>VZRZ01000650.1:546612-598668 GCA_013398175.1 Climacteris rufus
GGCGGTGGCGGAGCCGGGGCGGGCTGCGAGCTTCCCTCCCGCGTCCCTCCCGCAGGGGTCCGGCGCAGCGACCCGGTGACCCGCCGTGCCAGCCCGCGGCCTCCGCGCTACCTGAGCCAATGCTAGATCTGGAGGTGGTGCCCGAGCGGTCTCTGGGGAACGAGCAATGGGAGTTCACCTTAGGTAAGTGTGTCCCTTCCCCCGGGCCTGGGGCGCGAGTGGGGCGATGCGGGTCCCCTCGGCATCCCGCGTTCGTCAGGGTTCTCCCAGCGCTGTCGGGGAGCTGCGAGCGAGAAAGGGAGAGAGAGTCAAAGCTCACCTTTCTCTGTCGCTAAAAATACTAAAGTACGAGCTTTAAGGATTCCCTTGTATTGTATAGTTTAGTGTTTAGCTTTTGCGTGCCCACTTGTGCTTTGTTTATCTGCTTGTGTGCTTTCGTCTGCTCGTCTGCTTTCCTTTGTCTTGCCATCTCAGACTAGTAATTCTTTTAAAGAACTTCTAAAAGAGGAAGCATGAATGTGCTGATTGTCACCTGAATATGTGTCAGGTGATATTGGCAGCTTCAGCTGTGCACTGATACTTAGCATAAATGCTGTGCTGCTTTTCTCTACAAACCCTTCATAAACATGAGTCGAGTTTCACAATTTCTTTGTGTTGTTGCTGGGTTGCGACACAGTGGAGAAAGTAAACTTTCGATATATTTTCTCAGGGTTAAATAGCAAGTGTTTTTCCCCCAATCATTTGTATTTTCCGTCTCACTGAATAGTCCTTTCTAACCAGTTACTGCTCTCGTTACTGTGATGAGAAAGAGCTTTCCCCCAGCTGGTGCAAATTTGTCTGGTGCTCGGGCCAGAACACTTAAATGTGCAGTTAAAACTCAGATGCTGTGGATTTTTCAGGTCACCTGTGTTTTCAAGCAGATATTTGTAGTCCTTAAAACTCTCAGCAAATACTGTAGATGCCACATTTTCTAAGTGGTGGTGAGAGACACCAGTGTTGGACTCTTTCTCTCCGTTTCTTGCTGTAGCTTTGTGTAAAGTTAATGATCCCAAGAGTTTGGCAAATGTAAACAAGGCACTGTGTGTCAGCCCTCTGTGTCTGCCTGAACTTGAGTTACTCTTGGGCTGCTGCTGCTGTCACCCGTGACAGCAAGGGGACAGAGTGTTCCTCAAAGACACGGTTACACAGTTGCCCCGAACTAGGGTTGCACCAAAGGAGCGGTGCTGTGCCGAGGAGTTATTTATATGGAGCCCATCGAACACAAAGGGCAGTCCATGCTGCTCTGACTTCAGTCAAGTACAACTCGATGGTTACAGACAGGGCTAAATGGCTTTTGGCGGCTAATTATAGCACCTCAGGTCCTACCCTTTGAAATCTTGGTGAACTCCTCCTGCCCTAAATGTTCCCTGCTCTCAGCTTTGTGTGACCTTCTGCCATCCTTTAGGGCCTGTGTTACCTGGGAAAAAGCAATCTCCAACTGCATACCTTGGCAGTCTTCATAAGTACAGAGTACCAGCTTCCTCCCCCTCTCCTTATCAAAACAAAAGGGGGGAAGAGGAAATATTTCTTCTTTTCCTAAGGAAAGCCTGTTAATGCAATCTCACGGTTAAAATTGGAGTGTCCCTGTCTGTGTGCACACACACACACGCATAGATGTGAGAGGGAGGAAACTCAGCTGTATTTCTTGGAGTAAACATAGCCACCACGTGATGTGTCTAATATATAATTAGCATGACCTGCTGGTGCAGAGCAGGAGGCTGGCTAGGTATTAGGATCTTGACTTTGTCCTGCACCAGCGATGTTGGGTGAGGCTGTCCCTGCTGGCAGAGCTGCTTCAGCTGTGCTGTGGCAGAGGGCTTGGTAGCCCCGGTGTAAATGGGGCTCTGGCTGCCAGCAGTGTTCTACTCATTATTTGTTTAGCTCTGCTCTTAGCAGAACTAATGGCAGTATTCCTGAACTGCTGCTGACTCTGGCTTCCAGTATTGTGCCCACAATGGAGATGACTGAGGGGAAATGCCAGGAAAATTTTGTACATGACTTTTTGGATTCTGTTTCTGGCTCTGGTGTTGACTCACTGTGTGACTAGAGCATAAAAAATTTAACTGAGACTGAGTTTAGATACCTGTGTCACTGCACCTCTCGGGCTACATTCCTGCTGTTTTAAAGGAGAACAATTAAATACTTATTCTGTAGTGCCTATAGCTGTATTATTAGTGTTAGAGATGTATAATTTCTAAGGTATACTTGCATTTCTCTTGCCTTTTGTACTTTCTTTTCCTACGGAATTTCACTTATCTTTATTTAATGCATTCTGATTCATCTTAGATTTTCTTATATTTTTCACTTAATCTTTATTCACTTCTCTACCTCCACCCCTTCAAGACACATAGTGTTAGCATAGGCTAATGCTCCAAGCCATGATGTTCCTGACCAGTGTGTGTGAGAGAACTGTCTTGTATCACTCCAGGATTTAGAAAAGGGAGAAGTCCGTGAGGGGAGAGCCCTAGCACTGGTCTTTGTGGGCATTACTTGCCATGGCTCAGTTTGGTTGACTGTCTGATGTGCTGGAAACCATGTTTGCTTCCCCATTCCCCCTGACTGGTGAGCAGAGGAAAAAGAATTCTTTGTTTTCCTCTTTGAGTGCAAAGGCTGACGAATGTTGAGGAAAAAGGGGATGTTGTATGTGAGAAGGCTGAGGAAAAATAACCCATTTTTTTAATTCTTCCTTTGACTTTCTGCAAATGGAGGCAAAGGGAGGATACTGGCTCTTCAGCACATGTTGTGGGTCCTGTGAACTGTTCTTGGAGAATTAGGGTTGCTCATTGCAGCTCTGCTAAGCAGCTGCATGGCCAAGTCTGCTTGGTTCTCAGTTGCTGAACCCTGAACGAAATCGGTCCGTGTCCGTTCGCTTGCAGCCTGAGAAAGCTCTGAGTAAGAAAGTCACATGAGCCATCTGTTTGCACACTTACCAGCCCAGGATTGCATCAGTTTACATTGAGCTACAAACCAAACTTGGTGTTTCTGCACCTCCAACTGGGTGCTTTTCTACTGAAACCTCACCTGCTGCTGGCACCATCAGCCTGCGCCACTGGTTTATTTTTCACATGAGCTCATGATCTTACCCCTGCAAGCCTCCTATTAATACTGACTTAGGACATGAGTTGTATACTCTTAAATAGTCTTTACTTTTTTTTTTATTCATACCTTTTACTAGGTTAAGAAATGCGGAACTTTTACAGCAGCATCTTTGATCTTGGCTTCTTGCTGCTATTCATGTTTCTGTTCCATTTTGAGAATATTTTCTGATACATAATAACTGTCATCTGAAAACTCATCTGCCCAGACTACGAGGCAACTGCTATTTCCTAGATAATAGGAAACAGTGCTGCTTTATTCTGTGGCTCTGCATTTTAATTTCATTACCGTTATTAAAATAATAATTTGTCTTTTTGGCTTTATATCATCTACTGATGTATAATTTCTAGCTGCAAACCAAATTGTCCCCAGGATTATGGGCTAAGTTGAAAACCAGTTCCACAGACACATTTGTATGTGGTATTTACAAGCTGAATCACTGTAGTTCTAATCTGAACAGCTGTTTTGCCAAAACCTGGTTTCATAATCTTGGCAAAACTGCAATGTATGGGCATGACAGTGAGAATGATATTTTTGGGCTTTTTTTTGGTGTTATGCTGCTATTACTTTAAAGCAGTACTTATGGTGAGCTAGGCATATATATATGAAAAGTGAGAAGGAGAGTTTCCTCACTTTGATGCTGTAGGTAATGTCTGAAATGTGCTTTGAAACATGACATGCTGTCTGAGAGGC
Source organism: Climacteris rufus (assembly GCA_013398175.1). NCBI lineage: Eukaryota > Metazoa > Chordata > Aves > Passeriformes > Climacteridae > Climacteris > Climacteris rufus. The sequence continues at coordinate 550,441 of VZRZ01000650.1, forward strand.
ATAGCTAGTAACTAAAAGTTTTGAATGTAGTAAAAGTGTAGGTTCTGAGGTAAATTTTCTCTAATCAAGGCAACTTTCTTAACATTTAAAAACTAGAAAAAGGAAAGGACAGGGCAGGAAATGGAAATAAAATGTCAGCTAACTAATCTAAACTGAGTTGTAGCAATTAGCAGAGAAACAAAACTTCACAATTATGAGCTCATAACCTCTCTATAAGTGCGTGCTTTGAATCCAGGAATGCGATCACATTTCATTTGGAAAGGCAACAAAGGTTTTTAGTGTGATAAAGGGTGAGATGGTGTGGTGCTATTTTTTCTGCAGAATCAGCTGTTCCATTCCACTTTCAAAAATGTATAGTTGTAAAGATAAGATAGACACTGAAGAAAGAGAAAAAGCCCTTGAAATTTTATGAGAGGGTGAAGGACTGTAAGTGTATTGCTTCAATTGAACCAAATTGTTCAGTATGTATATCTTGTCTGTAAACTGAGAAGATAAAGTTTCTTCCTTGACACAAATATAGCCATATCAGCAGCTAATGTGGCCTGTTAGGTCTAAGGAGAATCATTGCTCTGTTTTAGTGTTTGTATCCAGGTTAATAAAGAAGTGTGTGCCATAAAAAGCATTCTGGGAGCCTATTGAATGTGTATGGGAATGCTCCAGCCAGTTCTGGTGGGTTTGATATGGGCTATTTTATCAGTTACTGGATTGATGATCCCAAAAAGCAGAAAATCTTGTGCACAGCCTGTAACAACATCTTTGCTTTTTGTGCCTGAACTTTGCTGTTTAATTTTGTGTCTAGAGAGAGAGTTTTTTCATATATGCCCAAAACTGGTGTCTAAACAATGACTTTTCTGTTTCAAAACACCAGGCCTGTGCTGATACCATGACTCAAGTCAGCTTGTTTGTTGAGCACATACCTTGCTGTTGTAACTCAGTGTTTGCTGTTGGTGGTTTGGTTACCTCATCTGTAATGTTGCTGTTAAAATTCCCTCTTAGCTGCTCTCTGCACTGAAGCAAAGCAACTGTTTTTATTTCCAGGAATGCCGTTGGCTCAGGCTGTAGCGATCCTTCAGAAGCACTGTCGCATTATCAAAAACGTCCAGGTTCTCTACAGTGAGCAGGTGAGTAGTGCATGGGCTGCCCAGGAAATGCACTCCATGCTGAGTTAAGATGTGTTGTGCTACTGTACATATTGTATGAGTTGTGGGGCTGCTTGAAGTTGAGTTATTGCCACCACATCAGAGATGCAGCTTTTATAAGTTTCATGTCCAATGCAATGATCTGCAGCACAGCAGTGCAGGGATTTTACAGCTGTCTGTTTTCTATATGCAGTGTAGGAGTAGCATTGCTTCTCCCTTAAGAAGTGAAATGTTACATAATTAGCTGGACAACTTAATTCTAGTCTATTTACTTTATCATTGTGAAGTGTTGCTGCATTTCAAAGATCTGAATCACTCATTACTTTCTGCTTTTGTGTTTGGCTTAGTGTGATGAACCCCATGAGAAACCTTCCACACCTTCTCTCTGCATCTGCAGTTTTGTCTGCAGAAAGTGGGTGCAGTGATGTAAACCAGCTGTAGATGTTTAAATCATTCCTTATGAGTATGCATTAAGTTCCTGCTATGTTTGACTTCCATCAAAAAGGGGACTAGAAGTAAAACCCTCCTGCTAGATCAAGTGAAATGTGCTATTCTGATGGAAGTGTGAGGGAAGAGGAGATAGGACAGAGGAGGATTGTGACTCTCCAGATGTGTTTTATGTGAAGTGCACGTTAATCAGAAAATGTTATTCATGTGTTGCAAATTGCAGATCTTTGCATCAGGAAAAGGAAAGTCTGTAGAATGTTAATTTGTATCAAAATACAGACTGGGGCCTTGTGTGTTTGCAGTGAATACTGAATGGCCAAGAACAACCTTGACTCTGGTGTTGACTGCTGGATACATATTTCATGTTATTAAATGAATTAACCTTTTTCTTTTGCTTCACTTTATGTAGATTTATGGGTTTTATGATGACTGAATTGCAAATTTGGCTTCTTGTGATTAATGCATGGGAGCATCTGTCTGGCAGTGAACACATTCCTTGTTTTTTTGTATTCTTTGGAGGTTTTCAGTTTTTCTTACCACACTGCATTCAAATTATTTCTGGGGTTGTTTAGATAAATGATGAGATTCCTGATCCACTGAGATTGCAGAATCACAGAAGGATTAGTGGTTCAGTGTTAGCAAGCAAGATGTACCACTCCTTCCTCTCCTTGCCTTTTTATACCTCTTGGAAAGTTACATTGTTCTTGTCTGTGTACACTGAATTCTGTCTGCAGAGGACAGGTTTAATGCTTGCTTCTTTCCCCCCAAACTGTAATAAATGTGAAGATGTTTTAATATCTGCATGGTCTAACAAAATAGTAGTTCTCAGCTTTCTGGAATAGTTGGACTGATTATATCTCTTTCTGTGTATCATTGCAATTCAGTGCCTGATATTTTTCACACACCACTCAGGGCCTGCATTTGGCTGTCTGGCTCTGTCCTCACTCTTGTGCAGAATGTCATGCACTTCATTAGCTGCTGAGCACAAAGAGCTCAATTCTTAGATTCAAAGCTTTAATAAACTTTGCCATGCACAACTTCTATCTAGCTGAAGTATACCTGAAGATCCTTCATGTATTTCCTCTTTGCTTTGTAAAAGAATGCCTTTGAGCACAGTGATCAAATGTTATTTAAAGCTGTTGCATCTAAAGCACTAAGTTTCTGATCCTGGGACTCCAGCAGTGAGTATTTCCTTTCAAAATTTATATGGCAATTAAATGCAATTAGATCTGCCCACGGTGCTCTCTTTAACTTGACATAAATGGGATGCCCAAACTGTGCCAAAAAAGCTTGATGAATCCTTTTCTGTGAATAAAAGAATTTTAACTCCTTTTTGGTCAGTTTTAGTGGGGTACTCATTTGCCTTTGTTTTCCTAAGCTGCTTCCTCTGGAGTTTGGTCGATGGGATGGTTCAGTGTTAACAGTTTTCCTGCATCTTGATGTAGGTTAGCAATATAACTGCACATCTGTGGTGCTTCCTTCAGGAAGAACTCTCCTGTTGCTTCTTGGCATCATCTTTCATACTTTCATACTAAAAATCACATGAACTAAATTTATGCCTTTGAATCTTTCCTTGTGTTAGAAAATATGCCAGCATAGAACAGAAGCTATTTGCTGTATTAATTATCAAGCTTTTCCTCAGATGTTTGGGGTTTTTTTCCCCACCCACTCAAAAGTACTTATAATGCTCTCATTAATTTTGGAATAACCTTATGAAAATTTTGAGTAGAAACCAGTAAAATGCAGAGCATATCCCATATCACCAACTCTGTTGGTGTATTTGAATGCAACATCACAAGGTTTTTTTGCTCTATCTGGAGCTTTTCTAAATTAGATTTATAAGGGTCTAGAAAAAACTGTCAGGATCAGACAGCCAATCATTACACCTTTTTATCTCAAGCTTATAGCTCTGTTGCAGTGCTGCTTCAATTCCACAGAGTGCCATGGAAGTCTGCCAGCAAGAGTGAGGTATTGATGCCATTGTGTGAAATATTGTGAAAGTTTCATTTAGGAGGGAGTTTACACACCAGATCACTGTTGTTCAGGAAAGATGAGCTCAAACTGAACCAGATTCAGGAAAAGCTACTTCATTGATCCAGAGGAGCAGCAAATCTGCATCACAGGGGATGGAAAGCCCCCATGGCTTGTTTTGACCTGGTGATGTGAAGTCTGGGATCTGATTAGTGGAGTGTATGGTTTGGGAAGGGGTGGGAGATGCATGTGAAAATACTCAAAAAGTATCAAGGCTAGAAGGCAGTGCTGATGTGAAAAGATCTGAGGATGAAAATTGGACTTTTGACAGTCAAACCCCAGAGCTTGTCCCAGTAGAGCAAAGTCAGCTAGCTCATGCTTAATTCATAAAGGGCTGTGTGGTGTGGCTGCCCACTTTAGAAGCCTTTCTATGCCCCACATGTCCATCCCCATTCTGTCTTTTGCTGTAACACAGCCTGGTGCAGTTCTGGGGCATGAATCTTGCTGCTTGCTTGTCATTCAACCTTTTTTCTTCTCTGAGGAGACAGCTGTGGGGGATAGAGCATTTTGAAGCAAATGTGCTTTAGATGGTACATGATCAAATAGCTGAACTGGGGCCAGCTGACTGTGCCTGTGTGGATTGTACTGGTACAGCAGAGCAGCTTCCCCAGGCCCAGCACACTGAGAGGGCACAGAGCCTATACAGACACCAGGAAAGCCAGAGGAATGTCTCCTATTGACTCCAGCAGACTGCAAATTAAGGCTTTGGTTGTTATGATTCACTGTAACTAAGGAAACCTAAATTCACAACATAAGAGTCTGAAGCCTTCCTTTTGGGGCCTGAAAAAGACTGTGACAGTTTGATTTTTGAAGTGGAAAACCCTCTCACCATCTTTTTGTCGAGCACATGCTTGGTTCTGATGTGAGACTTGGTATTTTTGTGCACCAAGAATGCAACAGAGACTGTCCCTATGTGACTCTGATGCTAAACTGGGAATGTTAATTTTCAGGGTGGGGTTTTGTTGGTTTTTGTTTTATTTTTTTTCATGGGGGTGGGAGTTACGTTGTTCTGAGTTTTTTGGTTTTGTTTTTCCCCCACTTAAAGTAATGGACAAAGTTCCCTTGTAGGAGTTCTTGCAGGGCACAGATGTTACACTGGCACTTCTGTTTCTTTTCATAAAGAAACGGAAGGGGTTGAGAGGTTTGGCCAAATGTATTTTAGTTATGCTTATTCATTGAAGAAATTATTTGTTTTCTGAGGCAATTTTTCCAAAGTAACCAATTTTACAGTGAGATATATATATTAACAAAGAAGTATTGAAATTAAAACTCTAACAGCTTTTTTTTTTTGTTTTACAGTCACCTCTTAGCCATGACCTCATCCTTAACCTGACTCAGGATGGAATCAAACTGCTGTTTGATGCTTTCAATCAGAGACTTAAGGTAATAAAACACCCTTCCTGCAAACAGACAATGCAACCCAAAACCCTGGGATGTATTGACACTTAACAGAGCACAAGGATGTGACTCTTTTAGACATTTGATTTGTCATACATCTCTTGTGATTATGAACCACACTTCTTCAGTTTGGGATTTAGATCCTTGTTTATAGGATGAAGACACTTTACCATTGTTCTGGGGACTGTACAAGTGCCCCAGCAGTGTGATGGTGCAGTGGGCTCTCACTTGCCCATCTTGTCTCAAGTGGCACAGAAGCTGCAGAAGGCCCTTGCTAAAGCTGAACCTTGGATTTGGAATTGGATCATCATTAATGCAAACCAGACAGTGTTGTGTTCTGCCCAGGTTGTTCCTTTATCTGTGCTGCCATTTTGTTTATGAAGTTAAACTTCCTGCTGTTCATTGTTTTCAGCTGAGTTGGCTTTGCAGAGTCCTTGTGTGGCTGTGAGTGGGTGATTCCCCCAGAAGGCCCCATCCAGGCCTGGTGTGAGCAGCTGCCTCCTGCTCTGCCTTCAGTTTGTTCTGGATGAGTTTTGATTCTTGCAGTTGGTGTCTTCAATTCTGCTTCTGTGCTTTTAGGTGGCTGAGTACTGATCTGCATCTCTCTAGGATGTTTTGTGTAGTTAAGATGCAGAATAAAAGATAGGCTGGTCACTAGCCTCCCATGGCATTTATCTTTGCAAACTGTCTGTCATGGAAGTGGTATTTTTTATCTATACAAAGTGGGCAGCTGTGGGACTGTGGAGGTATGACTACATGGGTGCACAATTTTGAAAAGCTCTGAACTGAAGCAGTTAAAATATCTCTGTGTAACTTGTTAGTTATTCAGAGTGGTGCCCTCAGCAGGACCAGCTGTGCTGAACAATTGTCACTGGTTCTCACCTGGTGGGTGTAAATTCCTCTGTGACAGAAATGTTTAGGTGTTGATTTGGCTAATTGGGTGAGTGAGCTGCTCAAACTGCTATGCTGTTTAACGTTTGAAAGCAGAAATGTGGAGTTAAATGTGATACTAAAAAATCAAATACCATTTAGGTAAGTCTGGAATGTGGTGTTCACATCCACACTTGGAGGGTTTGGAACAGTGGTAGGTGGAGCCTGGTGCCCTTTACTCACTCACATCTAAAATAAAACCAGCAGAAAAACATCCCTCTCCAAAGCTCAGCCTAGTGCTTTATCCTAAAAATTTCTGTAAGAGAGTAGCACATGCTGTCAGCTGAAACTTGAGCTCCTTGTGCACTTTGTATATATGAAATGGTTGAATAGCAACCTAGGTTAGTTGTGCTTATTTCTCTAAGAATAGTCTGTAACACCATGGTGTGCTTGTATTTTTCAAAATTTTTTTATATTATAAAAATATACCTTTTGAAGAAAAGTTTGAGTTTAAATTGAGCTCAGCTGGGGAACAACTGAGCGTTTTTTTTCCAGATTTCTGTTTGTAATTGGCTTGTGGTAATTGCTGTTCATGAAATCATTCTGTAATAATGGTATTTTTATTTTTGACAAGTTTTTGAATTTACTTATCCAAATTGTGTATGTGAATTTACAATATTGAAGAGAATATCTTAAATTCTTTGTCAGCTGTATGAAATCTTTCCAACTGTATGCAGTTCTGAAGGAGGTTGAACTCAAAATTGGCATAATCATTTGAAGTGCATAGCCTGCTTACTGGCTTTTTTTGGGCATGTTGCAATCCTGTAGTGCTTTGAAGTGCTGTAACTAATGTATACCTTGTCCCTTCATCTCCAGTTTTTGAGGGTCTGATTTTTGTCATGTCAGTACCCAGTGTGCTAAACTAAGCAAGAGTTTTTCTTGCCTTTCTCCATAATGTGTTTTAAAACCTGTTTTGAAAGAAAAATAGAAATCCCAAACTCTTCTGGTATGTGTTTCTAGGTTTGTTTTAAAAATAAAAAAAAAAATACAGGAAAACCAATGTCTTCTGTTATGTTGTGGTGGCCTAGTGATACTTCTGTTTGTTTGAACTCTGAATAGTCAAGCTGTGTAAATGCATACAGTGCTATGAGAACTTAACTTGTGGAAGTGTTCAGAAGGCTTTATAGGAGAAAATCAATAGGAACAGTTCAGAAGTGAGCAACAGGGCTTGTTAAAGGATAGTGTAGGTGTAGAGTAAGTAATGCCTGTTTTTAAGATGGTGTGGCTCCGTGTTTTCAGTGTTGCTCAGCAGCAGCAAAACTGGAAAAATCAGGAAGACTTTTTTCTCTTGGTCTGTTGTTTTTTCAACACACTTGCTAATAGATTTGACTGTGAAAAAGATTGAAATACAGCTACTAAGATGGAAAGTCTTGACAATTCCAAGGAAGCTGGTGCAGGAATAAAGTCAGCAATGTTCCTAAGAAGTTTCCTCCCTTTTTTTCAGGGAGAGGGGGAAAGGCTCACCTTCAGTAGCCAAAGCACTGCAGGAGATGTTGCTAATGTGAATTGGTAGGTCCAGGACCAGATTCTGAAAACAATTTTGGTGTCAAGGTCTCTCCTGTGTGCTCCCTCTGAGGTGGAGAAGGAGTTGGGTTTCACAGCCTGGTCTGTTATTGCTGGTTAGTAGGCACCTGAACGTTTTTATAAGTCTTAGTAGTAATTAGCAAAACAATGAGTGTGATGAAACATCAGGTTTTACTTAATTAAACCAACTATTTTCTGGCTGTGTAGTAAACCCATCACTGAACAGTTCTTGATCTTCTCAGTTTCTGTTCTCTGCATGTAGAATCACACTGACCCTTTTGTCAGTGTAGCTTCTGTGATTTAGGAAATAAATGGTTTTCCTAGTGCTCTGGCTTGTTCTTCAGTGTGACTTTCATGACTTACGAGATCCTTTGACTGCCATTAATTTTTACTCAGTATCACTTGTTTATTCCTCTGCTGTTGGTAAAAGAAGTGTTGACATGAATAGATCTGAGTCATGGGAAGAGGAGAGTTGGCAAACTGGTGCCTGTTGGCTGCTGTCAGGGTGTTTCTCTTGTGGGGAACCCCATTTGTGCAATTCCTTGTGCACTGCTCCTGGTCGTTCAGCTCATCCTTTTGTCTTGCATCGTGCAGTTTGCTCAGCAGAACTTCAGGAGAGTGCCCAGTGCTCTACAGTTGTGGCTGCAAAACAAAGTCTGGGGTGGGGCTGGTTCTCTCTATTTTCAGAAAAAATTTTGTGGAGGGAAAAGATGTGCAAGATCACAAAAAAAAAGTACAATCATTCCTAGTTTTTATGAAAGTCGCCTTTGTTTTTTAACAGCCTTTAACAATAAGGAAACCTGGACATGTCAAATTGCACTTGAATTAAAATACTAGATAACCAGGTTTTTCCAAGAAGCATAATTCCAAGTGTATTTTATTAAGAAGAAATTTTTTTCCTTTTATGTCAGTTCTGCCAAAATGTTAATTTGTTACTTGCTTTGTGCTCTACTTGTTGCTTATATTCTGTAATGCCATTAAATGTCGATTTATTTTTTCTTCTAAATATATATAGATGTAGTGGTTTAAAGATTGCAAGTTGTTTTATTTAGGGTTATTTGCTGGGCATCTCCCAAAACCAAGACTTCCTTCTCAGCTGGTGATATTTTTAGGCTTTAAAGCCACACTTGTTAGCAAACTCCCTGGGAAATTCTGCTTTATTCTGTAGCTGAAGAGTGAGTCCTGTTGGAATCTGCCAATGATCTGTTGGAGGCTTTTACAAAACAAAAGAAGTGTTTTACCTTTGCTTTACAGCAGTTATGAGCTGTATGTGTTTTCTTTTCCTGCTGACCCAGGAACATGTGTAGGGTAGAAGAAGCTTGTGTTTGTCTGTGGCTACTTGACAAAAATAATCTCAGAATCCAGTGACAGTCATAAAAATCATATGACATGAGTCTCAGATGCATGTTTGCAGTAATGTATTCAGAACAAAGGATCTGTATCTAATATTTGCTGCAGAGAGGGAAGCTCCTTGGAATATTCAGTAAGGTCTAAAATGTTTAATAAATATCAGAACTGGGTATTCTGGCTCGCTCTGATTCTTTGGGCTGCTCTTCTGATTGTCTTCTGTAATTCTTGGTGAGGTTGCAAGGTGTGTTATGTATTATTGAAATGGGATACTACTGCTTAGTGTTGCTGTGTTCATCTTTTACTGTAGAAGAGCTGGAAAGTTACAGCAGTGCAGTCAGTGGGGGGACTGGGTGCCCTGCACGGGCTTTATTCAGGGTAATAAGAACAACCCAAGGAAAAGCCCATTGTTTGACATTCATCAGAGGATTCCCTAATTAGCTAATTAGCTAAATCCTTGCTATTGTTCTCCTTTGAATTTGTTTAAGAATAAACTGTAGAAGTCAAGATGCTGAATTGTCAGTGAAAATGTGGCTTCCTGCAGGCAGTGCTGCTGTACCTGGGATGTGGGGGATCTCTCCTGAACCCACAGTTGTTCAGTACTTATTTCAGGTGTGCAGTTGCTGACTCAGTTTTCTCAGTTCCATCTCTTGACAATGTGGTTTATCTTGGCAGGGTTCTGTAAGAAGGAGCAAGCAGCACTAGCTAGTCTTGCCTTTTGACAAGGATTTGCCTTTGTAATGATTTGCAAATGTCTGAAGTGTGGCAATGTTTGTTTCCTGTGTTTCAGGTGATTGAAGTGTATGACTTGACTAAGGTGAAGTTAAAATATTGGTAAGTGATTTAAGACCTCCCATGACTACTTCTTGGTTAGAGTGGCTGGTTTTACTCATGTTTTTTTTAAATCCTGAACGAATTTTTCAATTATTCCTTTTAAAAATCCAAAATAGCTGTCATAAAGGAGTGTACCTAATTATTCTTTCTTGAACATAGCACTTTGTTAAATTACCAGTTTACTCTTTTCTTCAGTCTCAGAGACTTCTTACAATTTAAATGTGGTATTGCCATTAGTAAATGTTTGTAGTATCTGTTCAGTTTCCTTAAGGGAGATTAATTTTGTTTTCTTTTTCAGTGGTGTCCATTTTAACTCTCAGGCAATTGCTCCAACCATAGAACAAATTGATCAGTCATTTGGAGCAACACATCCAGGAGGTAAGCCAAAAGATTTCTGAGATGCACACCTAGCTTGACAGACTTCTTTCTAGGAAACCTTTCCAGTACGTCTGCCTAGAGCAATGTGTAGGCAGTTCTGTTGTCATATGATCTGAAGCTGTGTTCCAGAATGGCCATATTCTTGTAGCTGGGAAATCATAAAATGCACTGTCAGTTCAGTTGTGACATTTTTAAAAGTGCAGTGGTGAGGCAGAGAGTCACTGGTACAGAGTGGTGTATTCAGATATCATTAATGATCTGTTTTGAACTGCCAGTACCAGAGAAGTGTTGTTGTTGATGCTGTTGTTACCCATTCTTATGCATGGTCAGCTCTCAAGCATCCTTGGGGACTGTGTATACCGTGAACACAGACATCTGAGCTGAGCTCTGTGCAGAGGCAGCCAGGACTGTTTGCTCAGTCTCCCTGCTCTGTGGAGGTGCTTGTACCCCTGCTAGCCAGGATGACACCTGAGCTGTGCATCACTGGCTTGCAGCTCCCTGAGCCTCCCTCCTGTTACTGGGAGCACTGGGCAGGTGTGAAGTCAGTCTGAAGGCAGCATGGGCAGAACCAGGACGTGTTTGTTTAACCTGGCAGAACCTCCTCTGGCTCTTGCACAGCCTCTTGGCTGTTCCCCATCTCTGTAGCAGGAAAAAGACTATCTTTAAGCTCCTTGTTTATATAGCACAACGAAGAGTGTATTTCAGGGGCTTGTTAGGATACAAAAATAAGCCAGTGGTGAAACTTTAAAGAGGATCTTTATAATTAAACTGCCCGGGAACTTTCAAGAAATGGAGCCACAGCCTGGCACAACAAGGAAGAACATTAACTCCATATAGGCAAGGTACCAGTTTTAGAGCCTCAGTTTCTATTTTTAGCTTAGCCAGTCCATTTGCAGTAGCCAGGCTGATCCCAAACAGGCGAGTGTTCTTTGTGATGGATGGTGAGTGCACATCCAGGCTTTGTCTCTGCTGTCTGCAGACAATCTCTTGCACATTACAGAACAGGATTTATTAACTGGGGAGGGTCATGTGGGTAGAGCAGTATCATTGCATAAAAACCTGCAGTAGTACATGAATATCAAATTGAGATAAATGAGGCTTGGAGCATTTCTGGCTGTAACACTCCAAGGAGCAGAATTAGCCTTTTAAAATTTTGGTCATGACATTAACATTTCCTCTTAGGCAGAAATATTAAAATCTATGGTTGGATCTATTATGGAAATAGTATGTACTAGTGACTGGAGAATGTAAGAAGAGTACAAGTGGTTCCATGTCCTGGATGGCTTATATTTTTCACTTGTTCTGTGATGGTGGTTTATTTGCAAATATTTAGAGGTGGAGCACTTCCAAAATTGTGATGATATGAACTGTAAAAATACACATCTAGCTATAAGCATTGCCTGTGGTAGTGATAGCATGTTTTATTACTGCATAAAATTGCATGCAAGTGCTTAAAAACATAGTTTGTCACCACGTGTCCTTGTGCTGAATGTGCAGATCTTGTGCACCTGTCATATTCAATTAAGAAAACTTGCACACTTGCTGCATCTGGTGATAGTTTTTCATAACATCTTTTCATCTAGGGAAATATAGATATGAAAATTAATTTATTAAAATGTTGGCCTCTAGTACCATTTCACCAGTGCATTTGCTTATTCAGTTTCCTCACTGGAAAAATACTTTTTCCATTAGCAGCCTACTTAGCAGAAGTAAATGCTCTATATTAAGCTGCCTGTCACAAACAGTTTGAGCTGTATTATGCAACACAAGTTTTTGATAACTTTTTTTCCTCTGTGTTTTCTGAAACAGAAGAGGCAAAGAACCAGAATGGCTTTCAGCTTGTGGGAGGGATGGTGATGGTGTTTTCATGTCCCACAGAAATGGGAGCTGGGGTGGGAGGAGAAACCCTCTTCTTAATTGTAACCTAAGTACCAAATGCTAATTTTTGTGAATGAAAGGGACATAACCATCCCTTTATTTCTCTGTACTAATATTCCTTCAAACCCTCAATGCAAGCCCTTTAGAAGTATTTTGATGTTTATCTCTGTTAACCTTCTCTAGAATTTCACTCAAAATGTTGTCTTTCACTTGAAACCAAGGTGGTTGCAGCAGAACTTTCCTGCAACAGGATATAGTGGTAGTTTCAAAATAAATTTCGAAAGGTTAGCAACAGTTTTGTGTTGAAACCGACCTTCAGTGAGCATTTTTGGTTTTGCCAGATCAGTGGTTTTAAAAGAGAAGAGTCATCAGAAAAATCGTAACCAGCTTCATTACTTTTTGGCTAATGTTAGTTTGAAACATTGCAGTACCTTTGTCATGGGGCTTATTGAAATATGACCACTTTGGAGGTCAATAGCCTCATCAAAGCCAAGATTTTTATCCCACAGTTCCATGATTCTCTGACCTGACCTCCTGCTGGGAAGTGCTTGCTTTTGCCAGTGGTTCTATTGAAACCACATCCTGTCCTGAGCCCTCATGGATGTGGCTGTGTGCCCAAGTGCCATTCAGCAAGGATCAGGGCTGTGGGGTTGAACTCAAGTCATAAGGTAGAAGAAAAACCCTCCTTCCTTCCTACCAAAGTGGCCTTGCAAGGATGGAGGGGGTTCCTGTGTCCCAGCTCTCTAACTCTCAGACTTCAGCAGTTGCCCAGGCTCCCCTAGGGTGCCAGAAAAGTCTTGTGCTTGATACCAGTGAGAATTGCCTTTGGATCTGCTCTGCTTTTACCAAAGGTGTGTCCATTTGCAGCCTTGCTGGTGCTGGTGGCTTTGTCCTATCCTGCTTTACAGGAATATTCCCAGCTGGTCACACTCTGCTGCCTTCCTGGAAGGCAAACCTCCTCCCTTTCCCCCACCCAGAGTGCAGCAGCAAAGAAGCAATCCTTTTGCTTCCATCAGCAGTTTTGAATTGAACTACCAGAGTACCTGTGTGGTAAAAGATTATTTTAAATAATAATAAAAAAATCCTTACCTTGTTCAGTCATGTGGTTGTGATCTATGGTTTTGAGGGAGACATGAGACAACTTCCCAAGAATAAAAAAATTCTTTGCCCTTTAAGCCTAAGCATCAACAAACATTGCAGGAGATGGGAACTGATGTGATTTGTATAATCAGATATCACACTTGGCATGACTAGGGGAAAAATAGTTCTCCAGCTGGCTGTGGGCTTTGGAAAAGATGGATCATAATTTATCACATGAGAGAGATTTGTGTAATTTTCCTGCCGATCAAAACATTTCCCTCTCTCCACACGTTTTCCTTTCAGTGACAAGCGTGGAAAAGACTCTTAGCCAGCACATTCTGCAGAAAAGGCAAATGATGACTTTTGAAAGCTTAATGCTTATTGCTCAACTATTATTTTCTCTCCTGGGTGGCCTGGCATTGTCCAGATATCCTGTGATATGTCTTTCAAGCTGAACATTTGAAAGACACTGTGGGAAGGAGGGAATAAAATATTTCTTTATATGCATTTTCATTCTATGCTATGTCATCTTAAATGTAAGAAAAAAGGGGAATATTGAGCCTTTGGTATCCCTTTGATAAAGTGGAAGAAAGCAGCTTCTTTTGTTGGAGTGTTTCTCTATTGTTTTTAGCCTCTGGTGTTTTTAAGCTGTGAGCTCCTGTGTACTACAAGAACACTCTGTTCCCCCCAGTGGCTACTGGGCACAGGTTGAAGTTTGTAGAATCAATCCCTGAACAGTTCCCAAGCTCTCAGTCTTCTGGGATTGTTTTCTAATCTTTCCACAGTCTCAGAAAACAGTATGTCTTGTTAGAGTAAGTACTGGGATGACATTTATTGTTGTTTGTAGTTGATGTTGTGCAACTGATTGCAGTGAATCAGAACATCTCGTGATGTGGTGACAGCTGGAAGTCTGTGTGTGCTCTAATTTATTGGTTCTCTTTGTGGGAGCTGGCTGGTTGGCTGCTGTTTCTGGTGATGCTATTTTTAATTATCATTGTAAACGGCCCAGGACCTGTGTCTGAAGCATTTCCTTCTTGGGCCGTGTTGCCCAGGAGCGCACGAAGCTGCTCGGGGCAGGGCAGCTCCTCTTGGGAGGAGAGGTGGAAGTGCAGGTCCCAGGGTGAGCTCTCCTTTGAACTCCTGTTTGTGCTGCCCATGGTGTGAAATAAGGAATCTATCAGTGTTCTGAGCATATCTGAAAGATTCTCTGGCTAATATTGTACAGTGTTTTACATAACAGTGGGCAGAAGTGTTTTGTACTAATAGTGGCTATTTAATCTGCTTTAGAGATACTAAGGTATAATTGACTGTGTCATATTGTATAATTGTGTTAGGGATAGGTTGGTGCCTGCAGGCTTGCAGAGACAACTGTAATGAAGCTATAGCCTCTCTTATTGCTGTGTTTTTATTGTATCAAATTAAAAACTAAGCTTTTATTGTCCTGTGTAATTGTGTTCCTTCTGCATTCTGAGATATACCAAATTCATTGAGGTGATGAAGGTGCTGTTAGATATGAACTGGAGAATTCTTAGATTAATTTGGTAACTCTGTTTTTACTTTCTTTTCCCTTTTAGTGTATAACTCAGCTGAGCAACTCTTTCACCTCAATTTCAGAGGACTGTCATTTTCTTTTCAGTTAGACTCCTGGACTGAAACTCCGAAGTACGAGGTCAGCAATCATTCTTCATTAGTTGGTGGTCTGTTTGCCTCTATGGTACTTGCAAAGTGTCACTTACATTGTGTCTCACTCTCTTTTGCAAGCAAAAGAAACCAGTAATTTGGAAGGAATTGAACCCCTCTGTTGTGTTCTTATTAATGCTATGTAACCATCTCAAAGTTAAAAATTTATTTCCTGTTGGCAAAAGGCATGTGCTTAGAGGTTTTGCTTGCATCATGAGCTGGGACTAGCAATTCTGTTGGTGAAAGGAGTCTTCTAAAAATATGAGTGCTGTCTATGCAAATACGTAAATATTAAGCAATCCGCTGGGAGGCTGTTCTTTTATCTGATATTTTTGAATCTCATCAAGTGATTATGCAACTAAACTAGGATAGAGTTCATAAAATACATTTTCATTTTAAGTGTCCTTCAGTATGAGTGCTTTTAGCAAGCTAGATGAATGAGTTTTATTTGTAATGCCTGTTTGCATATTTACCAAATGTTTGGATGAGTTACTGAATAATTAAAAGCATTACTGCATTGTCTGAAGTCTTTGGAAATCACTGCCTAAAGTGGAAACAAGATCAGGTCCTCTGTGGTTTCCTTCTGTACTAACAAAAATGTATGTATAACTTGTTTTGTGTGAGAATGGAAATGCTCTCCGTTGTGTAATCTGGACTTATCAGTTAAAAAGCATGATATTAAAGTAAAGGAGCATATAAAGAGCCAAAACAAAGGGGAAGAAATCAACCAGCATGGTGACACATGGTTTATGTCACAGCCTAGTGCTTTAGTGGTTCTGGCTGACAGGGAATCAGGGTAAGTCATTATTTAGCAATAGTGAAGGTCAGTTGCATTTCAGATTGGAAGGTGAATAGAAACCTATTAAGCCAAACAAAAAGAATGCCCCAACAAAGAGTAGGTGCTTTTCCTGGAAGGGTTCCCAGGGCATTGATGAATGAAATGGCCAAGCTACTGAAAAAGTCAATTGTCATGGCAAAGATTTGAAAAGATCATAAAATATCTCAGGTTGTCTCCTCTAGGCATCATTGAGTCCAACTCCCTGCTCCTTCCAGGACTACCTAAAAGTAAAAAATGTTAAAATAAAACTGCTAAAACAGTGGAGAAAATAATTTTGCATTCTCAAAGCACCTCATTCAGTTGTTCTAGTGAGGTTAGTAAAATGTTTGCACAGAGTGTAATGCCAAAGTCTCCCAAGGAATAGGTAGAAGTAGGATTGTTTAGAAAACAGTAGTATGAAACAGTCCACAGGGAAGACAAGTATTTGTGGAGATTTTTACAGAGGAACATTAGGAAAGACTGCAGAGTGAACTCGAATTGGAATATGGCAAAATCTGTCAAGTTCAGGGAGGATTGTATAGGAATGCTAAGCTACTTAACAAACCAGTGTAATCTTTGCTTATGGAAATGAAAAAACTCTGAAGAAAACTTTGGAGGTTTTGTATAGCTGGAAACAAGCTGCAGGCGGGGAGGAAGTGAAAACCTACTCTCACTTCAGTCATCTGAAGTCTGACTACTTTAAAGAGCAAAAGGTATTCATGTTCCAGGCAGATTCAGGAAGAGAATTGAAACTGGGACATCTTTAGATTTGCTAAATAGTGGAGGTTCCCTTCTCAATACCTACAGCGGTGAAAGTCAATTCTAGGTTAATTTTTTTTTGCTAAGAATAATTTTTTGTGCATGTGTTTACCTTATGTGATGTCCTGCTAATGCAGACCAGGTAATTGTTTGCATGTTGTCCATCTTGTTTTTGTTAACTGCTTGTGACAAAGATAGATTTTTTTTTTCTGTCTGATAACAGCAGAGTATGTTATTGGTCTTGAAGAAGGTCCTGTCCCATTCAGAATTGAAATAAATTCCTTCTCGTGCAGTAAGAACCTATCTGACTTCCTTAACGTGCTTTCCATTTGATGAGAACACTCAAAATCCCTGTCAAAACAATATGTGCAAGAATGTGGTGATAAGGAGAGCAGAAAATCTATTTAATGAACAAGTTTCCATTCATCAGATAAAGGTATCTTGCAAACCAGCAAAAATGTTAAAAGGCTTAAATTAATGCAGTGGGAGACAAAAAAAGAAGCTTTCCTTCAAGGCAGACAATTTCTTAAATACAGCATATCAGTACAAATACTTGGAAATTGCTAGCTGCCAGTGATGAAAGCAAGGGAAAACTTGAATTCTCAGTACACACAGTGGCTAATTGTCAGACTAATGCCATCTTCTGATGAATAAACATAGTGAGTGTTTCCCCCCAGCTCGGGAATCCAGGAGTGGTGTAATATAAAGAAACACCACCTTGAAGGTTGGGGTTTTTTGTTATTTTTCCCCCTTGTCTTTGGCTGAAGACATACTTGAATTGATAAGCATATAGTGTATCTCTAATGTAATTTCTGGCCTTGAGCTGAAGTGTCTGCTGTGTTGTGTAAGAAGAAGGATTTTGTGTTTCCACAGCCTAACTTTGCCCACGGTCTGGCCTCTCTGCAAATTCCACATGGCGCGACTGTGAAACGCATGTACATCTACAACGGAAACAGTCTGCAGGATACCAAGTATGTACAGCTGCTCCTGCTCCTTTGATCATTTATTTAGTGTTCTGCCACTGCTAAATATAATCATATACTTTTTTAGTTCAGTTTGGGTCTTTTGTGAATTTGGTAAAGTGCAGAATGTCTTTAGATACCGACCTCATTCAGATTTCTGTAGGTGTTGTCCTCAGACCTTGTAATCAAATGTTGGTTTGGTTTATGTGGCTGTAAAATCAGCTGTATAAATTCAGCTGTAGTATGCAAGTTCAATTGACCTGAAAATGAATTAATTGAAGTAGGAAACATAGTGAATTTAACAAGATTTGTTTTAGGCTGTTCTTACTCTGGGTTTTGTTTGTATGCTAATGAACTCTCCCAAGGCAAATCAAACTTGGTGTAGGCAGTCAGTAAGCTTGTAGTATATTGATAATATGTATGTCATGGCAGGGCCCTATCAAGGGTCTTGAACTCTCCTGCTATACAAAAATAATAAAATATGTCATATACATAATCTACCACATATTCAATGGATTTGCAGATACTTGACTGAGCTTACTATCTTAAAGGCCAGGCTGGACAGGGCTTTGACCAACCTGGCCTAGGGCAAGGTGTCCCTGCCCATGGCAGAGGGGCTGGAATTCGATAATCTTTAAGGTCCCTTCCAACCCAAACCATTCTAGGATTCTGAGAAAACTAATCTGCATGCCTTAATACTTATGGAATAGTTATATTTTAATATGGTTCATGTTTTCTATGTTATTGGATTCTGACTTTTTAAAAGGAGTAGTTTACTGTACAACATGTGATATTTTGCTCTTTCTAAAAACATTGTTTTGTTACTCAAGGAGAAATCACAGACACTTCTGTAAATTCTTCCTTTCACCTTAGAAATAGCCAAACTGCTAAGGTGGTAGTTTTTGCAAAGACAGTTGAGTTTTAGTGTCAGGAGATAAACACATCCTTGGATTACTGCTCAGAAGGGAGGGAACCTTGTTTATGCAGACATTGTCTCCTAATTAGAAATAAGTGCACTTGAGAAAAATGCTGTTGTCTGTGACATGGTGAGCTTTAGTGAAAGCACTGATTGTTATGTGGAGCTCTGTTGTGTGCGAGAGAGAGAGAGAGAGAGAGAGAGCTCACAGGCCAACTTTTAGCTCGTCATTCACCTGGAGGAGGAATTGACATAAGAACAGTGAATTTTAGGAGCATATACAAGGTAATACACAGAAAATAGGCCTTTCCATTGAAAATATCTCTCACTTGGGGCTGTTACAGTTTTCTGAAATAATATTGTTGTTGAATTAAATTGAGAACTTTCTCAGTAAAGCTGCACAGTTGCATTTGGTGTACCTGCACAAGCTGATTTCATGTTCTGGGCTATGAAATACCTTCCCAAGAGCAGGGAGAGCATCATGGATAAAGCTTTTCTACTGCATTTCAGTAATATGCTTAGTTTAAGGAGTTAGATAGCTCTAAAAACTCGGTAACTTCCATTTTCCCCAAGAGAAATCTGAGCTGACATGTCCTCATTAGAGGTATCCAAAGGCTAGATACAGTCTTTTATTATTCCTGGAGTCTTTGAAACTTGCTATTTGTTACATTAGTAATAATCTCTTGCATTTGAATGCTGTCATATTCCTCTCCCCCTTTCCCCACACTTTCTGATCTTCCTGTTTAATACAACTTTCAATCTTCAGTCTGTTAGATGCAGCTTTGTCAGAGTTTAATGTGCTGTGTTCCAGTGAATTGGTACCAGCTTGTTAATGAAAAATTTAAAGATGAAGCAAATCCTATGCACATTTTGTGTGATTGTTTTCAGGGCTCCCTTGATGCCTCTCAGCTGTTTCCTTGGCAATGTGTACGCCGAGAACGTCGATGTTCTGCGAGATGGAACTGGACCCTCAGGTTTACGGCTTCGCCTGCTCACTGCAGGTATTGCACACACTCAGAACCTGGCACTGGTTGCTCTCCTCAGGAAAAGAGGGATAAACCTGTATAAATTAAGCATAGGTTATTTGTGTTCCACCTACCTTATTTTGAACTATTGGAAACAAAACTCCAGTTAAATCCTTGCAAAGGTGAATCTGTCCACTGCCGCATTTTCCTAATCCTGGAGAAGTCCCTGAGAACTGTAGCCCTGTCCTCATATGTCCCAAGTCTCTTTGCAGAAATGGAATTTGTCTCCAGGTGTATGTGTAGAATAAAACAGATCACTGATTTCAGTACATCACAAAAAAACCCCATGACAAACCATGAAACCCTGTATATGTATGCGTTTTCTGAGATTCCAGGGAGCTGTGTGATGTTGATATTTGTGTGATTAAATCTGAATGGCTTTTAAAAATGCCAGCAAGTGACTACATCAATGCTTCAGCCTTAAACTGCGTTTCCAATTCAGTTCTGTTTTCATGTGCTGTAGGAAAGGATGATGAAAGTGAGAAAGGCTGATGAGTTGTTCTTTTTGTGCTTTCAGAGATGGGAGGGTACCTAGAACCTGTTCAGATTATTAGCTCTGTCTGTTGAGGAAACACTTGGAATACATTCACAATATGCAAAAGTTGAAAAGGAGAAAATTTAAGATGAGGAATAAAAAATTACAAATAAAAATGGAGCAGATATTTTCAAGCTACTTTGCTTCTCTCATTACAGAGGAAGACAAGGTAGAGCCATCTAGTGCAGAGAACATACACTCATGTACTAGGGAAGGAGTTAGCTGTAGCATCATGATTATGTAAATGATATTGAGAAATTGGACACTTTTAA
This sequence comes from Climacteris rufus, assembly GCA_013398175.1. Lineage (NCBI taxonomy): Eukaryota > Metazoa > Chordata > Aves > Passeriformes > Climacteridae > Climacteris > Climacteris rufus. The sequence continues at coordinate 570,393 of VZRZ01000650.1, forward strand.
GATGGTGTCAAGTTTATATAAAAAGATATCTATCTGTGCAGCTTAAAGGAAATGTCAGTAAAATAATTACTAAAATGTCACTGATGTTCAGACTGAAACTTGCAGAGAGGCCATCTGGACACATGCTGTTCTTGTCTTGCCAGGTTTGTAGAAACTGTTGTAGAGTGTATTACACACCTGTTCTAGCACAAGTTTTGCTGCCCGTGTATTGATTTGAAGTTACTGTTGCTTAAGAAGTCAAGGATGACTGAATTGGATTTTCTGATTTATTTTAGTTGGTAACTAGCTACATAAATAATGCAGTGAGGAAAGCTAAGTGTGTGCTCAGAGCACATCCTGTATTTTGCAGTAACTGCTGCATATGTGTACTTGCATTCTCGTAAATGTAAGATGCTGCATTCCTGAAAGCACATGGCTTCACAATCTGCAACATTTTTCCATTTCCTAACGTCTGGTAACATATGTCAGCAATTCATCCATGTAATAGCTGTTCAATAAGATCTGGTTTTAACACTGTTTGCACAGGAACATACTTGTTATTGATTTAGTAAGTGATGGGAATCTTGAGTAAAGAATGTATGTTTTGAGATACAATTAATATGGATGAGGGATTTTACTTCATGGGCTTGATTTTTTTATCTGGAGATAAATCTCTAGCTGCTAAAGTAGAATATTCTAGGGATAGGAATAATTCCTGGTTTTTACTGCTAACAGACAGCTGATCAAATTGAGATGGGCTGGGAAACCAAGTCATGTTCATGTGAATGGCAAGGAAGGGAAGGTAGTGTGGCTGAAATGGGAGGTTCAAATGGGGAACCATGCAACAATCAGCACATGCACCACTTTGATTAGAAATGTCTAAACTGTTGCAAAGTAAATGGTTAAATGTAGTTTGGCACTGTTGTGTGAGGAATGCAGCTGTTTGGTTTGTGACAAACAGAGGAATGCTAACCTTTTGGTGCTGCTGCAGTGATGCAGTGTGTGATGAGGAAGGATGCCTGCAGAGTTGTTTTCCATTGCTCAGGCTGTGGCCCCGGTGTTCTGGCCGATGCCAAGATGCGGGTATTCGAGCGCTGCGTCTACTTCGGTGACTCCTGCCAGGATGTGCTGAGCACCTTGGGCTCTCCACACAAAGTCTTCTACAAGTCTGAAGACAAGGTGAGAGAACTCATTCAGGCACAGACTTTGTTCAGTGATGTCTCAGTGTCACCACAGGGCTTGTGTTTTGTAAGGTCAGTGAAGTTTAACTGCCATGTAGCACAAATTGCAAGTGCTTGACGTATTACTTGACATAACAGACCAGGATGGACCATTATATAATAGGTTTTGAAAAGCCTTTTTTTTTAAGTCAAACTGATGCAAATCTGTTTAATTTTTTTTTTAAATATTAAAATGCAGCATGTTAACTAGTTTAAGAATTGTTACAAATGGGAGCACTTTTGCATGCAAATGTGCCTTAGCAAGCGTGTGCTGCTAATTTTTTTCAATTACAGTTTATGTAAAATAACCTCAGCATTACTTTGATCTTTTCCTAATGTTTTTACACAGCATCATGTAAGTAAACCTTTTAATTCAGATAACTGAAAAAAGCTGATGTCATTGTGCCACTGCAAGCAGATGGTGGTCCTGTCATGAAGCATAGTATCTTATGTATTTGAACAAAGCTTCAAATGAGATTACAGTAATTTGTTTGAATGTAGTGATGTTATTAATGGCATCCATCTTTGAGCATTATTGAATACATCTGAAAAGTGTTTTTCTTGCAGATGAAAATCCATTCGCCCTCGCCCCATAAGCAGGTCCCATCAAAGTGCAATGACTACTTCTTCAATTATTTCACACTTGGAGTGGTGAGTGGAAAGCTTTCCTAGACAATTCTTGTGAAGTTCTGATTTAGTTGCACAGCAGTCCTTTCAGGAGCTTAAAGACTGTGGGAGATGAGAGACTGCAAAACTCTTGATTGCTGCCTTAGGAATCTCTGGATGTGAAAAGCTACACCGACTTTTCTTTAGCACTTACAGATTTGATCAGTAACATTTTATTTCCACGAGTGGATGGACAGCTCTTTGCTCTTTGGTATTCTCTTAGTTTTCTTCATTTTCTGCCATGCCTGATGCATAGGAAACTAGTTCTTGTTCCTGAGGTCCATGTCCCTGTCCCACAGAACTGAGATGGGTGTGTCATAACATCAGTTGTGAAAGTTTGCTGAGCTGTGGGGTGTAGTTCAATCTTCATGTTCCTCCTTGCAGCTGTTTTGCTTTAGTCTACATTACTGTAAATAATATGCAGAAAAACAAGACCTCCTTAGAAAACTTGCCAACACTAGCAAATGAAGCTGCAGTTGTGATTGAGTGCTGGAGGAAATGTGTGTTATTTGAATTTACAAATAGTCTTATTTTCAAGTACTACTTTTCATAGCTCCATTCAGTTCCCGTGAGATAAATATATATCACTCCATCCAGATGCTGTTGTAACTAATCTCTGGTTAGTTTGGGCAAAGCCACCTTCCTCTATCCAAATTGCCTCATCTCTCTCTTCTTTGTCTTCAACAGGATATTCTCTTTGATGCAAACACTCACAAGGTGAAGAAATTTGTCCTGCATACAAATTATCCTGGTCATTACAACTTTAACATGTGAGTGTACAGAACTCATCTCTTAAAGAGCACATTAAAACAACTGAAAAGGAAATCTTACATTCCCTTTAGTCTTGATAGAGGCAAACATTGTAGTTGCAAGTGTGTCCATTTACTTGGTTGCTAGGTTGCTGTCTTTTCCTAACATTATTTCAGTTAGTAATTAAAAAAACCTCATGCTTTTTAAATGTAAGCTCTTGAGAGGAGGAGTATGAGTTAAACTAAGTGATTGGATGCCTGATAAAAGCAGTTGGTGACAGAGAAATCTATAGTGCTGTTTCAAAGCTCAGTATTTCTCTAACCCCACTCTGTGTAACAATAGAGTAATTTGTGCTGAAGGACTTCTTGTCCTCTAGAAAATTGTGTTAGGACATTCCCAGGCTGCTGCCTTTTTGATGTAGAAAATCTAAGTGAGAACTTAATCTGCTGTCATAGATTCTCACTTTCATTTTATTATTCATGTGACTTTTCATTAAATGGATGATTAAGAGCTGTAAGTGTGTGGCTGTGCAGTTTATCTTGGCTTCTCTGTTTTCTAATAGCTTCACAATTTGCACTTTCTAGTTACCATCGCTGTGAATTCAAGATTCCCCTCGTCATTAAGAGAGGTGAGTGTTCCACCTGCTGTCCTGCTCCAAGGGGAGCTGGGATCAGTTTTTGTTTCTAATGGGACATTCATTATCAGAGAATGCTGACAGTGATAGTCACTGAGACAGAGGAGAAATTTTGGGATGAGTTTTCTATTTAAGTGGAAAAGATACTTCAGGATAAGTTAGCATTTCTGTGATTTTACATACACTGCCTGTTTACTTATTTGGATCACACAAATATTTACTTGCAACATCACTAATTTCCTGTAATGTTGCCACTGTGCTAAAACCAATTATACCTAGAGGCTCAAAATCTGTAACACAGTGTTAGTCTGATCTCATCTGTCCAGTCCACTGTTATTTAATATAAACTGGTTCAGCTGGGAATGACCATAATCATCTGGAATACGTTGGCTCTGTGTGCTATGGACAGAATATGACTGTTGTGTTCACCTGAAAATCTCTGCTTGAAGAAATAAATATATAATCAGTAATGCTGACTTGGCAAGGTACTAAGATGTCCCCAGCTCTGTGCATGTAACTAATCTCAGCAAAGCAGGGCAACCCTGTTTGAATATCACAGTGATTGAAGTGGACTTCTATAATGTGGGAATAAACATGTACTGGGAAGGGATGCATCCTGATGATCCTGGGAATACTAGATGCTGGCTAGGTTTTGGCCAGGGATGTTTTCCTCATTCTCATTGGTTTTCACTGAAAGGCCTTGGCTGTGTGAAGTGCAATTCTCCTGTGGCTATCACAGCAGTTTGAGCATATGGAGGATTAAAAACCTGGAAAAACAATGTTTGTGTATACAGGCTTATATGAAAGTTGATTTGTACTTCAGCCAAGAGAATAAACATGAAAGTTGTCACTTCTAAATTATTTTCCCTTAGGTTATTGTACAGTACTTCAAAGCATTAAATTCTGATTTAATTTTGTTCACCTCAGGTAGCATAATGAATTTCTTCTTAATGTATGTTTTTTTGTTTATTTGGCAGTTTTTAACTTGATTTTTCTCATCTCCAGCTTAAGTCCAGGACATGTAACAAATTGTGATGTCACAACATTTTTGAAGAGCTCATTTTCTCCCCTCTCGTGGCAGTGCCTGATGCAGTTTTATTAGTTCCCTTTTGTGGTTCAAAGTCAGATGATAAATTGAGAGGCAGAGTTGAAGTTGCATAGGCACTGAACTCTCAGCACAAAGACAGCATGCTTGTTTAGCAGGTGGAAAATAGAGGAGCAAATGGTCTTTAATGTGACCAAAAGCCATGTTTGACTTGTTTAATGCCTGGGTCCATTCCCACTGCTTTGAGAGTGGGCTTTCAGTATTCAGGAGTACCCAAATACCTGTATGTGACATAAATGTGAAAGTGCATGAAACCACCAGCCAGCAGTTTCCTTTTAAGGGTGTAAGTGTAAATGCAATGCTATATTTAGCTATATTTTTTTCTATTAGTTTTTAAATTTATTTAATAGGTGCACTGCAATTGCCAAGCTCTCTGCCATCTTTCTTTTGCAAGAGTGGTGTTTTAACTGATTTCAGACCTGCCAGTTCCTGAGTCTCCAGATGTCAGTTTTAGCCAGCTTTCTTTCCAAGTGCAGTGGAGTGGTTTGGACTTAAGGAGTGGCACATCATGTTATCTCCACAAGTGGCTGTGCTAGGCCTGTTAAATTAGTGCAGAGAGATGGACTTGCTTTTACAGTGGTGTTCTTCCATTAAGATTAAAGCTTAAGTATTTATAATCTGAAAGGTGGGACTTGCTGTAAAAATAGGGAGGTTTGCTTAATCACCTTAGCTGGCATTTAGTCAGTGTTACTGATAATTTTGATTGCTAGTGAATGCTGGTAAACTTGTATGTGAGCTGATCTAATGCTCATGTGTCTCCTGCTGTCTGAATTAACATCCCAAAATAAAGGATTATATAGGGGACTCTTCAAGCTTAAGTTGTAAAGACTTTTCTGGTTTTGTTTCATAGATAGTGCTGATTCACAGACAGAAACATGTACAACATACAGCAAGGTAAGTCTGCAGAAATCAGTGTTTTCCTAATTTTCTTAAACCATCTAAATGATTCATGTCAAGTTTATAATACACTTTAAAGAAATTGTAGCAATGGTATCATGTTGTTTTAAAATGGACTAGTAGAAGGCCAATACTTAGTGTATGTCTTGTGGTTTAAGTATTTTGGTGTGTTACAGATTGAAGACATTTGTAATAGTTCAAGTAAACTAAATTACTGCATTATGGCATGGCTTGCATTTTAACATAGCTGCAGGTAGAAATAGTAAAGGAAATGATGTGGGAAAACAGCAGCAGTGGTGGCTGAATGTTAGCTAGGAGACATTTCTAAACAAAATTCTCACAGAGCTGTTCTACTAAACACAGCTCTTGAGGACATGTAGTATTTAACAGGAGAGTCCTTCCACTTCCTTCTGAAGGGTGCCATTAATGGGATGTATCTCAGGCAGCAGCCTTTCAAAAATGTCAGTGTGTGACATCTCCTGGTGACAGCAGACTCTTTAAAGACTGTACAGCTTTGCCACCTAAATGAACTTCCCAACTGGGCAGTTGCTGCTGCATATTTGAGATCTACATTAAGTTGAAAAACTTCTTGGAAACTGAGTTCATAGTGTCTCTGCAGTAAATATTCAGCCAGGGTCAGTGCTGCTCCCTTGGCTCCTGGGGTGCCAACTGAAGCCTTTCCTTGGTGAATTTTGGGTCCCACACTGGGAAGAAAAATTGGAGTCAGCAATCTGGAAGCTGCCATTCTATGCTTTTTGATTTGAATTACTTACACCCTTCAGTGCTTTGACTTATTTCAGTCTTGTATGTGAAACTGCAGCTTCTTAGAATCTGTTTAGAGTGAGGAAAACTGTTGGACATTTCCCAGTAGTGTAGCTTTCCTCTTCTCCAATCTTGTTGCTTAAACCAAGAAAATACTTTTGGGACAGGTAGCAATGGTGCTATTTTTCCTCTCTGCAAAGGTATGTAAGAAGATACTTTGTTGAAGTTTCCCACAACTGCTTTGATCTCTGAGGTGCCCCTGAAATGCTACAAGACTTTCCAGCTACATTTTACCCATAAGCCCCATAGAAATTTTTATATTAATGATTCTAATTCCAAACTATTTTTAGACAAAAATGAGAATATACCTAAAGAGAATTTACTAGCCCTAGTAAGGGATAGTTCCATTACTGAGTATGGCTCCAGTCACAAAATACTTCTGTAAATACAACGTCAAGGTTATTTTGCAAATGATTTGGTCACAACAGCTGTCCTAGATAAAGTTTTCCTGTGCCTCGTTTTAATACAAAGCCATTGATTTATTTACAGTGGGACAGTATTCAGGATCTACTGGGGCACCCTGTAGAGAAGCCAGTGGTACTTCACAGGTAAAAATCTCTCTTTGTTTTGCTTGGCAAGATTGGGCTTATAACAGAGGATGAGGAAGAGTGTTTGTTGCACCAGTTACTTTTGCACTGCTTTGCTGGTTGAAGTTTCAGGCTTTTTTGGTCACTAACAAGACTGGATAGCTGCTCTCAGAGGAAATAAACTGCCATGCTGGATGAAAGTGTTTCCAAAATCCCTTGAACTGCAAAATCCAGATAAGATCTCAGAGAAGAATGAAGCAGCAGATAAAAAAGTCTCTTTATGAGTAATAAGTAGTGCAGTTTTTATACTTTTTATATGCATTTCAATAACATGGCATCATACAGCACAGTATATATGTATATGATAGTATGTATGACAGCAGTCTGTCTGAAGAAGCTTTGCTTTTATGAACATCCATGGTTCTGCAGTTCCTTTAGGCTGACTGAAGATAGAATAGCCCTCAAATTTGCTGTGTTTCTGCAGGAATTGAGGTGGATGTTGGGTTAAATGGGCATTATCTGTTTGCAAAGTTATCATTTTATGATGTGAAACCATGATTTTTATCTTGGGACAAGTGGAAGTGATGGGTAGTGTGAGACTACTACTGCAATTTCAGATAAAGAAATCAGACTTTCACATGATTTTTGACTTTGATTTTTTTCTTTTTTTCTCCCCTTAATCATTGTGCCCTTTGTTCCCCTTTACTCCTGTGTTATGCCAGTGAGATGATTAGAGCAGAAGCCATGTGAATGAAGTAAAGCTAAGGTGAAATAGTGATGACATAGAGGCCTTCTATTTTTTCCATCTGTGTTGTAGAGAGTAGTTCAACCAGAGAGCACTTTACTGAGCACATCTCAAATGGCTCAGACAAGCAATTTGAAAAACTGACCAGTTTACAAGAAAGGACAAAAGGTAAATATTTACTAGGGGGCTTTTTTGGCTGTAATCTAAAATTAATTGCAGTCAACAGAAATTGTCAATGTACAACCCAAAAGTATTGGAAATAACTGGAAGACAAGTGATACAAAGACCTTGAAAAATACTGTTTAATAAAACTTGGATTATTCTATTTCAGCATCTTACAGGGTAATCTTTTTAACATGCCAAAGCCAGTGGATTAATAGACATTATACAGTAAATATAAACAATAGACAATATGTATAGTAAATACATATGGTAGAGGTTGAGACACGAAGAGAAGGATCTTGCCCAAAAATAATGTGTAATAAGTTACGTGGTGCTTTTCTCTTCCTGTGTATCTGGGTTTTTTTAGGGTTCTTCCTGTTCAAGTTAAGTGCAGGAGAGTTTTCCTGTAGAGGTCACTAGTGGCTTTTTGATTTCTTTATCCCCAAGTGTTATTAATGGCTCTGTGGCATCAGGCAGAGCTTCCTCTGCTCGTTTGGAGTCTAGCACTGGTGTTGCATAATGTGGATTTACTTTCTTTTGATGAAGGCCGTGAGAAAGATGCTGTAATTTACCTTGTGTTACTGAGTAGTTATTCCTCCCTAAGGAGTTCCTGATCATCACATACCCATTTAAAATTTTTTTCCCCCCTCTTTTCCTTTCAGGTCGTCATCTCCGAACAACACTAACCCGTTTGGGTCAACCTTTTGCTTTGGACTGCAGCGAATGATCTTTGAGGTCAGGAAAAAACCTTTTCTGTTTGTCTGAGCACGGGAAAATGAGGAGTTTGCTGTTATTATGAGTGGCTTCTTACTTGCCATTGTGATAAAAGCCAGTGCTTGGGAGTGGCTGAATTTTTAGTGCCTGTTGGCAGAAAGAGACAGCTTTCCAGCCTCTTCTCTGAGATTGTACATTTGCATGTTAAAGCTGGAACTTGAAGTTTGTCACCTGGAACTCGTGCTAGCAGGAGATACACGCACATGGCTGGTTGGAGCATGCTGGAGTTGTGCTGTGGAAATCTAGAGACCATTTTTAGTTTAGGAACTAGCCAAGAGCTTGTTACTGTCACTTGTTGGGATTCCTTTCTACAGGTGGATCATTTCTGTATTCACCATTTTCATACTTGTGAGTTTCTGTTCAGCGTACCACTTCTTTTAACTTCCCTTGTCTGTGCTGTGCTTTTGCAGGTGATGCAGAATAATCACATAGCTTCTGTTACTCTGTATGGCCCAACACGGCCCAGCAGCCAGTTGAGAACGTCGGACCTCCCCCAGTGAGCATCCCCTGCAGAGTCAGCTAATCTCAATGCTACAGAATTAGTACAGCGTGCCTTGATTTGCTGCCACTTATAATATGGAAAGCACGTTATGATTTTATTTTTTTTTTTCAATAAGCCTTTCCACCCTGGAGTGGTGTGGAGAGGAAATTCTCTCAACCCTTCATCATGGGGCATGGAACTGTTGATGGAGGAAAGCAGCTTAGGTGCCTGTGCCGTCGTTTATTCCTCTCCGTTGCCCTCGTCCTATGCAGCACAGACCTGAAGAGACTGTCCCTCCTTCTCAGCTGGCAGAAGGGGGAAGTGGAAGAGGGGCACGTACTGACTGCAAGAATTAGAAGCACAAACTCTCTGAGCCTTGGAGCATCTGGAAGCAGGTATTGAATTTAGTCTGTTTGTGTTACTGTATTGATGTGGTGGTCACATTTTAAGAAAACGTGTGTGTATATATATATAGATATAAACACCTCGGTATTTCTGTGGCTTAGGACATTGTACCAAGTGTGACAAGGATGTATATATGTCCATGATTTCAGGCACCACATCTTTGTGTAACTTTAAACCAAGCAAGTAGCATGTGCATAATACTTGGTTGTAACATTTGCACTACATACACTTTAATTACTTGATAAACGTTTATCTTCACTGAGGAGCATCTGTGTACTGGGTGTGAGTGGGGTGTGGTGGTTATTTAATGTACACTGCGCATAAAGCTTATTTATACAGTGGATCAAATTTATCCACCTTCCTGCACTAATATGTACTTGATATGCTGATACAATTTTTTTTCTGTCATGGCTGGTTTACTAATTTTTTTTTCATATGCAATTTCAAAAAAAAAAAAATTCTGGAAGGGGTTATTTCTATGATTGAATTATGTTTTAGTGAAAATATTTGATACAATTTTTCATACTAGTGAGAAATTTAATGAAGAAATAATGTTGCCTCATTTGCCTCTGTTCCAAAATCCTTTATTCCTACTCTATTTCCTCAGAGAAAGAAAAGCTGTATATAATGGTATCTCAGAAAGAAATTCTGGAGTTCCGCCATCACCAAGATAACCTTTTCTGTAACTTCTGATGTATGATTTTAATTTATGCCAAAGGTTTAGCCAAAGACATCCTTGTTGTAGTTTCACCATTTCTGTACATATTGCTAACTGCACACCCCACCCCAGCAGACAGGATATAGGCTTCTTTCTAGTTGGGAGATGCTGCTCGCGACATTTTATCCCAGGAGGATACTTTAGGTTTCTAGTTCTCTTACCAGTCTTATTTGGGAGAAATAGGTGGTCTGTCTTTGAAATAATGAACCCTTTTTAAAAATGGACAAGAGAAATGTATAATTTTATCCCATTTTTAATATTTTGGTGTCGCAACTTGTGATACATAGATGACAATTTTGTGAGTTTTACTATGTGTGTACAGATTTTTGTAAATATGACATTTTTGTAATTTTAACTCCATGTACAGTGTAATCCTGTATAGTTTATCAATGAATGAGAGATAGGAAATCGAATGTTAACTGAAGTTTTGGATCCTGGACCAGTAGCAGGGATAAATGTGTGTGTGTGTGAGACGTTCTTTGCCATTTAGTCTTCCTGTATACTGTGATACTCTAAACTGTTTTGCTAAAACAAACAAAAAAGCCCCATGGAGAATCTAATGGATAAGGAAAAAGTTACTGTTTACCTTTATCCCTAGGTGTCACTCCTGTTGAATCCCTGTTCAATCTGTGCTGTCTCCTGTGATCGTTGCTTGCTAAGAAAATTCTATGCCTCAATCTTCCTTTTTGTTTCCTCTCTAATTTTAATTTCATTTTACATAGCCCTTCTGTAAATTAAATGGAATAATAATGAGCATGTACACTGAAAGAAAAATAAAAAGAGACTCTCAGTTACTGTTTTTGTGTTAAATACAGTTGCTGGGTGTTTTTGTAATAAAATCATGGATGTTCTTGCTTTTTTTTTCCCCCCTTATCAATTAGTTGTTTTTATTTTACTGGTTTTCAGACATTATATTTGAAGTACGTGACTGGTGTTCCTCCTTTATAGCTAGTTCAGTATATTCTCCAAAGAAACAGTACCTAACCTAACTTGGTAGCTACATTAAAGCATTTTTATAAGCTCTTGCCTTGAAGTGGAGAAGGAAAGTCTTTAAACTGGGATCAGCAGCACCGTGGGTTCTGTGTGGTGTTGGGAAATGCGATGGGGATCGTGGCAATCCATGGAGCTCCACAGAGGTGAATATTGCACAGCAGGAGGGGGAAATGCTTTCAGGGACAGCAGCAAACACGAATTCTGTACTGCATTTGTGTGCCCCAAGGGACTTCCCAGCCAAGCCCTGGAAGGCTGCATGCACTGGGCCCTCCCTCCTGCAGCAGCCCTCAGTGCTGGAACACAGACTGACCTTGCTTAGTGCCTCGGTGTTCTGCTGAGGGCTTCTGCTCTTGCAGGATTTCATGGTCTCTGAACTGAGAGGGTGTGCATGCTGATTCTTGTTACTAAAATGTGACAGCAATCCTGGTGCTAGCTTCAATTAATTTTAATTAATCCTTTTCTAATAAGGGCTCCAGATAAGCTGCAAGAGGAGATAAATCCTTGATGGGATGATTTGAGTAATGGCTATGCAGATGTCACCAATATTCTGTTCTCAAGCGTATTGAGTGGAATTTCTTCAGAAGAGTGAGGTCAGACCTGCTACTGTAGCATGCACCCTGAGACTTAGGACAGGAGCAGCAGCTAACCAAAGGTATTTAACAGCTATGGTGACTCTCAGCTTCACTTGTAATGCTCCGGTGAGTCCAAATGACTGAAATAGTATTGGTAATTAATAGTGCTCTCTTAACAACCCAACTGCTTTTCTAGGTCAGTCCCTTCATATTGAAAAATTCTCTACACAGACATAAAATTACAGGCCACTTTGCATCTTGGCTGCTGCTGCTGCTGGGCTGAGCTCAAAGTGTTTGACTTTTGGGAGAGGCAGATCTGAAGAAGCACCCGGGGAGATAATGCAGAGCAGCTCTTTTTTGTTTCCTCACCCTTCCTTTGTGATTGCGGCTGTTCACGACTCACTTGTCTGAGACGTTTTGATTTGTTTGCTCCTATTTGGACTAAGCCAAGCTAAGCTGTTCCTGTGCTGATGCATTAGGGAGGCTGGTGTGGAGCATTTAAGGACTTGTTGGCATGAAAAGTTTAGGAGTGGGTGGAGGAGACTGATGGTGATTTTTGAATCACCAGAAAGAAGAGAGGAAGGAATAAAGGAGCTCTGGGGTACAGGCAAGGATGGCAGAGTGTCAGGAAGGAGCAGCTGGGACAAGGCAGTTCATGTGAACCTAAAGCTGTTCTGTGCAAAGGGCTGCTCAGGGGGAGTGATGTGCCAGCTCTGCCATGGGTGCAGCACATTCCCTTTCCAAAGGAACTGAGAGATTTGGGCTGCACCAGATCTCCCCTTGCCAGGTGCCCTTGTTCCTTGTAATAATTCCATGTGGTTTGATACAGATCCTGCATGTTGGCAACATGTGTTGGTCCATCATTTCGGTTTCATATGATAAAACTGTTTGATATAACGCTAAGTACAATTGCATTTTTAATAAAACGTGTAGTGCATACGATCCCCTTTTGATGTGTGCCTTTTTCCTTTGTAAAGAAATGAAGAGTTTGTGTGTGTGCTTAACTTGAATATTGCAGTATTTTCCACACTTAATAAAAGTGATTGTTGTGCCCTCCTCTTTTGGAGGTGAAGCTGACTTTTCTTCCCGTATTCTTCAGGCCTGCAAGCAGTCCCTGGGCTCCTGTGAAGACTCCAGGCAGTGCTGTATAGATCAGTGTAATACTAGAACCCTCTGTTCCCCAAAATGCAATCTTCTGTTGCCAGGAACTGTCACATTTCTAATTCTAAACAGATTTTTTTCTGAAATAGTAATCATATGGTGTGTGAGAACTGATTCATGTGATCATCATCGTTCATATTCCAGAGCTCCCATCAAACCTGTTTAAACCAAAATCTTTCAGCACTACAAGAAGATGGTGATTCATTGTTACTGGAAGCTTGCTGGAGGTTAGGTGCCAGCTGCTGTTTTCTAGAGGGCAGTCAAGGGTATTGCTGCCCACTTCAGATTGCCTTTCTACCTGTTGTGAGCCTCTTAGTCACTTAACTACTCTGCTAAGTCAGAACTTCTGTTAGGTTTTGTTTGATGGCTCAAAATGTATATAGAGAGTAAATCTGCATGTGTGAGTCAGTGTGGCTCTTGCTTTGAAAGAAACGCTATATCCAAGCCCTGTCTGCTTTCCCCAGAGCATCTGGGCAAGGACCAAGTTGTCTGATTTGGCACAATTTCACATGGGCTGGTTGTGTTTCATAGGTCCTTGAGTTCTGAATAATTTTTGGTGTCATGATGCAAGAGGCATTGTCCCATGGTAGTTACAATTGTTCTATGTCAACTTTTGACTAATAAACAGCTTTTTAATTTTTTTTTTTAAAACCTTGATTACATGAATGCAAAGTCCCCTCCTCTCTGACTCTGTCACACATAACCTGACACAGCACAGGTAGCCAAATAAATACCTTACTCTGTGTGTCTGGGGAGTTAAAATACCAATTAATTCTGGTTGGTTCTTTTCATGTAAAGCATGGACCAGGATATTTCAGAGAGAAGGTAAGGTGGAAGCAAAACAAGGGGAAATGAAAAATGGAGTTTACTGGAGATGTAACTCTTAAGCATTAGAACAGGCTTGGTGAGGCAGAGGGTTTGTTACAGGCCAGGTATAACCAGTTCACAGAGGGAGAACTGCACCCATGAAGGGCTTTGTTTCTGTGTGTGTCTTGAAGGGTTCAGGTGCCACTTCCATACCATATTCTATACCTCTGTGGATTTTTGCTGTAACTAATAAAGTCACTGTTTAAATGTTTTATCTGCCAAACCTTACGTCCAGAGCTTTTGTGGTGTTTGTGGGGATGTCTATTTTTCTAACAGGCAAAATCATTATTCTTCATGATCTGGGAAATCTGAGTGCTTGAAACAGCAGGAAAGGTAAGCTGGGGTTTGCAGAATAGGTCACTCACTGTAGTGTAAGATGCCATTGTAACAGTAACTTTTGTTCTGGTCTAGCTGTAATGATTTAATGTAATCGTTTCTCTTTCATACACTAGTGAATTCCCCTTTAAATGTTGCTCCTTTAGTTATTTTAAAGTACTGCTTATTGCAGTGCTGGAAGCTGGTTATAAGTGCCTTAATGTTTTACACCTACACTCTATCTATCTATCTATATGTATTCCACTGAATGCATAAGTTTCATTCTAGTATTACCCTCCAGAGAGACATTTAGTTTAAACAGCAATCCCAAAAAAACCCTGTCTGATTATGCAATGTGCAGGCTAATCAACTAAACAATTAAACCAGCCTGATTCACTGTATTCCCTTTTCACCTCTGCTCATCTCTCAGAAAAACTGCAGCCCTGAAATCCTGAGGCTGCATCCACAAATGTGGAGGCTGCAGAGATTATGCCACCCTTTTCTTCTGCTTCTGTGGCTGTAGACACCACTTGTCTTATTATCACACCTTGATTCCCACCCAGCTTAGGCAGCCTCCCAGCACAAGGCTGTCACTGCAAACGTGTTATTTTATGGGTTTTCCCTGGTTTTAGCGCAGGGCTTGTCAACAGATGGGCTGGGAAAGGGAGGGGGAGAGAGAAGATCCATGAGCTGGGTCTGGGTGAACTGGAGAGAGCATTGGACTGGTCAGGAGTGGTGGAGCAGCTGTTTGCCACTCTTGGAGGGACTTGGATGTGCTCCTCCTTTGGGGTTTACTTCTCTCTCTCATTTCTCAGTATGATTTTCTTAATGAACATGAGCCTAGAAAATAATGAATTGGTGTATTTAAAAGTTCCACTGTTTTTTAAAGCTGTCAGTGCAGTTAGTAGCATCATTTGGGAAATATGGTGGGCCAGTTTTTCTGGGCTGCTGAGACCTGCAAGTCCAGCTGGAAAAGGTACAACTCAGGAGATCAGCAGTTCTTCAGACTGGGCTTTGGGATGAACTTTTTCTCTCTGTGTTTTGATGGTCTTTCAGCACTCCCCAGGGAATGTTCTCAGTGCTGATACTTAGTGAGGATTCTCTGAGCTGTTTGATTATTTTGTACTGTTTGAATTTGCAGTTGAGGTTTGCTTCTGAGAACCTGCTGTAGGAAGATGAATAATTAAACTGCAGACAGGAAGCACAAGATTTTAATACTCAATTGCTTCAGAGCCCTCTTGGGCTTTGTTTTATATGATGTCTGAGTCTTGACTGAATGACGGATCTTGGCATTCGCTACCAGTTCGTGCATCCAGAGATCAGAGATGCACTCAGAGGTGCTGAATGTGAGCCTCAAGCCAGCACTGCTCATCAAAGTGACCAAATCTGGCTACTTATGTACAGTAGGAACAAAACTTGACTCTCTGTGGATCCTTGGGACTCAATAAAACTTACTGTACTGTGTTAGTTTCAGACGTTCATGCCTGTCCTGAGAAAGTCTGCTTGCCTTTTTTGCTACTGCTGGAACCCACTTAGGATTTGGTTTTTTTTTCTCATCCTGGGTTAGTAATGAAAAAAATTGCCAGGCTTTATAGTAAGCATGCCTCGTGCACTGAATCAGCCAGTTAATAAAAGTTACTCAGAGTGTCATTCTGAAATGGATGGGTTTCATTTTCTGAGATGAATCAGAAAGGTCTATAGAAGCTCCTTCCTGCCAGCTCTCATACACACCTGGGGTTTAGGATTTTCTGAATAGACCCCCTCGTCTTTTAGGAAATAATCTCCAGCTTGGGTGAAGTCAAAGCCTTTGCCTGCTCTAGCAGTAAGCAGAATTTAATAAATTGCAGGGGCTGCAGCACTGCTCTCTAGCATTTCCCCAGAGCTTTATGCTCACATATGGAATCTGTGAACTTCCAGCTCAACTGCAGAGGCAAATGGAAACTTAAAGCCAAGTCAAATAGGCCATGCAGCAGAGGCTGGAGAACAAAACCAGATGTATCTTTCATTAATAGAGACTCTGGTATTCACTGGATAAAAGAAATGAGCTATTCTATAGACTAAGACAATGGAGCAAACAGTTTGCTCTAGTTCTGTTTCTGCCTATCAGGGCATGTGCTGGCACAGACTGTGTCAACACAGATGTTGAACAACAACTTTGATCTGAGACAAAATGCACTCATTAATGTTGTGTTGTGGGTAGATTGCAGATCTGAGGGAGGAGCCAATCTCTGCATCTTCAAGCTTAAAAGGAAGATCTTAATAAGGACTGCTGAACCCGACTTGCTGCCGTGTAGGTAATTGTAAGGTAAACTGTGTTTAGTTTTTTTTGTCTTTGCCATTACATTAAGTCCAACATAAGGAAAGACTTACCAGGTTATCCAGAATAATGAGTAATGTACTTTTCATGTTATTGTCTTGATGAAAAATCCCTGTGGTGTTAAGTCTTACAACATGCAGGTGTACTTGACAAACTCACTCTGACAACTAGGGGCACATCTGCATGCTGTCTTTTAATGATGGTATAAATAATTTCCCAAACTGTAAACTACTCACAGATAATACATTTCTGTACAATCTGATAAATACACAAGTATCACCCATGTTAGCAGACAGGGGCAGGGGCAGTGAGGCTTTGGCTTAGTTGCACACCCTGCAAAGCTCCCTGTGAAGCTCACATAAGCATTCTGTATTTCAGGATTACATCCTGAAAATACCCCAATTGTTGAAAACTTTTCATTTCTATATGCCTGACCTTTCCTTGGAGATACATGACTGTAAGGCTTAAACTCATGATGAAGATTAACAACATATAAGGCTGTTGTTGATAGTCTGCCCACAGACAGTCCCAGCCTGCTGTTCTCTTTGTGCACTGCTGGTACAAGAACAGAGCCTGAGCTGCTGTGGGCTGGGAGGGAGGTCATACACAGATCTGAAATGCAGTAGTGCTGCAGGCTCTGTCCTAGGAAAAGCAACTTTGGACTTTTACAGCTGATTGCAGTTTCCTCTGAAGCTGTGTGGATGTGCCATCCTGAGGGGGTTCTCTGATGGACAGGAGTTTTGTTGAGATGGGAAAAAATTGTAAAAAAACTAATAAATATAGTATCAGAGGTGAATTAAGGCTCTTTGTCCCACGAATTTTATGGGACAAAGCTTTTTATCCCTCATTCAGAGGAATTTACTTCTGCTTTGATGTCTGAGAAATGTGTATTCTTTTAAGGTAGTCTGCTGTTGGGAAAACCAAAATGCATCCAAGTATTGACTACATTCTGAAAAATTACACAATCCAGTGTTCTTGTCTGATGTTTAAAATGCTTAAGAAGTTCCTGACTGAACCCTGGGAAGCCCAACAGAAAGATTGCTGTGTGATTTTGATTTCTTGCAATAAATGTAGACAGGCTTTTATTCTGAAGCCCTTTTCTGAGAGCTCCTTTCTCCCTTCACATGACGCCCGCAGCAGTATGGAAGTCCTGGCTGCTCTTCGCAGTTGGCTGTGCCAAGCAAGAGCACTGAGGTTTGTAGCAACCAGCCCAGTCCATTGATGAGTCCTTTGGTTTGAAGCAGCTCCCAAATGTGACGCTGCACACAGCAGCTCTGTGTGGGGTTACCCTTACAAGCAAAGGCCAAAGGCCCTCTCCAGATGCAAAACCTTCTCAAGATCTGGATCAGATGGTGAGAGTGATCAAATACTGTTAGATGACTTTTGAGTTTTCCCTGAATGTCAGTCAGCATCGTGCAGAGAGCCTGAGCTCAGGGAAGTGCCAAAACCTGGTCCACTGGTCCCCTGAGTCTTGAGTGTGTCAATGGAGAAGATATTTGAACTGAGAAGAATAATGAAAAATCAAGACTCAAGGCGATCAACTCAAAGTTCTTGTCCCTTTTCTAAGGGCTCCTTGTAAGTCTGCTCCTTTCTAGTTATCTACTTACCCGTCCTTTGCTCAAGCAGCCATGCCAGCTGCAGCATCCAGTTTGATTTCTTCTAACCCACCCAAACTGCAATGTGTCAGGGCCCCATTTCAACAGCTGGTAGTTGTTCCCTTCTTATGAGGCCCGCAGAAAACCAACCAGGCAGCAGTGATGTGATCTGAACATAGGCTAAGGTGACTTGATTTCTTTACTCTGGTTACTGTTTGGTCATTTTTCAATGAGTCCAAGTCAAGTAGCAAGTTGACAATGATCCCTGTGCTT
Source organism: Climacteris rufus (assembly GCA_013398175.1). Taxonomy (NCBI): domain Eukaryota; kingdom Metazoa; phylum Chordata; class Aves; order Passeriformes; family Climacteridae; genus Climacteris; species Climacteris rufus. Next base: position 588,371 of record VZRZ01000650.1, read on the forward strand.
CCTAATGTCTGTTCTCTTACCTGGTATCTTCTTTCATTTCTCACACTTCTGAAAATGCTGAAAAATCTCCAAGGACTGTATTTTTCAATGTGCTTTTACACATTGTCCCACTAAGCACTACTATAATCCTAATAAATAACAATAAATTATATGTATAGTTATGATTATTTGGACTCACTAGTACAGAAGGACCCACATGATATGTATGTGCAAATGTGGAATTGGGCAAATTCCTGCAATTGTTTTTTGTCTTCTCTTAACACTGTAAATAAGATATGCTAAAATACTTGTAAAGTTGGTTTGTTGGGCTGTGTTGGTTCCAGGTTCCCTTTCCTGCTGGTTTGCTGTGTGCTGCACTCTGCCTGCATTATCTGAGGGGTGATGCTGGTGTTGTTATCTGAGCTTTCTTCTTCCACTGGAAAGGCTTCTTCACCTGCTTCTTCTGAGTACAGGAAAGCCGTGGGCTGTGGAGCAGGTTCCACATTAGCCAGATCTCAGCAACTTTCAGACTGTGAACTACCATGAGATCTTTGTAAAAACAGGGATCGAATGTCTGTAGGTGTGGGGCAGCAGAAGGCTTGACAATGCCAAAGGTCTTGAACCCTTCGTGTAAAATGGGCTTGAGGTTGATTCTCTGTAAGCACATGCCCAAAAAGACATCGTCGATGGGGAACAGTTCCACTTCTTTGCAAGCCCTAGAGAGCTTCCTCATGGTGCGGCTGGAGAGCAAAAACCCTCCTCCCCCTGCGTAGGCTGGGTAGATGCTCAGCCCATACATGGTCTCTGGGATGAAGTATTTGCTCTTCCGCACACGGATGGGGCGGGCGTTGTAGATGATGTCCCCCACAAAGAGGTCTTCAGTGGGATCGTGTCTCTTGAGGAAATCCACAATGTTCTCGACGTTGACGAAAACATCCGCGTCACCTTTAAAAATAAATTTCACGTTGTGGCAGAATTCAGCAGCCCAGCTCAGGAAGTGGATCTCCTTCAGGGTCAGGTTGAAGAAAGTGTCCATGAAGTCCCAGAGTAAAATGTCCCGGTATGTCTGACTCTCCTGGTGGACCAGGGTCTCCCATGTCGCCAGCACTGTCCTGTTCTTGGGTGTTCCCAGGAGGAACACTCTCTGGATCTGCTCCCCGTTCACCAAACCCTCCCTGCCCCAAGTTTTCCGGACAATCTCACGCCTGTCAAAGTCTTCAACTACCGATTTGATAGCGATGAGCAGAAAGGGACCTCCAGGCGTTTTCCGGCATTTCCTGGGCTGGTTAATGAGGAGATTGAAGTTCCTGTTGTCCTTGTTCAGGAGATAATGCTTGAAGTTGAAGGCAGAATCAGTCGGCGGGGGTGCAGTTGTGGTTTGGGCCCTGGTTTTGGCCGCTTCTGTTTGTCTGATGACGGGGGTAACGCGGGGCCTGGCTGCCGTTGCCTCTGCTGGCATCGGTCTCTGAGGTGCTCTGGGATCTGAGAATATTTTTGGTGCTACTGGAGGCTTGTTCTGTGTTATTTTTGGTGCTACTGGAGGCTTGTTCTGTGTTGGCTCCTTCTTTCCTGCCGGGACTAAATGTTCCAGTTGGGAGTAGAGTAAAGAACAAAGTGCTACCAGCAAGAAGAGGGTACAGATCGCATCCCCTTTGAGGCGAACTCTCATTGTCTCTCTGGTGTTCCTGGGACTGTTACAAGCTGTGTTTGAGCTGCCTGGCACCACTGTCCATCTGTAAGTAAACACAGAGTGTGTCAGCAGTGAGGATCTGGCAGGTCTGAAGCAAGCAGGCAGGACTAACTGAAACATCATTTAAAAAACCCAGCAGCGCAGCACATTTTACTCACACGAGCACTGGGACGTGTGGAGGAACTTGTCAAAAGGCAGTCACGGTTGCAAACCTATTGCTGCTGCCAGTGCCAGCTCTGTCACTTGGTTAGTTCAGTCAGCAAGCACTCCATCCATCACGCTGAAAACCACTCTCTAAGCACAACCCCAAATCCTGCATCCCTCACTGCTGAACATGTTTTGCCATTTCAGAGATTTCATTGGGAAAAGCCAGGTGGAAAATGATGAACAATGCCATTCTCCCATAAATCATTACCTTTTTTTTCCCTAGCATGATAACCATTACTTGCTGCTTTGACCCTTTTTGACTCAAAGCAGGGAGGCACAGCTGTTGAAGGGCAGATTCTTCAGTGGCAGCGTGTTGCTGATGTTTCCCTGCACACAGAGCCAGCTCTTGTTAAACCAACTCTGATTTGTATTCAAAATTAATATATTGGGTTCACTCTAGAATGCACATAGGACTTTAACCTGCCAGTATTCTTTGTAAAATATTAAACCATTATAAATTACTTCCATTAATAAGGTTTGGAGGGGCCATGGGTGTTTTTCCTCTGCCAAATCACCCTAACCCCTAAGCAAGAGGTGGGGAAATAAATCCCAATATGCAGAAGCAAGACAGAGCCTGGTGTTAGGAAAATTTTGTTAATGTATGATAGATTGTCTTTTGAAACACTGGATTTCTCCTCACTTACACTTTTCCTGGAGATCTTCTGTCTCATTCAATCAGTTGTTCAACTGCAAACAGAATAAGAATGAAACAGGAGTAAGAAGGCAGCAAGCAGCAGGTAAGCATAGTTCAGGGAAAGAGCTGCTCAGGTGTCAGAGCTGCAGCAAAGGCAGGGCCTGGTGTCCCCACCATAGGTGCAGCCACTCCCCACAGCAGCCAACAGCAGAGTTGGACAGAGGGCACCCCACAGTTGCTCCAGGAGGAGGTGAGTGACCATCATCATTCCTACAGTTGTTAGCAAAGACCAAGTTTAGCCCCATCCAAAAATTTTCCCATGAGTGCACATAAGAATTTTATTCTGATATGCACCCACTGATAACACATCATGCTCACATGTGATTTGCAGCTCTATCTGGCCTGTGCTGTACTAGGAGAAGCTACCTGAGAAGGTATTACAGTTGTCTCTCTGTCTTGAATTAGCTGGGATCATATCCAAAGACTTATTTTTGGACAAAAAAAAGCTTGATAGGAACTTTTGACAAGGGCATGTAGTGCTAGGACAAGGGGGAAGTGCTTCGTAAAACTTTGGTGTTATCTGTTTACAGCAAATCTCCTTTTACTCTCCTGGATTGCATCACCTGCTAATTGTTCATTAACCATCAATTTTTTTATCAGCCATAACGTTAACTTTTCAAACTCAAAATTAGATTGACGAGTCTGTATTTATGAAGTAATAAAACAGTGGCACCTGTGGTATCTAAGCAATATTTCAAGACTTACGAGGAAGCAAAATTATTACATCAGTTGATTTCTTGGCCAGCCCCTTTAAAATTCTTAGATGCACATTACTCGGACCTCAATTTTAATATTGTGCTTTTTCATTACTGGTTAACTTCATCTCCAAGTTACAGTTGAAATAGAGAGTATTTCATCATCATATGGTATTGCCTATCTTTTTCCCAAGCACAGCTTCAAAAGGTTAACTGACCTCATCTGTTTTGTCTGTTATTTCTGAAACCTTTGTTTTGGCCAGTGGCATATCCATGCCTTGGTGTTAGGCTCTTTGCATCCCTGGTGGATTTAAAATTACTTCGTCCTTGTCCTGATGACAGTGGGTTTTTTCTTTGTTTCTTGTCTTTTTCTGGCCTCTAATAGAGGTTGCTGGGGCTTTCTTCATTTGTTGGCTTTTTTGCTGTACCTTTCTCTCCTCTCCTAGGCGAGGCAGATGTTTTCACTGGCACAGCTTTGATATTAACAGCAGGACTGTAGAGTTTTCTCATATCTCTTGTAAATTGTTGTTCAAATGTTTAGAATATTCAGGATCTGTTCTGTGTTTATGTTCTTTCTGCCACGTGGCTTGGCTCATAACTGTGTTTAGACTCATGAAACAGTCCCCCCTGCCGTGTATAGGATGTCAGTTTGCATCTTACATCTGTCCCGTGCAAATTACCCTTGGCAAGTCCTGATTGCAATGGTCTGCACAACCCACTGTGTTCCAATTCTGTGCTAAATCTTCCCTTTTTTGTCAAGATGGGGCTCCCAGCAGGCTTTCCCTCATGCTGCCTTCAACAATTTTCCAGAAGCTCTGGGGACATGAAAGGATGGTCCCAGTACACCCAGGACTTGCCACTGAACTGGATCTGCTAAGGAGAAAGAATCTGTCCCTCTTCTCCCCATCACAAGCAGGAATTTTTGCTGGGTGCTATTGAGATACCTACAATAGGGACCCTGTTTCATAAAGTTCCTAAGAACTAAAATTGGGTTTCTGAAGTGAGTGGGAGATGCACATCCCTGATGGGATAGATCCTGACTGCATTGGGATGTTTCTGTCTCCACTCGAGCTCCTTATGAAGTCTCCTTTCTTTCTTCACAATAATAGCGATTTTATTTTTTTCTTTTCTCTGCAAAAGTTTGATCTTATTTCAGCTGCCAGGCTCCAGATGGTAATTAAGGAGCTGGATGAAAGTCCTGGCTTTTTCCTGTGTTTAATTTTATCAGCAAGGGTTTGGAATAAAATGCGTGTGTCATGAAACTCGTAATTTCCATGGCTTACAGATTTATCCTGCCAGAATCTCAGAATCTGGCACTAAGTGCCCTTGGAAAAGCCAAGAAAAAGCCTGAATGGTTACAAGCTTGGGCTGATAGCCCAGATTTTCTTCTGTGTTTTCATTTATTGAAAGTAAAGGATCTGAAATAGTGACTTCCATGCTGAAATAAAACAGTTCAGTGCTGAATACAGACCTCTCATTTTCAAAAGAAGCTGCCAGCCCTTGAAGTGATTCCTTCATCTAATCATATGGATTTTCCAGTCTTTGTTAGATATTTCCTTATTTGGAAGGAAAATACCTTTAATTATTACACAGGTGTAAGCTCTATCCATGGATGTCAGTGTGGGAAAAGTTGTTCTGCTCTTGAACACAGAGGGACTGATGATTCTGGCAGACGCTCTGGTATGTCCTAAAGCCAAAAAGATTATTCATCCACCTTGACACCAGGGGAAAAACAATTACAGAGCTATCAAAGTGAGCAGGAAATATTTGATGCCAAACAAAAGAGATGTGAGCACAGCATGCACTTCTCAGCACAGCACATCCCTGAGTGTTTCTAGGCGAGGCAGAGGCACCTCTGCTTCCTACGCTGCTGTGGGCAATCTCCATCCAACCTGTGAAACAGAGCTGGGCTTGTAAACTGCTGCTTCACTCAGTGCCTCGAGGAATGGCTTAGCTGCCAGCACTGCCTCCTGCGTCCTCCAAGCTTGGAAAAACAGCCAGTTGTCCCTCTTTGTGTTGGCTGCCTGGGGATGGATAGAGAGGGCTGTTGAGTCTGGCTGGATGGGATCTGAACGGGATAACGTGGTTTGTCTCCCCAGAACAGCAGGGTCCTGAGGAAGGTTGGGGGTGTTGCATCCTGGGCTGTGAGCACCAGCAGCATTACAGGGCTGAGCTGGGCAGTAGGAAGAGGCTGACAGGTCCCACGTCCATGAAGTGGCAACATGGGGAGCCCATAAACAAGGAATGAGTTGGAAGAACCAAAGGGGGCACAGTCTGCACAGCCCAAGAGGCAGCAAAAGGCTGGAAAGCTGAAAGTGGCTGGGGCTGGGCATGGCACCCTGGTGAGCATCCAGACAGGGAATCTGACCTGTGCTGTTGCATGCTCGGGCAGAGGGCCCAGTCCTATGTCTGGTTTTCATTTATTTGAGAGGAGGGTTCTGAAATATGGCCAAGAACAGCTGCAATAAACTCAATCAAATGGAGATTTTTTAAAAAAAATTGCTAGTCCTTCATTTCCAGTTGAATGATGTGAAGCCTTGAGCTCATCCTGGAAATCATCTTTTGCAGCAGTCACCACATCTTCATCACTTGGCACTTCTGCTTGGGGCCAAGGTGGGAAAAAGTCTCTGGATCCTGTCCCCAGATTCAGTCAAAAAGCCTTGGTGATTCTGGCATGTTGCTGCGTGCCTTGAGGAGTGGTTATTTGACCAGCTCAGCCTTGGGAAAAGCAGCTGGGATAGTCAGGCAAGCTGCAAACGTGGTACACTGAGCACAGGGGTACAAAATCAGCAACGAGCTCCACTGGCCTCTTGTCCCAGCCCAGCCCATGGGAGCTGCTGTCCCCACCAAGCACGGCTGTGGAGTGTCCCTGGAGCAACCTGCTGCCCTGCTGCATGTGAAGAGCTTCCAGCTCCCTCCTGACTCCCCTCCTTGCTCCTGATGCTGGAGCTGCCACTGGTAGGTTTGGCTTGGGCAGCAGAGGACACTGTGTGGCCATGCAATATGTGGGGCTGTGGTTGCTGATGGAGGTGTCTTATCTGTTTCTCTGTAAAATGAGCTAAGGAAAGCACATGGGAGCCAGCATTGTTGGGTTTGATGAGATTCTTTTGGAGTCATCAGACAAGCCTATATAATTCTGGGTGGTGGGGATGCTTTGAGGCGATGCTTGGGATATTTGTTTTCATTTCACGTTGGTTGAATGCATTTCACAAGAACAAAGTCAGGTAGCAACCAGTACTGGCTACTGAGACCTGCCCAGGCTCTGACCTGCAAGCAGAGAAGTCTCTGCATGTGTCCCTCTCCTGCCTCATTTCCAGGAGTTTTTCCATCCAGATTCCCTCAGCAAGAGCAAAGCAAACTCCCAGGACCCTCCTCACCTTGTGCTGCTGTTCTTCTGCCTCAGGAAGAGTCCTGACACTGTTCAAGAAACAGTAATGACACGCCCTATGTCCATCCTGCAGCTGGGGCTGTGTAAAACAGACATGTGCAGATGAGCTTTATCCCACCTGACCAGGATGCTGACACCAAGAAGTCTGCACTGCCCGAAGCCCTGGAGGCTGCATCTTCCCACTGACTCTCAATTGGTCCCATCCTCTGAGCCCTTGAGGGCTGGGAGAGTGTTTGACTTCTGTGTTTGCACCAGTTTAGTTCAAATGTATTGCTGAGCATGCAGACATGGGAGAGCTGTTTTGGATGAGGTGTCACAGGTTTTGCTCTCTTCAAGCTGCTCTGGGCTGTCATTCTTCTCTTACCCTTCTACAGGAACCTGAACTGAAGCCCAAAGGCCAAGGCTTCAAGCTCTCAGCTGAGTTACCTTGGTCTTCTGCTGGCAAAACCTCATCTTCATTTTGCACCTGGGCTCTGTGGGGTACCCACAGGGAAATGTGTCAGCTTCCAGAACTGGCTTTGTTCTGCCCCACAAAGAAAAACTTGCATGAAACAGCTTGGATTTAACCATTTAAGCTGGGTTTGAAGTGTTTCAAGGGGAAAATAGTTCTGTATATTGGAGCAGGGGAAGAAGCCATGTTCCATTTCTATGTTTGGGTGTCATGTAATGGGTTTTACTGCTGCATGGTTTAGATTTTTTGGGTTTGTATCTTTGTTTTTCTATCCCCACTCTAGGCAAAGTCAATAGCTTCATCAAAGTTATTGCTTTAAGTGGCCTTGGTGCTGAACAACTCCTCTCTGCATTTCAGGGTGTTGTGAAGAGGTTTCAATTGGAGTTACAGGATTATAAACTGATGCTGAATAATTTGATCTTCTTGACTAGAAAACAGAGGTGGCTGAAAAACAGAGACATCCTTTGGCTCGTTGGTAAGTGCAAAGCCCTCGAAAAATGAAGTAACCAAAACAATCTCTGTGCTGCCTTATCAGATAAAACACACCCTATTCAGCTATATACAAGTTCTGAAGTTTACAAACAGAGAGTAGGCTGTTGGATTTAATTAGCTGAGTGTCTTGAGAGCTATCCCAGGAGTTGGGATCGTGACTCAGAGCCACAGGAGCACAGTGAGGGGGCAGAGGCTCAGTGCTCAGCTGCAAAGGATGGCACAGCCCGGACACTGCTGGCCAGGGCCACAGGCACAGCACTGCAGCATCACCACTGCTGTTAGTTACTGTTGCAGCACCTGGAGGCAAAAGCTCTGTTCAGTCAAATACTGAGGAAGCAGGTAACAAAAATGCAGGCCCTGCTCCAAAGACAATTTCCAACTTTCCTGTCAGAGCTGCTTTTCAGGCCATTTTTTTTTCCATGGCAGAGCAAACGAATGGATGAGATCCATGCTGTTACCAGGACAGGGTGCCTTATTTATTTGCTTGCCCCAGTCCTTAAATATGTAGTTTGATCAGCTTCCCAGCTGGCTGGTCCCATTTTATTGCAGTTTCTCCTTGTTGGCACTGCCAGACTTCCCTTTGCAATGCAGGTCACGTTGGAGAACTGCTGCAAATGGCTGCTGCGGCCGCCTCCCTTCACCTTCTGCCCCAGCTTTTACCAAGTGTACAAACTCAAACCCAGAGGCACTGCAGAGCTGCTGTGTGAAGGCTGGAGCTGGATGTTCAGATCTCTTCATGTGCAGGGGTCCCAGAGCAGAACCTGCCCCTCCTTGGTGGGGAATGGTGCAGCACCGCAGCGGCTGAGCATGGGAGCCCCCCGAGCCTGGCAGAACTGGCTGCCTGCAGGACTGAGCTGGGGGAAAGGCTGCCTCCCATCGCCCTGCTGCCATCGCCCTGCTGCCATCGCCCTGCTGCCATCACCCTGCTGCCAGCACCCTGCTGCCATCGCCCTGCTGCCAGCACCCTGCTGCCATCGCCCTGCTCCCATCGCCCTGCTGCCATCGCCCTGCTGCCATCGCCCTGCTGCCAGCACCCTGCTCCCATCACCCTGCTGCCATCGCCCTGCTGCCAGCACCCTGCTCCCATCGCCCTGCTGCCATCGCCCTGCTGCCATCGCCCTGCTCCCAGCACCCTGCTCCCATTGCCCTGCTGGCTGCTGCAAGTCCCTCAGGCACACGTGGCAGCTTTGGGGCTGCAGCTGGTTTAAGCAGTGCGTGATGTTTTCCCGGCCCTTTCGGGGGCAGTGCCCGTGCAGGATTGCAGCACACTCCCTGCTGTGCCGGGCACGGCCCTGCTGGGCCCCAGCAAACTGGGAAAACTCCAGCTCCTCCTAAGCCCAGCACCACATCTCTACTGAGAGTGCTCAGCCTCCTGCGAGGTGGGAGAAAGTAATGCACAATGACCTTCTGCAGGCTTAGCAGCCTCCAGAGGTACTTTCCCAAATTCAGATGTCTTGCATGTTGGTAATCTGATTTTCAGAATGAGAGAGAGCTCAGCACCTCAACTCACACCCTGAGTGCTTTGGGGAGGCAGGCCCCTCCTGAGCAGCCAAGCATAGGGTGAGGAACCTATCCTCTTTCTTCCAAACATTCATTTTTCCTGGCCCCAGGAGGAGAATAAAGCCTTGCAGGCTTGTGAAGGGGTAAGAAAGAGTCCCACTGAAATGAACAACTTCCTTTCCCAGCCCTCCCCAGGCTGCAGTGCTCGCTGCCTCTTCACCTCCCAGACCCTTTTCTGATCTGATCATTTGCCTGATGCACCCCAAAGCCAAGCAATTACAGTGCATTAGCATGGATGTGTTGTTACACCCAGACTCAGATGGGAGAGGGAGCTGATGTGCCCCACCACTTCAAGATTTTACCCAACGCGTAAGTTTATCAGAATCTGCCCAAATGCTGGTGAAAAATGTGATCAGTAACTGCTTGTTTCACAGGGGCTAAATTATTTTCTATCTTTGTGATGCTAGAGAGCTGAAAATTCCCATGTTTTGCTCAAAGCATACCACAGTGTAACACGGGGAAGATTCATGTCCTTTTGCTGATGAAGAATAGCTTGTAAATGTAACGTGCCACCACTGGTTCATGTCTGTGGTTGCGAGGAAACTCTGTCTCAGAGCACTGCAGGCATTGTCTAAAGAAGCCCCAAACTTCTGAAAAAGCAACCTAAACACCGAAAGACAGTTCTTTTGAAGTAAAGTATGAAGCAGATGTGCCAGGGCTGGATTGTTCAGAGCCTGTAGCTGACCCCGCTGCGCGTTAACCATCGCGGCTCAGGGTGCTGCACGTAACAATACTGCAAGAGCAACAAGGCAACAAGAAAAGCTGGGAGCAGAGGGAACAGTGAGGGCGGTCCCCAGTTCACCCTGCTCCCCGCACAAGTCTCCCCAACCCGCCCTGACCAAGCACACATAATAGCTACTTACATGCCATTCGATAGCGCTGAGGCCGCGTCCCCTCGGCACTGTCGCGGCCCGGGCTGCCAGGCAGGCACATCTGGCCGCAGTTAGCGGGAGGCATTCCTGCTCCGCCGACCCACGCAGCCCTCGGGGCGCGGAGCAGCCGGGCCGCGCCGCGCTCGGGCCCCTCACAGCGGGGCCGGGCGGGGCCGGAGCCTCCGCACCCAGCGAGGGGCGGCGAGCGGAGCGGGGAAGGGCCGGGGAAGGGCCGAGGCCGGGGAAGAAAGAGCCGGGGAAGAAGGAGCC
>VZRZ01000650.1:598681-612591 GCA_013398175.1 Climacteris rufus
GAGCCGGGGCAGAGCCGGGCCCGGGCCCAGGCGCACACGTGACGGGCCGGGAGCGCCCGCGGGACGGGGCGGAGGTGTCGGGACACCGAAGGCGCAGCCAGGTTGGGCACTCGCACCGATTCTGCAAAAAGGCTTCTCCACACACCCCCCTCCCACCCCCCTAACTTTTTTTCAGTAGGAAATGTACTAATTTTTCGGAGTTTCTTTTTCTTTTCCTTCTACAATAGGGCTTTTTTCTTTTAGTCCCCTTGTGAGTATTAACTTTACCTCTGCAATGAGTCAAATTGAAAAACTGAGGGTGGGTTCAGCTCAGAAGTGAAATCCACTTGAGAGCTGGTTTCTTTTTTTCCTAGTAGGGAAACGATGGGAGGAGGTGTGAGCCGAGCAGTGCAGAGACTGAAGACAGATTCGAGGGTCCCTTCCAAAACACTGAACAAAACAATAAACCGAACAAAAAAAAAAAAAAACCCTAACTTTTTTCTTCTATTTAATTTGAAATATTTCAAAACAAAACATTTGTATTTGGAGCCAAATCTAAATTACCATTACTACTGATCTGCCAGCTGAGTGCAGCCATAGCACTCCCCATCTCTGTGGCTGTTTCTTTGTCTCTGCTGTGTAAACAATGACCCTTATTCCTCTTACAGATGCCAAGTGTCTGGAGAGTGCCCAGACCACGGCCACTTTAGAAAGCAAAGATTTTCATTTACAGTAAACTTACCATAAGAGCAGGTTTTGATCTACTCTGTTGTTTGCACAAGCACCTAACTCTTTTTTAAGCATAATGTAAAAATCCCTTTTTGTAAGCATCTGTGCTTTTTTGATACATTTTTGATTTCAGCTCAAATGTTCTGCTATACTGAACACAATGTCCTCATGAAGAGTGGGTTCCTGACAGGCCATCCTCGGGCCTCGTGCTCAGGTGCTGCAGGCTGGAAAAGCCCTTTCCTCATGATGGGCAGCTGCCTGAGCCACAGCAGTTCCCTGCTGAACAGCACAGCTCATCAGAAACCTCAGCCATAAACGATCCTTGGCTTCAGCTTTCCCTGTGGCAGCCCAAGGTACTTCTGTTCTTTTCCTCTGCAGCAGCATCCCAGGTTAGTTTTCATCCCCCCTCTGTAAAGAGAGAGATGATGGTCACAGAGGCACAGACCAGGCTCCTGATCTGCCTCTGCTCCAAGGGGCTGGCTGTGGAGGGAGGGGGACTGCTCCCCAAAACCACCAGGGACTCATAAGCAGGTATTTCCACCACGACCCCCCACCCAGGTTTTGGGACCTACTACTCTTTTTGTTTGTTCCCATGGGGTGAGAGTGAGAACAGAGGCTTTCATTGAACTGCAGTACCTTTGTGGCTGCTGTGGCTTTGGAGACTCACACTGGGAGCTTGAGAGGTGGAGGAGTTTCTCCATGGGTGCTTCTCCTTGGTGGTTGTCTCACCTGTACCTTGTTCCTTGGGCACTGATCCATGGCTGATTTATTCTTCCCCCTGCCAGCAAAGCTGCCCTTGGTCCATCCTGTGGTGTGTAACTCTGGGTCAGTGATCTCCCTGACCCTCACCAGCAGCTCAGCCCTGTTGACCCTGGGTTATGTGTCCTCCCAGCTGCTGCAGGGCAGAGCTCTGCTCCCCTCACTGTATTCCTGCAGGCATCAAGCCATGCAGTTGGGAGTACAGCTTTGTGGTAGATAAGGAAGGGCTGATCTTGTGATTTTCAAATAGTGTTTGAGATTTAAGAGATTCAGGGTAAAACACAGCTCTGCTCAAGTTCGTGGCAAAAGGAATTTCCCTGGATTCAGCTGTCAGGTCAGCCAATGGTTTCCTGTGCAAAGCTGCTGGAGATTTTATGTCCAAGCTCCTTGGCTCCTATGGGGCAGGGAGCCCTGTGAGAGAGCTCACTGATAGCGAGGCACTTGGGATTACAGTGGTGCTGTGGCCTTGGAGGAATCCCAGATATCCAACAGCACTGAAAGAAATACAGGTTTTGACTTGAAATCAGAGCCATTCCCTTGCAGGAGCCTTGGCATGCAGAAATGTGTGACTTTGGGCAGGACCCTGTTGTGCATCCACCCTCAGGCTGGTGCTCCTCTGAGAGCTGGTGATCACCAATGTGGCCAGAACTTCAGTGAACCCTGGTCTTACTACTGCAGTAAGTGTTTAATTAAAGCCTCTGAGGCAGTTTTCATCAAAAGTATGTATTTATTGATAAAAAAGAATGGAGGAAAAAAATACATACCAAAGTGATTTTTTCTACAAAAGACAATTCCTTGGAGGCTGAATGTCCGAGACCCAAGTATACCTGGCATATCAGTCCATAGCTGTAGATGGCTGATCCAGATCTGATGCTCAATATCATGGGAATTTGGAATTGGAAGGTCAGCAAGGGATTTTTTCCACTGAAAATTAAGGGACTTTAACCACACATCTCCTACAGGTTTGTTAGAGATGTATGGCCAGATCCCCTCAGTGGGTTTAAAATTCAGAGAAGAAAAAATATATAACTTTTTACTCTAGGCCTTAAATTGCTTCACTGTTTGAGTCCATCTCTGTACAAAAGACACATGGCCAGACCCTTGTCCGTTGTAAAGCAGCAATGCCATGCACACACACCAGTGTGTGGGTTAGACTCAAGAAACCCTCTTGATTCCTGTTCTTGTACCTCCTTGGTTTAAGGAGTACAATACCAGAGGTTCATGGCTACACCAGAATTTTCAGTTAAACTAAGTCAGCAGTTTCAGTGAATTGGAGGCTCCTCACTCTGTCCATGCTCACTCCTGGTTTCAGAGTCTGTGGGCAGCTGCTGGGGTGTGACTCGGAGGTGGCTCCTTTGGGAACAGCAGAGGGGAAGCAACACAGTGACCCAGGCAGCAGGACAGCTCCTCAGTGCTGAACCTGCCTTTGAAATGAATGGCAAAATACATTTTCCTTTGAGGCAATTTTGTATTAGGATATATTGTTGGGTTTGCTTCTGTCAGATACCTTATGTCAAAGTGTATTTGGTGAGTATTTTAGCTTTCACTCTCCTCTTTGTTATCATCTGTTTGAACACTGTAGCTCAGCTAAGTCAAAACAAATCATTCAAAGTCTCCTTTGGACAGATCTTTTATTCTTTCTGGCAGACTGAAAGGAGCCTTCTTCAAATCTGAAAACTGTGGTTAAAACTACAAAAACAATCTGTACCACAAAAAAAGCTCTCTTGGATCCCTTCCTGTAAGTGCATTTTGGCCTGGTTTCTGCTGTTTGTTTTATATTTTTTCTATCTCAGATTTTATGTGCAACTGATTAGCACCTTTATTTGCTTTTAATACTGTGTTTGATTCTGAAACACTATCACCATCCCTGAAATTTTTTTTTTCACAGATATATCTCAATATACAGAGAAGAGCTGTTACCAGGATAAGGCCAAACTCACTAGCAGCAGCACTGCCCATGGCTTATCTCCCACACTAGACATTAACTAATGGATATAAATAGTAATAAGGCAGTGTTGTTTGCATGCCTGGCATGTGAGTGTGTGCAGCTAACCTTGCCCAGGCAAGGGAGAAGGCAGGAATGTGCTGCCCTTCCCCAAGTGTGCAGCCAGGCAGCCACCCTTGGTCTGACACAGCACTGAGTGCTGGAGCTATCAAATCTCTGTTGAGGGTTTGTCCTTTGTGAGTACTTCTTCCTTCCCTGTGTGATGTGAGTTCCCTTGTCTGTGCACACTGATGTAAAACAGCTGGGAAATATTTTGGGTAAAACAGAAGTAAATTCAGAGTCAAGCTCCAGCCAAGTGCCAAATCAATGCAAATGACATCGAGTACTCATGATCCAACCGACCTGTTTCATTCTAAGGCCTCTGTGACAATTGTTTCTATCTATGTTTGAGCCAGGTAATACTAACAAAACTTACTCTTTTAGCAAGGAGTCCACTTGAGACCAGAATTTAGTTTTTGTTGCATCTCATCATGATGATGACTGGTCATGGAAAAGGAGGTATGAAACAGCCACTGCAACGTCCTAAACCATGCCCTGTGCTCAAGACAATTTCACCGTGGAATATCACTTTTCCTTGAAGTCTCTGCAATGAAGGCACCTGTGAATGCTGTTAAAGATGATGATATTCCAGAAAGGTTGCCAGGGGCTCCAGCACTTAATGGCACTTTTGAGAGGGAATATGTGAGTAAGAGGAAATACACATGCCAGTTGCTGGCACAGAAAGAAAATGCACAACGCTTGCATTCAGAAAAAAGCATTTGTGGTTAGTTCTCAGTGAAAGAGTAATAGCAGCAAAAAAGTCTTCTGGACTTGAAGTAGATGCTGAATAATAAGACTGTCATTTTGAGCATTAGTAGCTGCTACAAAAACTAGTAATTCTCACTACTCGGTCGCTGCCATATGACTGTATGTGAACATGAATATCTAGTCTGAGAGCTTAGAAATATTAATTACTAATGAGACAGCAGGCTATGCCTATGACCTTGTTTTCTTTAAAAATAATTTTTGCAAAATCAAGAGCAAACCCTCTTGCTATTAAAGTGATTCTCAAGTTTCTGATTTTAAAATTTTTTACAATACGATTTGTCAGGTGGGTTTCTGCCAACAGAGTCCCCCAGTTGGGATCTGGCAGGAAAGCTGAATGCTTTGAGGTATGGTTCCACAGCAGCCTAAATTAGCTAAGATCAGCACCACTGTGTCAGTCCCAAAAGCAAAACTGTCAGAGAGGTCATTGCTTCCTTTTGGGAAGAGCACTGGTACGACTGGAAGGGAGAGGGTAGGATGTGGAGCAGGAATGGAGGAGATGAGATGCAATGACACTGACATAAAATGGCTTAATAAAAGGTGATGGAGCCACAGTCTTTGTAGAGATGGTGCCTGCATGAAGTCCTGCTTCCTTTGAAGCTAAGGGTAAGATGGAAGCAGATTCACTCACACCCTGGAAACATTCTCCCCATCCTTAACCCCCTTCCCTTCCTTTCCTGGCTCTGTATGTAACCTCGGGGGTTCAAAATCTGCAGAAAACAAGTCATGTTTCCCAGCCTTACACGGAGGAATGTGATACTCAGCCCATCTGAGGCATGTGGATCCCAACTGGGTCCAAGCTGTCCATCTAAATCCTGCCCATCCAGGTCTCCAGTGGCTGATGCTCACAGCAGTGTTCCAGCAGAAGGTAAGGGAGCGGCTCCAGCACCGGGAGCTCGGATCCGAGCCCACACCCGAATCTGAGGTGGTGTTCCTCCTTCCTGAATTACAGCTTTGACTCCAGGGAAGGATTGAGATGTGAGTGGTGGTTTAAAAGGCCATCAGGCCCTGACTCAGAGCTGGTCTTACCATGTCTTCCAGCAGCTCCATATTCCCATGCACACACAGACTTTGTGTGTGCAGCCAGAGCCGCCCTCTGCATCTGAAATAACTTCCATGGCCCACTGGCTATTCCCACAGATGGGAAGGGCAAAAAGGGATAGAATTAATGGAAAAGGATTAGTAAAAAACTATCAGGAAAGCACTGGGAATATGTCAAAAGTAATTGAGCTGCTGTTGTGCTTCATGGGACCCATGTCATGTCAGACACTTGTTGCTCTGTGCTTTGTCATGGGCAAAGGTATAGACTGCTTTCTTGCAGTCTGCATCAGTCATACCAGGAGACATTCAGCTTGTCCCACTGGAACTGAAAGCAGGAGTCAGCCCTGGGCTTTGGGACATTTGTCTCTTAAGCCATTTTTACCCTAAAAATCAGTGCAGGTAAATTCAGGAACAGCAGCTGATGCTCAACTGTCACAGTGATGGCAGCACCAGGGCAAGGCTCTGTGTGGATCCTGATGCCTGTGGGACACGGTGGCTTGAGCTGTCCCCTCCAGGAGCTCAGCTGAGGGTGGCTGGTTAAGAAGTGAATGAAGGCACGAGCAGCCAGCTGGGTCAGGTGATTGCTCAGCTCTGTGGGCTCAGGATGGCATTGATGCTGCAATGCACCTCAGAGCAGCAGTTCCAATCCATGCCCTGCAGGTAACCTGCTGACTAGGAGACTGTTTTCCTTCCAGCACTGTGTTTTGCTTTTCATAGCTGCAGGCTCCCTCACTCTGGCAGGCAAGAACTCAACATGATATAGGCAATATACTCTCCACCAGCAATGAGAAAAAGTTGACAATTGTTGTCTGAATTGGAGTTTGTCCATATTACTTGTTCAGTGCCTGACATTTGTTCCACAGCAGAAATCTTGTGGAAGATTCCTGTGGAAGATTCCCTGTGGAAGATTATGGCTGTCCCAGGTAGAAGAAAAACCTTCAGGTGGTGAGAGGTGGGAAGGAGCTATAACAAAGCAGGGCAGGACAGATGCACTTACCAGATATTCGTTCTTCAAAGAAGGAAAATAATGTAAAATTGACTTTCCCTTAATTTCCCCCTTGTCTTTACTTGATGTCATGCCTGAGGGCAGAAATGTTTTCAATATAAAAATATATTGCTGCTTTCCAGGTGATGGCCCTGGACACAGCCTGAGAAATGGTGGCACTGTCTGCTTCCCAGAGAAATTCTGTGAGAAGCCTTGCCTGCTTTCCTCCTCTCCCTCATTTTCCCCTAGGACTGCATGTCTGGCTGCTTCCCTGTCAGGAAGTCAGGGTGAAAGCCTCTCTCCCCAGTTCACAGGAAGGTAGTGCTGATTTCTGGAAACACAATGAAATAAGGAACATCAGAGGCCTATGCTGGCTTCTGCAAGCACAGAACCTCTCCCCTGAGCATTCCCACCTAGATGGAAACCTGTGGTGATTTTCAGGACTTTACATTCCCAGGCACTGGCAGCAGTTTCATACAGTAGCTAAAGCAGGAAAGCCCTTAGCAATGGCACTGTCCTTTGGGCTCTAGGAGCAGTCCTCATTGGAATGGAGGCCCAAGAGCTCCTCAACCAAGCTGATGAGGCCATTTTCCTCCAGGGCTGCAATCAGCCGTGCTATTGTGGCCTTCTTCCCCTCTGACTGGATGAACCTGAGGAGCATCTGGTAGGCTTGTTCATAGAGTCCCTCCCGGTCATACTCCAGGGCCAGGTTGTCAATGACAGGGTCCCGCAGGGCCCGGCAGCTCCTCTGCAGAGAGCGACCCACTTGCTTCCACTTCTTGGACACTAACTTGGCAAACTTCTGGTGGTCATCTGGTGTGATCATTCTGTTGTCTGAAAGGGACAGAGGGCAGGTAAGACATACAACTTTCATGGCCAATGTGATGCAGCTTGGGCCTGTTCAAGGTTTGGTCAATATTCTGTGGAGCAGGGAGATTGAGCTCCCTGCTTTGCCCAGGCTGGTCTCTTACAGAAATCCTCCCACAACAGCAAAGCATGTGGGCTTTCCCCTACCCTGTAAGCTTGGCAAGGCCTATTTTCCTTTTTCCTCCCTCAGAACTGTCCTGTGGTTTGCCAGAGCTCTTTTTCTTTTTTCTGATGGACACCCTCTTAATTTCTTTTAGCCTTTCTAAAGCAGCTTGGTATGGCCTTTCTGACCAAGTTTCCTGTTTCCTGTTCCCTGCCTAAGCATCCTCGAAATGCTGGAATGCTGACAGGACCTCTCTCCTCAGCTGTTTAGCACTGGAGACTGTACACAGCTTAAGCAAGCTCAGGAATGATCTAGCTTATGTCAAGCTGATATTGGTACGTGAGACTGTCTGAAAGGTCTCTGTAGGGACAGACCCTAAAGCCAGCTGGTGAACTGAGGGAGCCTGGACAAATCAGTCCTGTCTGAAAGTGGGGCTGAGGGTGTCCATGGTAACCTCCCCAGTCTGATCCAACCTACACTATTAACTCACCTCAGCCAAGTGACATGAGAGAAGAGAAAAATACTCTGTATTCTTCCTTTCAGTATTAATTTTAAAATGTGAGGAACCTGGAAGGGATGCAGACTCTGAAGCATCTGGTTCTGTGCCACCCCAGAAAACAGGTTGAGGCCTGATCTGAAGCACCATGGTAATATCTTAGGACTACTGTAATTCCTTCCTTATGGGATGCTGAGAAATCCTTGATTTATCTGAAGTAGACCCCAACATGTAGTCATGATAATTCTTCCTCATGGGCTGTGAGGCAGACCAAGGGCTCTGCTGGTCAGTTGTAGCTACTCACCAAACTGCTGTCCCTGAAAGATGAAGGTGACTTGTGGGGGAAGGGAGCTGCCTTGGGGAGGATAAGGCAGAGATGGGCACTTCAGAGATGAGCAGTCCTTTACAGCCACGTTGTTGTTGGTGCTCTGGTGAAGCATCAGGCTCTTGAGGCATTCCTCCAGCTCCATGATCTCCTCATCCGGCAGGCGGTCAGGCTGTAACGCAAACAGCGTCAGTGACTCGTGCCAGGGCCACCCCTGTGCAAAGCTGCAGTGCTGGTGTCAAGAGAGGAGCAATGAGATAGCTGTGAGCTGTAACCAGCCAGATGAGATGGTCCAATGGAGCTCTGGCTGTCAATGGGTGAATTTGAATCTGTAATGTGATATGCAGTAGGCAATCTCCCCCTCCTGGGTTTCTCATGTGCAGCAGTGAGTGCTCACAAGCTGCACAAAACTGCTACTAGCCCATGTTTATTGCCCTCAGCAGCCCTCAGCAAGAATTAGAGTGCACTGTAGGCAGCAAGGCTTCTCCAAACTCCATGAGGCTCAGACCTACAGAACAAGGCGACCTGATCCAAAGCAGCAGCTCCTGTTACCCACCTTCTCTGTCTCTCTGCCCCTCTCTTCCCTGAAGTTTGTTGTTCCTGGGTCCTTGCCAAGCCAGTTTTTCTCACTAGCCAAGAGAAAACTACTCTGACCTCCCAAAAGCAGGTAATGAGACAAGGAGTAAAGAAGGCAAAGTACATGGGAGGAGTCAAATGTAGTGAAGTACTGAGACTCAGTCAGAGCTAAACACTGGTTTAGCTCACATACAGCAGGTGCCCAGCACTGCCCTCGGGTGCTGATGGCTGTGCCCCAGTGCCATCTTTCTGCCTGTTGCACTGTTAGGGGTCAGACTGAGTCACTTTTGGGGAACTGAGAACAAGCCCGTTTCTTTTGTCCCATCAGCTGATTCAGCAGAGGGAGGAAGCAGCAAGCCAAAGTTCACAGGGTATGGGATATCACGTGTTGTTTGGTCTGGGGATGAAAGGTTTGAGTTTCATTCTCTGTGCTTGCAGAAAAGCAACCTGGCAAAACATGCCCTTGTGCCTGATATTCCTGAGTAGATAGTGAGTGCCTATTTCTCAGGGCCATTTAGAGGAACCAGAGCTAGTGTTCCAGATAGATAAAAAAATAGGAGGGGAGGAAGGTAGTGAGTTTAATCATGTCAAGTGCCTTGGTCTTGTAGTGAGATGACAAGATCTCAGCGTTCTTGCAAGCAGGATTAGAATGCCAGGGTCAAAGTGTGCAATGAGCCACATGTTGATGAGAGAGAGACTTTGCCTTCAGAAGGGCAGCCTACTCCTGCTGGCAGCAGGTGCTGTGTGTCCCACTCTGACACCAAGTGTTGGTGTGATGTGCAGTGTTTGCACTCACAATCACTTCCAGGTGCAGTTACCTTTGCTGCTCTTGGAGGAGGTGATGTGTGAGGCAGGGGAGGGAGGTGCAGAGCAGTGATGGTTCCACACAGGACTGCTGTCCTCTCTGCCTGCCTCACAGCTGTGTGGAGGCACACTTGTGCCCTCAGCTGCACCGTCTAGAACTCCTCATTTAGTGGGGATAACAGCCATGCCAGTTGTTATACACAGAAGCCACAGTGAGTTAGCAGGATCTTTATAGGCTGTTTTAAGTAACTCTATTGCCCTTCCAGAAATGTGCACTGCTCTTTCTGGGGAAGGGCAGAGCTATTTCTCCACGTTACAGTTGAGAGGTGAAGGACAGCAAAGTCTGTTAATCCAACCTGTTGCCTCAGAGTAAGATTGGCACCCACCTTTGCAAGCCCTGTGCCCCCACTCCTCATTGCTGCCCAGCCTCCCTCCCTCTCCCACTCACCTTTTCTCTGTAGATGCACTCCAGGCAACGATCCTCATCCTTCAGCATCTTGTCAAGGTGCTCACTGCCAGCCTTCAGCTCCATCTCCAGAGGCACCCTGGTTGTGGCCAGGGCGAGCTGGAGGTGGCTCTGGAGGGCCCTGTGGAGCGCCCCTTCGCGGTAACTGTGCAGGAAGCGGCGGCAGCTCTCCCGCCGGCAGAACCGCAGCTGCACGATCAGCTGCGGGGGGCTGCAGTGCACCTTGAGCACGGCCACGCCATCCACGCTGCCGGTGCAGTCTGGCAGGGAGGAGCGAACAGTCACAACCCGGGCACGAGACAGCCCACCCAGACCCACTCCCCTCCACAACAAGCCTGCATTAAAGTAGCTTTTGAATTCTCTTTGTGATGAAGTCCTCTGGGATGAAAAACCCGTATGTCAAACCAAGAGGGAAGGATTAAGTTTATGCTGCCCTGCCACCACTGATCTCCACAAGGTATGGTGTCCAACTGAAGATGTATGGAACTATATCCCAGGTAATTGTATCACACTGTTTATTAGGGGAAGTTTTAAATTGAGGTTCCATGTCCAGGGCAGAGATTGTTATGCTAACCTGGTAGCATAGGAAAGTTTTAGAGATAAAAGCTCAGTTCAGCTCAGTGCTCAGTCAGCCTTCAGTCCTTGTGGCTGGAGTTTATGCAGTGATGAAGGTCCTGGGAAGAGACCCAGTGTTTCCTCTCCAGCCTGTCTCTAGGGGTAACTTTTTCTCTGGGCCTTTAACACATCTCACAAATGGCAAATGATAGATCCAGCCATGGGGATTACGCTGCTTGAGACTGGGCCTTGACTTGTTGAACTCTTTTGCACAGAGAATTAATTCATGGTAAAATCTAAGCAAGGAGAAGCCAGGGATGTACCCTCTACCATTAGCATAGGAGGAGCATGAGTGATGTGGAAACAAAAATTTCCAGGACTTCATTCATTTTTCTCCTAGCAAAATTTAATTTTTATTGGTTGTGCTCATTGGCCTTTCTCCACATGGATTTTATACGCTGCTGATGACAGTTCAAAGTATGTGTTTTTCTCTTTTTTTTGCAGACTTCTGTGTGCTTCACATTTAGCAGGACAAGTGACCTGGCATTTAAAGGTATGGAATCTTAACAGTGGCTTTACACATTTACTGAGTCCTGGTTGCATCTGGTCTAGTTTGGGCCAGATGTGTAACTGACACATGGGCTTAGGCACCTACCAAAGGCATTTAAATTCACTGTGGATGACCAGAAATTTCTTTTTATCACTTCCTTGATGCTTTGCTTTTTGTGAATGTTTATTAAACAAAATTTCCAAAACAGGGCAAGCGGCTGGGGAGGGAAAGCTACACAGACATGGAAACCTTTATGTTGAAACAAGACAGATGTAAAGCTGCCTCAAAAGATGGGACTTTGCATGCATTTCTTCATGAAACCTCACACAGCTTCAGATTTCATGTCCTTTTCAGGTCTGAATAAGCATGGTAGGATTTCAGTTTTGTGAGCTTCCATTTAAATGTGTGAGCAAACTCACATTCCATGCCACCAAGTAGCCATAAATGAAACCTAACTGGACAATTGTGTTAGGTTTCCTGCTTCCTGTTTCCCATCTTTGAATTGAGCTGCAAGACAAGCAGGCCTGTACTGGATAAACTAGCTGTGTTGGCATGATTTCCAGACAAAAATTGCAGAATACTTTAACAAGCCAAATTAAACAATATAGGCTCAGCTGTGTGACAGATAAAGAACACCATGAGAGCCATTCTAGGTAAGTGTTGTAAACTCTTCAAATTACTATTATCCTGCAGTGTGCTTGGTGCAAGGGTGGTTAGAGAAACACATAGCTCTGTGGCCATTTGCTTCTCAAGTCCTTTTTTGATGTAAATAGGGTTACATACACCTCAAGCTAATTTAAGTGTGCCTGTTCATATCAGAAATGAATTTATACTGGCTATCACTTAATTTAAAAACAAGCTTCTCAAAGCAAAAATCATGTTTCTCTGATGGTATAAAGACAGCAATTAAATCATCTTTCATAGCAATTGCAATCTTTTCCCCTCTTATATAAATGGGTTTAAACAAAGATTAATAAACTTGGATAATTCATAGGATAGTTCAGGTTGGAAGGAAGCCCAGGTAATGCCTAGCCCAACCTTCTATGTAAGGCAGGGTCAGCTCTGAGTTCAGAACAAGTTGCTCAGGGCTTTATCCAGTCCTATTTTGAGAGCCCCCAAGGATGAAAGTACACAGTCACTCTGGGCAACTGCCTGACTGTCTTCATGGGGAAAATGTCCTCCTATCTGGTGGCTGCCTCTCACTGCAATTTGTACCTGTTGCCTCTAATGTCCCATGCACCACTATGAACAGTGTGGCTCCATGTCTCCCTCCCCACAGGTATCAGCAGGCTGTTGCTAAGTCCCCTGAAACCTTCTCTTCCCAGGCTCAGCAGGGCCAGCTCCATCAGCCTCTCCTCACAGGACAAGTGCTCCAGCCCCAGCCATTTTAGTGAACCTCTGCTGAACTTGCTCCACTTTATTGTCTTTCCTAAACAGAGCGAGCATGAGCTTTCCTCAGCCATGAGTGTGAGATTAAAGAAAGGCACGGCATTGTGTGAAGAGATGAGGCAGCACATCAAGATACCAGAGAGGATGGGTACCTTCTAATGCCAGCTTCAGGGCATTAAACACAGGCTTCTTCTGGGAGCTCTCGTAGAGAGATGGCAGAGCAATGGTCTTGCACGTGGACTGGAGGAAGAGATAAGCACTGCCGATCCAAGGAGCGGAGCTGCCAGCCATCTTCAGCACCCTACAAAATCACACAGGCAAGCTGAGAAGCCACAGGGGAAATGGCCTGATGCCAGGGGAGTGCTACAGCACGAGCATGACAGAATTATGGCGATTTACCCTGCAAATGTAACCTTTGAGGGGTTTACTGTTACTCAGTAAAGCACAGCACAGTGGGACGTGGTATCCCAAAGGCAGCAGATCACAAAGCTTTGCTTTCACTTTCCACTGGAGTCCATTCATTTTATAGTCCAAAGATACTCTGAAGCAGAATTTAGTCCTTGTGCCTCTGACTGACCAGCCAAGCTGGCAAAGTCTGAAATGCATAGCTGAGGTGCTCCAGGGAGCAGCCAGCAGTCCTGGTTCTGGCACGTTCCCATGGACCGAAGCCCTATTGCAGCCAGAGGCGTTTTCCTCCAGGTCCAGATCCCCTGGTTGTCCTCAGGGCCCAGAGCTCTCGTAGCAGAACACTCTACACAGACAGGACAAGGGCTAAGAGTTTTAAACTAAAAGAGGATAGATTTAAATTAGATATAAGGAAGAAATTTTTTACAATGAGGGTGGTGAAGCACTGACACAGGTTGCACAGAGAGGTGGTGGATTCCACATCCCTGAAAATATTCAAGGCCAGGTTGGATGGGGCTTTGAGCACCCTGATCTACTTGAAGATGTCCCTGGTCACCACAGAGGGGTTGGACTAGATGACCTCGGAAAAGTCTCTTCCAACTCAAACCATTCTGTGACTCTGGCTCAGGGCTACCCCTGTGCTTTTTTTATATCCTTTGTTCTCGTGCCTCTGCAGTGTTAACCCAGAGGGTGCATTTTCCAGCCCATCGAGTGCTGTCCTGTCCCAGTCCCCATAGAGCGGTCAAACCGCGGCGCGGTGCTTTAAAACACCGGCCCGGACCGTAAGTGCCATCTGCGATCATGGTTATTGCCTCAGTCGCTGACTCCTGGCAGGCCGCTGCTGCTCAGTTCCTGTCACAGCCTCGCTGGGAGAGGGCTGTCCCTCGGGGAAAACCGCTGGAGCAGCCGCCCGCCCCGCTCCCGCCGCGCTGTGCCGCCCGCACAGGGGCAGCGGTGTCCCCTCGCTGCCCGGTGTTCCCCCGGTGCCCGGGTGTCCCCCCAGCCCAACGCGGGAGCCGGAGCGCGGCCCCTCCAGCCCGGCCCGGCCCGGCTCTGCGCTGTCCCGGCGGGC
>VZRZ01000650.1:612642-653051 GCA_013398175.1 Climacteris rufus
CCCGCTGCTCCCCGCGCCGGGCCCGCCGGCGGCTCCGCTCGGCCCCGCTGCGCGCGAGGAAACGGGAAGGCGAAAGTAACCCCGGCCCCGTGCAGCGGCCAGCGGCATCGCACTTCCCCTGGCTGCCTCCCGCTCGCCCAGGCCTGCCGGCTGCGGGGGAGCCCCGGCCCGGCTCGTCGAGCCTTGACGCCTCCAGCTGTCCCCGCCACAGGCCGGCGGTGGCTCCGCCAGCCGCCCACCCGCCTCGGTGGCTTGGTCTCTCGTGTAGGATACGCCAGCTGTCAGAAACACTGTTCAGGTGGCTGCAGAGCTGCCGTGGCTCGGTCCGGGTGTATATCCCAGAACCTTAGCGCTGGAGGCGAGCGAGGTCTCTGGAAGCCCCTGCGTGGCTTGTGGCTGACACACGCGAGGCTGGTGGCACTTGTCAGCTTTCCCCGGCAGTGCTGCTAACGAGAGCTTGGGCACGTAGCGACAATAAAGCAGCTTTTCCCGAGTCCACGAGAGGTTCTGTGCTAAGCAAAGTGTGATTTGGGTGTCCATCACTCAACCTCAGGTAGCAGCCTCCTGCCCAGGCTGCATCTGCCATGCAGAGGTGTCCGTGAGCTGAAGGGTAACAGCAGCTTCTCTCTTTGTCCCCAGCTGGTGAGAAGCTGGCGTGGGCCTGGGGCCAGATTTTGTGCCCACGTGCGAGCTGCTGTCACTCTGGCTTGGCATTGGTTTGTGCAAACTCACTGGGGGACTGAACTTCAAAAAAAGCAGGAAGCATTTTAAAGCACTAAAAATACATATAGTCGATGCTATTTTACAACAAGAGTATTTTAACAATATAAGCTTGTTTGCCAAAGGCAAAACATGATTGCAATAATAGATCTGTAAAGGGGTTAATCTGGGCTGGCTCTCCTGGGTGCTGTGGTTCACAGGGTCAGATCAAGGGGAGCAGGCAGCACCCACAGACCCCTTCAGAGTCAGCAGCTCTGGTGGTGCCAGTGCTTCTGGAAACAAAGCATTTACTTGCTAACAGTTTAGGCAAATGAGTTCATGCACTTAAAGTCCAGTGGGGTTAAATGAGCCCAGACATCCAAACATTCCCCTGCAAAAACCAAACCTGAAGCAGTGCTGGCACCCAGAGACAGGTGGGAACCACAGGGTGAGTTGCTATGGGGAGCTTCATCCACCATGTCCTGTAAATGTTTTCTGCCGGAAGCCAAACTGGCTGCTGCTGTTTATATTGTGGAGGTAAAAAAGGAATGGGTAGCTGAGCCCTGAGTTTCCCCTCTGCTAACCCTTGCTGAGTGTGTGCTTCCTGGGAGCATCCCCCGTGGCAAAATCAAAGTGATTGATGAGCACTTGGAGTTTCATCTTGTTGTTTTACTTGGGAAGTAAAGGTGGCAGTGAGGGGAGAGGCTGTGGCTCAGTGGGGCTCAGCTGGCACAAGGTTGGGGTGTCAGGGTTCAGTGGCTTGTCTGGCTGGGGGCTGGGGCTGGGGTAGGACAGGTTGTCCTGAGCCTGGCAGGAGGCAGCAAGCTACAAATTCACTCTTCCTAAGAGATTCAGGATCCTTCTTAATGGCTCCCAAGGCTTTCAAGAAATCATAAAATGAAAGGAGCTGAACACATGAGATCTCATGTAAGGCCTTTGCCTTAAGATTTTGGCAAACGTGTATTAGAGACAGTATTAAAAGCACCTACCTAAAAGTAGAAAAGCAGTGTCCAAGATGTCAGAGAAAATGGCAAAAGATGGTGAGTTCCCAGGAAGGAAGCAGGATGGTGTCACTTGGCTGCTCTAGCTGGGCTGGGTGGGAAGGGGGTTGTTGCTGATACGATGGTAGATAAGATAGTACAGCTGCTGTGCTGCTGCCACCTCACACTCAAAGTACCGAGTCACGCTCCAAAGCAGCACATTCTAGAAAAATGTGCAGTTGTGTTCCTCTCTGTGTTATGCTGTTGGCATTGCTACTCCATTCATGATTTTCAACTCTTACCCTACTTTGAGGCTCTCTAGATGCACAGGTTTTCATTTAAATGAAACCTCTGATGCTGAGGTCATGCTGTGACTCTGTGACCTGGGGCTTCCAAAGCAAGAGGGCCTGCCGTGAAATTCAGAGTGAGATTGTGAGACTTGGCCCATGCTGCAGTGCTGGCCTAGAAAGGGCAATGTTTGCTTTTAAAATCCCTTGCTTGGTTATGAGGGGGGTGAAAAAAACATGTCATGGTGGTAGTTTTGTTTGTGCAGAAATCTGGAAGAGGGGTGCAACACATTTTGGAAGAAGGTGAATGAAAAAGTTAGATAATGGTCTGATGCTCTAAATCCTCTTCCCAGGCACTTACTCTCCTGCATTATAGTTCACAGGAAAGGCTGATCAAAATACACTTTTCCCTTATTATGTCAGACATTATAAATGCAGTTTCTGCAAGCTGGAGTCACAGTCATAAAAGGGTTTTTTTCCAAACTGCAACATCTCATCACAGGCAAGGAGCACTGTCATTAAGCTGCTGGTTTCTACTCTAGGCCTTCTGTTGCACTATCAGTGAAAAATGGATATGTGAGGCTGTTTTCTGTGCAGAGCTTCTGCTTGCAAAGAGGTTTTTTCCCCCACAGTTTGAGAAATCTGTCTCAGCTTTTTGAATACCAGTGCAGCAGTACTAGAAAATTCCCTTGCATTTTTATTACTTAGAGTAGCAAAACCTCACTGTAGTAAAAAAGGCCTTTTTTTCCCCCAAAAGCTTTGATCTGACCTCTTTATCTCTTGAAAATTATCATCCAGCTTCTTAGGATTTATTGAAAAAACTGAAACAACTGGCCAAGAGATTTTTCTAATTTTTTGTGTTCAAATTCAAAACATGGTGAAATTTCAAGTTTGAAATTTTTTTTACCTCCTCTGTAGTCCAGTTTGATTTGTTGATGAAATCCTAATGTGTCTGTGTTCCTTTGTTGTTGTTGTTGTTGTTTTTCCTCAGTAGTGACTCCTGAGAATTAATTGCAGTTTTGGAAGTTGTCCCATGTTTAAGCCTGACTGAATTGGTAAAATGTCTGCTCCAATTCCAGAACTGTGGGACTACATCCCAGAAGAAATCCTTGTCACAATATTCCATTATCTTTGTCTTTGAGGTAGATAAAGACTCTTCCAGGTGTGCAGACAAGGGGCTGCAGCTGTTTCTTCCAGCTCTGTTTGGCACTTCACAGAGATCAGCTAAAAGGAGTGGGTTCTCTGTCCAAGCATCTTTGCAGGAATAACCAGGTTATTGTTTCCAGTGCATGTCAAGTATTTACTGCACCCTACTATGGCATTATTGACATTGTGACTTTTGCGTGTGACAGTGTTATCTTGCATGACTAGCACTTCCTTATATAAAATTTGTTACTTGCTGGGTTTTTGCAGTTGCTAATGGTGATTTGGGTTTTAGGGGAAATATCACATTCTTAGTACTCTTTTAAGTTGCCCTTTGAAAATGGCAAGAAAAAAGTTACTGCCTTGTTAACCTTATCGTGACACTTAGTTATCTTGCTTATCTCTTCTCACCTTCTGACTCCTTCAGTGATTGGCCTTAAGGGACTCTGTAGGCATCAGGTGAGAGCTCTCTTTAATTTTTTAGTAGGAATGTTGAGCTTAGCCTTTGCAAGTTTTTGCTAGGACTTCAGGAAAATTTAATGTTGATTTTACATTTTATTATGTCATTTGAAGAGCAGTTTCTGAGTTGAAATGATGATGGCATTAACCCCCACTGCGAGCATGTATTTAGAACTGTCTGAAGCATTTATATTAATAATAAAAGCATATTGACCACTAGATTCTATGTGTAGCTGGTTTTAGCACACTCTTTTCTCATTCAAGAGCTGAATAATTTCTGTTGAGAAGTAACATAGGATCTGTAGCTAAACCTGCTTACAATTTTGACTTTCAAAGCCTTGCTGAAGATGCGCAGCACTGAGGTCTGGCCAGCTCTTGTTCATCTGTGTCAGCCAAAGCTTAGGACAAGAAAATTTCAAAATAACAATTCAGGTGCCTTCACAAACCTGGGACTGCTGTGCCTGGCTGTCCCTCAGCCTGTGGGCAGGTGGGTTTGCCCTGGTGACTTGCTCACCTCCCAGCAGAAGGTGGGCAGCACGTGTTCCCTTTGCATGACGCTGCGTGTTTATTCAGAGCGCCGCGAGATCGGCTGCAGTGCATTTTCATTCTGTGCATTGTTCTCTGGGGCTGGTGATGCCATCGCTTTGTGCTGAGTTTTTAAGAGTGCGAGCAGCACTGCTGATGTGACTCCCTGGACGCCTACTTTCCCCTGGCCTGGGATAAAATTGGGTGGCTCATTCTGTGCGGGCCCCAGGCGCGTGCAGGGAGGCAGGCAGCCCGCAGCCATGGGGTTAGCGTAGCTGGGACACTCACAAACTATGCAGGATTCACCCAGCTCTCTGGTGATGGATGGATACTCCAGCAATGTCCCAGCCTTCCTAACAAAACTCTGGACGCTGGTGGAAGATCCTGAAACCAACCATCTCATCTGCTGGAGTTCTGTAAGTACAGTGGGTATCGGGTGTCACTGATGCCCGAAACACCAGGGGGAAGCCAGGGGAGAGGCCCAAGTACTGCGTGGCACAGCAGCTTTGCAAGTGCTGCCCATTACTGGGGGAGTGCAAGGACCAGGAGTTCAGTACAGGCACCTTTGGATATACTTAGTATTATTTACCTGAAATATTGTGGCTTTTCTGTTTCAAAAGGGCCACTTTTGAAAGTTTTGTAAGTGTTTTAATTACAGTATTCACACATTTCACTTGAAACATCTTAAAAGATGTCTAATAATTCCAATTCTAAGAATTGTAAATGCTTTGAGAGAGATGTTTTTCACCTTGCTTGAATCTGCGGCTCCCTAAGCTTTTCTAGGAAATGTGCAAAGCCCTTAAAAAGTTTCACTGCTGTTTGTATTATCTCGTGTGTGTGTTTCTTGGCAGCCTTTCACAAATGTCTGGGGCGAAGCAGCAGATAAACAGCACTCAGAACTCAGACTCAAACCTATGGTTTGAACAGATCTCAGACTCAATCAATTGTTTTGGAAGAGCTTTACTTGATTTTCAGTGAGTCTGTGTGATGATCATGGAGATGTGCATATATATTGTCTATACAGCTTCATAGGGATAGATTGCTTTACATTGGCTTCTTACTTGTCACAGAGGCATTCATATACTAATTGCAATCACAGAAATAAAATGATTTATTTGTCCCCTTTGTACAGCACTTTGACACCACATTGTGCTTTTGACCTGACTAAGATTTGCTGCAAAGAACATGATTTGTTTTCAGCAGGGAGTTATCAGATAAGCTGTGTGCATAAACTTGTTCTCCAAAATCAAGAATTGATAACACTAGCAGATTTAAAGGAGGGTGGTAAAAAAAGTCTAAAGCAGCCTTTCTTATATTTGTGTCCAGTAGAGTTTTCATTAAAAACCTGAGATAGGATTTGAGCTGCATTGTTATCCATGGCCGTGGTTGCTTTGATGCTGGTATTACATGGCCATACCTGTGAGAACCACCAAGTTGTGGTATTGTGTGTTTTAAATAAGGATTTTCAAGCTAGGAATTATTTTCTAACCCGTGTAAATAATCCCCTCTGTGTTACATTTAGAAGATTGGTTTTTTTGACTGAGCACCACTATGCTCTGCTTTCCTGCAACTTAACATAGGCTGCAAATACATTCTTGGAGCTTTTGGTGAGGCTTTTAGATGTCTAACTTTCCCATTGTTGCAGGTTCCCATGTTTCCCATATTCTTCATCTTCATCACTGGTGATGTTGGAGCTGAGAGGCTGGGTGCATGCCTAAGATTTCTGGCTGTAATCAGAACTTTTAGAAAATAAGACCTTTAAGGACCTGTGAACTGTTTCTTAGCATGAAGAGATGGAGAGGAAGTGCAGTAACAGTTTGTATATACACTAAAGGCTGTTGTAAAGTGGAAAGAAAAAGTCTGCTCTCTGTGTCCATGGTAGATTGGACAAGAAGTAATTCAATTAATTTTTTAAATTGAAGATGCAGTTGGGGAGAACTGGCAAATTCCTGAAATAGCACTTGTCTTGTCAGAGCACAACCCTGTCTGTGCTGGTTGTTCTGTCAAAAGCAGTTAAGATAAGCATGTGCCACGACTGTCATGCTGCAGAGTCAATTTTGCTTTGGGCAGAGAAGACTTCCAAAGTTTCTCCTAGTTGTGCTCCCATGGTGCAGACAGGCAAGGCACAGCTGCTGTGTGGGAACAAGCTGGTACATGCACAGTTCATCTGTGAACACGCAGTAACCCCAAAGTCTCTTGTGCCTGTAGGAACCTTTCATGGTGTGCCAGCTGCTGAGAGCACTGTGGCCCTGAATTCCAAGGAATGACCTCTCATGAGAGGCCATAAATGCTTCTCATTTTCCATCAGTGGGTCCAGCCTGGGACACACAGCTGCATATCAGAGTAAGGGGCAGAAGCACCAGGGAAGCAGAATTCACCAACTCCGTCCCCAGGGCAGCTCTGCAGTGTTGGGAAACCCTGGTCCCTGCTGTCATGTCAGCACACGCTGTCTGTGAGGATAATTCCAGCATGCAGGTGTCAGTGGATCTCTTAAGTGCTTGACCAGCCTTTGCTTCTGCTGCATGAAGTAAGGAATGATAGGAAAGACCTGAAAAATGGTCAAAGAGCACTGTTGAGACACAGTCATGTTCAGTGTTTGCAGTAATGAACAAGGAGCTGACCCAAAGTTGCATGTTTGTGGGTGTTAATTGTTAGAG
The DNA here is from genome assembly GCA_013398175.1 of Climacteris rufus. Classification (NCBI taxonomy): domain Eukaryota; kingdom Metazoa; phylum Chordata; class Aves; order Passeriformes; family Climacteridae; genus Climacteris; species Climacteris rufus. Next base: position 619,393 of record VZRZ01000650.1, read on the forward strand.
CTGCCAAATGAGCCTGTGCACAGAGGGAATTGGCAGCATTTGGCAGTGGAAATGTAGTGTCAGTCAGTGGGGCAGCAGGGTTTGCCAGCTGGCTGTTTCCTGGTGGCCAAGGGCAGACTGCAGGCACACACCAGTCCTTCTTTAGTCACTGATCTTTCTCATGGCCCTGATTGCACTCCCTGTTGTAGAAACTTCCAGGCTTCCCTGAGTGCAGCCCTGCAGCTGCAGACCCTGTGATGGGTGTGTGGTGGGAGTCACACACCACTGGTACCCTCCTACTGCACAGAGCCTGAGGGCTCTCGCTGTCCTCCTGTGTCACAAACCAGCCCCTGTGAAATACCCACCCAGGCTGACACCCCACTGACTGCTGGTAGTAACACTGCCCACAGCAGGAGGGTGACTGTGGTGTGCTGGTGTCAGACCCCTCCCTGCCAACCTGGTGCAGACTCTGGTGTCTTTAGCCCTTGTCCTGGACACTCAGCTGCAGCCCAGGCGAGCCCCCAGTATCTGCTGATGTCATTGCACTGATGTAGCTGTCAGCAGGAGAAGGCCAGGCAGGGAAAGCACATGGCCTGCAGTGCATCTTCTCTGCCAGCAGTCCCAGGCAGTTTGCCTTGTTTTGCAGTCATGGATCTTTGCAATGCAACCCCAGATGCTTTATCTGGTTGACATGGGTGTTGTTGCTTGGACTGCAAAGCGTGACTGTCAGCGTTTTGTGGGTTGCCCTTGTGGCTGTGTACTATTAAAAATAATCAAGAAAAATAAAAAAAATAAAAATAATCAAGAAAAGGTGTGTAGAGCTTCTGGTGTGGTGTGGTGTTTCCAGAGATGATTTGCTTCTTGCTTTGCCTTTTTTTCTTGTGCCACATCTCCAGGCAGTGCTCCCTCCAGGACTGCTGTGCTCTGGAGCAGATGGGTTGGAGTTAGACCCAAACAAGCAGATTATGGCAATATATATAATGGCAGGGGTTATAAGTCAATTCCTACTCTCCAGGGCTTTCTTAAGACTCCAGAGTCTTTCTGTGAGGTCAGACAATCACAGACTACTCACCAGCTGTTTGGACACAAAAGTCAGTGGTTTCTTTCTCACATCCAAGACTCTCAAGTAAGCAGTGACAAAAAGCAGGAAAAGATCAAACCTGCAGCTGTAGAGGACTGACTGTACCAGAACTGAAAGGAGCACATCCATCACTGAGGGCTGTTGTCACTCTTCTTAGCTTCAAGGTGACAATTCAGAGAACAAGACTTCCCTGCTGTAGGACTCCTCCTGGGCCCCTCTTGTGGTCAGGGACGATCCTCTGACTTGGCCTTTGTCTTTATCTCCTTTACAGAATGGCACCAGCTTCCATGTGTTCGACCAAGGCCGCTTTGCCAAAGAGGTGCTGCCCAAGTATTTCAAGCACAACAACATGGCCAGCTTTGTCCGGCAGCTGAACATGTGTAAGTGCAGCTCCCGGGGCCCTGCAGACATGGGGAGTGACAGGAGGTGCCAGTGGGGCAGGAGGCATGGCAGAGAATTGGGGTCTCATATATGTGACTTGCAGCATTATGGATTTTTCCAAAGAGGATCTGCCTCTCAGATCCAAGGGAAGCGATCTCCTTGCATTTACCCTCAATCCCAGCATGAAATTTCTCTTAGATTACATTTTAAGATGTGAGGTAAGAAGTTTCACCTATGAGGTGTTCTTCTGCTGCATCAATTTGATGTCCTGTTATTATTTCTTTTCCATTTTGTTCTATATGGGGCTTTTTCCAGCAGTCCAATACTGTGACACCTCCCCCAGAATCTGCTACTTTTGTGGGTTGGATGCCCCAAGCTTCTCCCTTTCACCACCTATATCATTGAACTAGTAACAGACAGTTCTCCCTGCAAATCTTGCCTTGCTGATCAGACATTTTCACTCCTTAAAGGAGGTTTAGGTGTAACTTTGAGACACTTCAGCAGCATGACTGTATTACATAGAGCTATTTTCTGATAGTCCTTGGAAATTTTTCACTGAGTAATCAAGTTCCTTAGTCAAGTTTTAACTTTGCTATTTCACTGTACAGTAGCATTTTTGTAAATTTTAGGCCAGTCCTGATACACAGTGTAGAAATCTTTCTAGGACTTATGAGAAGTACTCAAAGCAGATTTCCAAATGTGCATGTGACCCTTTTTCCCAAAAGCGGCACCTGATGATGCTCTGTGCCTTTGAAAAACCTTCCCCTGAATGCCTTTGGCTTACAGATTGAGACAGGAATTCCCTAAGAGCTGGCATCTCAGCTGCTGGCAAACCAAGATGCCCAGGATAGAAAGGCTTTCATGGCACAGACTGGCAGCAGGGGTGCCATGGGATGCATGGGACTGTCCCTTGCCCCGGGCTTCTGCTGGATATGGCCCAAAAGCCTGTCCAGGTGTGAGGAGGGGACACAGCTGAGACTTGAGCACTGGCAGCTCACAAAGTGCTGGAGAGTGCACAGAAATGTCCTCAGAAGCGATGGGGGTGGAGGTGGAGAGGGTTCCAGGGTGTGTCAGCCGTGTCCTCTCCGTGCAGATGGCTTCAGGAAGGTGGTGAACATCGAGCAGGGGGGGCTTGTCAAGCCCGAGAGGGACGACACTGAGTTCCAGCACCTCTGCTTCCTGCAGGGCCACGAGCACCTCCTGGAGCACATCAAGAGGAAGGTGAGGGGCACTGTGTGTGGGAGGGGGGAACCTGCACCTGCCAGATCCTGCTCAGCATAACTGCAGCATCAGCCCTGGTCCCGTTCCTGCCCTCCCCACATACATGTGCAGCTGGCCTGGGGGTTCTTGGTTTGCAGGGCTTGGCATTCATCAGAGTTTTGTCTTTTTTTTGCTCTTGCTCTGTATCACAAGACCTTTGTGCATAGCTGCGGGGCCAGGCTTGCTTCCCACCCCTCTGACTTTGAATTTTTAGTGCTTTCCTAGAGAAATATGGCATAACTCCTGCAGGGTCCTCAACAGCCATCTCCTGTTCTTAAAGAAGAGAGAACCTACTCCTGTCCTCTGTTTTCTGTCTTTTAGCTTTTTATTAATGTCCCCAAAGGATTGTTCTCTTCCTGAATTAGCATAGCAGCTTCTGAAAAGGAACTTCAGCAAAAGCCTTTTGGAAATCCAAGTGTAGTATGTCAATTTGAAGCATTACCTCAGACTCATCCCTGTAAAACACGAGGCTTGACTGGCTATCTCTGTAGTTCAAGTAGAAAGATTAAACCAAACAATCTAGTTCAGTTCCTCCCTGGTCCTCAAAATACTTTTGTTTTCCCCTCAAGCTGATTTGAAGTAAGTCCCTACTCTGGCAGGGAATGTCCTTGTGCCAGCAGACCCTCCATATGAAGAGATTTGTCCTGCACTTTGCTCTTTTTGGCTCTTGCAGTAGTACCCTGAGGATATCTCAGACTCTTTTGCATGTTGCTTGTCCTGGTATTTCAGCTGGGGACAATCCTGCACCAGAACCACCACAAGGACTCTCTCTGTCCATGGCCCTTCTTGCACAGGTAAAATCCACCTTTGATTTTTTTTCTCCTCAGGTCTCAGTAGTGAAAAGTGAGGAGACCAAGATGCGCCAGGAGGACCTCAGCAGGTTGCTATACGAGGTACAGATACTGAGAAGTCAGCAGGAGAACATGGAGTGTCAAGTGCAGGACATGAAGCAGTGAGTTGAATCCTACTCAGGCTGCTTCTTACGGGCATTTCCTTCTGTAGAGCTGTGGAGTGTGGGGCGTGGTTGGAAGGAGCAGCCTGAACACCTCCCTGCCCGGGAGCAGGTGGTGAGCCAGCCACTGACCACGGGCACCACATCTGTGGAGACAGTAACATGGAGGATTTCCATGCACCCTTGATGTACAAAATAGATCAGGCATGCTCAGCCTCTCCATCTTGTATGTTTTCCCTTCACAGATGAGGAAAGCACAGAGGAGATTGTGTAGGAAATATGTGCATAACCTGGGGATTTAACTCAGATAACTATTTCCTCCAGATGGAAATGATGAGAAAGATGTAACTCTCACACGTACAAGAGTCTGTGGCAGAAATGTGGTGGAGTCCACTCCAGCTATTAAAAATTCTTTTAAATTACCTTTCTGCCACCATCCACCTCCAAAATTTGTGACTGGCCTAAAAAATACAGTATGTTATAATGTATAACACAAGAACTATTGTATCATTTAGTCCACGGCCTCATCTCTCTGAGGCTGTGTCATCTGACATGGCCAGAATTGTTGGATAAGAGCAAACCAAGCTGATGCAATGCTTCCTGCATGTGGCTGCCTGACCTCCAGCTGTTTGAGACTCTGGGATTTTCTGACTCAGACATGGTCACTAAAAGATTAGGAAGTGGATAAGGTTTTATAAATCATGTACTTGGAGAGGTTTTTATTTGCCTCCAGAATTTTAATCTTTACAGACAGCTTTGTTTAAAAAGCACTTGAATAACCAAATAGACCCAAACCTATTATTTTATAATGAGAGCTGATATTCCTATATCACCATATGACACTGGCATCCTGGGCCTCGAGAGAACACTGCATACTGGGAAACTTCATTCCAGCCCAGCATCTTATGTGCAATGGATAAATATTTTTATCCTACATCAATTTTTAATGACTCCCACACTTAGCACATGCATGAATTTGCACTGTGAAATCCAGGTACAGTGGCAATAAGTTTCTAGGTTTGTATTTGATTTAATTTTTAAGGAGTTCCAGTATTAATGATTTGGCCTTGATTTTAATTTATTCTCCCTTTTAATTTGCCTGGTCCTTCCCTCCAGCTGGCAAAATTGCATTCAACTGATGAAAGAAATATGATTTTTATAAACTAAGACAGAGGAGAAATCCCAAGCTGAATGCATGTTAAGAAATTTACACTGGTGAAGAACAATTAGGACAGAACTGCAGTACAAGCTGTCAGACTAAGGAATGTTGCTTTGCTGGAAATCCTGTCAGTACCAGCACAGAAAGTTCACTGCAGAGATTCTTGCTGTACAAGCTGCTCTTCTGTGCTCTTTAGAGCCCTGGACCTTATCTTCCCAGTTCTAGCACCCATCCACACTAGGCTGAAAAGCAAAAGGATTTATCAGTTTCACCTATATGATAGGTTTTGCTGGCCTGACAGTTTAGGTACATCCATATACTCTGGAGATAAATTGTCTGGCAATACTTTTTGCAGCATGGACTTGGCTGGCATCCAGATGTGAAGGCAGCACAGTGAATAAAACTCTGCATCTCCCCATCCCACTTACTGGGGCTGACTGTTGAAGGAAGCTTGTAAGCTCCTCCTTGTGCTGCTTCATTTGTGGAGAGAAAAGAAATTTTCTCTCTGCAAGCTGGGCACAGGTCCTGTCCTGGTTTAAGTTAGTGACTCCCCCTAATAAAATCATGACAGTCCTCCTAGTTCAAGGCTCTGAGAAGCAGAAGCATCTCTTCATGTGCTCCAGTCACTCCCAGCCATGCCTTTGTACCACCAGGTGGATGAGGTTTCAGCAGGAAGAATGCAGGGGGTCTCTGTCCATGGGGGCTCATTGTCTTTGGGAGCACTGGTGCACTTGTGGAGAGGTTGAGCTTTCTTGGCTGCCGTGGAAGGACAGTGCTGGTGGTCCAAATCATTCGGTCACAAATCAGGCCTTACTGAAATTCTGAGTTTGACTCAAATGTTCCAGTAAAACTAAACACATGTGTTAGCTTGTTACCTTCCCTTATAAATGTTGGCTTCTCTCTGTTTGTTTTTCCTCCATGCTTTGGTCTATAGCTCTTTTGACGTCAAGGAAGAAAAAAGAAGACAATTGTGTGACCCTGTTTGGGACACCTGAAAAGAGCCAAACACTGCAAGAACCCCGAAGTGAGACAGACTTTGCACAGTTGGATCTACTGTGCATCATGGCAGCACCATGAGCTGTTGATGTTTCCATGCTCATGGAAAATTTCTGTTTCACTTCCAGGCAAAATGAAGTCCTTTGGCGGGAAGTTGTTTCGCTGCGGCAGAACCACTCACAGCAGCAGAAAGTCATTAACAAGGTAGTGGTCACAGAAACTCCAAAGTTGCTTGTGCTGCCTCCTCTGATATTTTTCCTTGTCCCATAATCTCCACGCTCTGCTATTGCAGTGTATTTATTTTCCCTTTCTTTCAAGTTGTGTGATGCTTTTATGTGTCCTGTGAAAAGTGGTCACTAACAAACCCAGACAGTGCCCTCAAGCAAAAGATTTTAATTTCTCTGTCAGTCCTTGATGGGATGTTAGAAACCACTTTTCTGTTGAAGTCCTGAGCAAGAGAGCACAACTCTCACTAATTGCCCTGTGTTGGCTGTGTTCTGGTTGTACTGACGCTTTTGAGCTCCCCAAATCTTTCCTTTTCCCTTTGTACAAGAGAGGAGCCCCGCTCCTGCCAGCACCAAAGGTGTGCAGGTGGCAGAATTTGCCATCCATTCCCCCACCAGGGGAGTATAACAGCAACTATTACATTTTCTGGTGTTACTGGTGTAGCTGAGCAGAGCCATCTCCCTTAAAACCTGGCATGACCAGTACAGAAAAGGCCTCTCCAGTGATTCCCAGATGGTGCTGACATGACTGAGCACGTCCCACATCCCAGTCCCCATGTTCTGACCCTCACGTGGCATCATGGAGTCACAGGACTGGATAGAAATGCACGAGGCTATCAAGCCTTCCTCCAGCTCCGAGGCTGGACCAGCTACACGGTTCATTGTGGAGGCTTTTATGCAACTCTATTTTGTTATATTGAGCAATGAGTAAGAGCCAGCTGTGATATATAATAATAATGCTCTCTTTGTTTGGAGGTCAAAGCAGAGCATTAAGTTCAAGCTGACCTGGGAATATGTTGCTAAGTGATTCCTTTCCAAAGCCATTCTGTGTCCTTTTTAGTGTCCTGTTATATCAACACTGAAATTCACAGAGCTGAAAAACTCAACTGAAAGAGCTCAGACCTCCATCCAGGGTCTCCCTAGGGAGCTGCCTCTTTAACTTGCAGAGTCTTTGTCAGACTTTACAGCACCTCTTCTAAATGTCTCTGGAAACTTTAATGGAGTCCAGGTCTAACTCCAGGCCTAGGAATGTTTGCATGTACACTCTGCAGGCAGACTCCCAGGTTTGCTAGGACCACCTGAAGTTCTGCATGCACAGAAGTGGAGAGAGAAAGCCCTGAGCACATGAGTATCCAGGCACCTGGCTGTGTCCCTTGAAAGCCAGGCGGGCTGTTTGAGTTCTTGGACAGCTCATTTCTGTTTCAGGCTCCAATGTCTCATGCAATTCGGCTCCTATATTCCATGGCTGCTCCCAGCTTTGGGGTGCTGTTGGGAGGGAGGAATGTGTGAGATAAGAATGGCTTCGAGAGCAGGGAGTGCTGAATCACTCTGCTGATTAACACCGGATTTGATCTCCCCTGACAGCTGATTCAGTTTCTGTTTGGCCAGCTCCAATCCAGCCCCAGCAGCGCTGGGATAAAGAGGAAGCTGTAAGTACCCTTGTGTGGAGCACACGCTCACGGGTGCATAATGCTGCCCCCTCACTAAAAGCACAAGCTCAGCTCGCCCGGGCAGGCGGTCACCGGACCGGGGCTCCATGGAGATGGGCAGTGAATGGGCTGAAGTGCAGAGTCAGACCTGCTGACAGCCCCATTCACTGCTCTGTGGAGAAGCACCCTGTCAGCTCGTGACCTTTATGTGGGGAGCGCAGCGCGCGGTGCGAGGTGGGAGCGCTCACCACGGGGAGGCTGAAGGGCAGGACCCCACTGCTGCTCCTGCGGGCTCCAGCTTTGCCACTTGCCATCAGCAGGAGCAGGGCTGGGCCCAGCAGCCCACAGACACCTTTAGTTTGACCCACAGTCACTGATTGTGGTGATCCAACACTGGTTGGGTGGCATGGAACCTGCAGGCCTGACAGGGAGGAAGGTGGGGAAAAAATTAGCTAAGGGGTATCTTTATATGAGCTCTTCAAGGCAAATGAATAGAGCAGCTTGAATTAGGAAGCTTAGTGCCTTCCAGGAGAGCAGCTATGCCTTTCTTGCCTTGTGGTGCTTGTGATCTAAAGAAGGGGAAGGGACTACTGAGTGGAATTAGCTGAGGGACCTGCCTCAAGCTTCCACCTTTATTACCTCGTGGCCTTTGACAGCTCAGAAACTTGTCCATGCTGCAGAGAAAGGAGCCAGACTTCCCACGAGCAGCTGCTCGAAGGAGTGGATTTTCATTAAGTCAGTGTCCTTGTTCTTGACCAACTCCTCTTGTGAGGATGGTAAAGGCAACACAGGACTGAATGAAAGAGCCCATAATCTGTACAAGTAAGCTGGGTATGGGTATTTCTGCCTACCCCCTCTGCTGAGCTTCTTGGAAGGGATAAACACTGCAGGTAGAAAAGAAGAGAGCTCAAGGGCAGGATAACAGCTGCTCTGAGTTGCTGAGGTCCATGACTGGGGAAATCTTCCTCCAGTAGAATGGGGAAGCAGAGAAATGAGATGCCAGATCTGACCTCTAATTTCCATAATCAGGGCCATGCCCTCCCTGTAAAAAGCTTTGCAGCCCAAGAAATGTCTTAGACCACTGCTTTTTTGAAAAAAGCAAATTGTGAAAAAAAAGTGAACTGTTATTAGAAACTATAATTAGAAACTGTGCTGAAAGGGGCAGAAGAGCACAGAACTACCTGCACAGCAACTCTATTGACCCTCTTATGAAGAAGGATCACCCTTTACACAATCCAGCTGCAATTTGCACAGTGTTGTGCATGGTAATTTGAGTTCCTGCTTCCTTGGAAACACAAAGGTCTGTCTTTCAGAAACCTCAGCTCTTCTGTCTGTATCTGCATCTTTAGAGTTTTATCTTTCACAGTTGTGTTTTCCTGCCTCTCTTCTAAATGGAAAGGCAGGAAAGGATGGTGTGCAGCCTGGAGCTACCTGGAGCAGAGCAGAGTGCTGCCTGGGAGCTCTGGGTAGGTTTGGACAGGATGGGCATCCTTCCCTTCTCTGTTTGATTAATGCTCTTCTTTAATGGTGACCTCCTCCCAAACTGTTGTTTCTCTTCCTTGTCCATAACACTGGACAAGGGAGACTTACAGCTGCAGAAAAACAGAGTACCAGGGAAAAAAAGCCCTTGGCTGAGAGATGTTTTGTGTATGAGCAACCAGGAGCCAGTCAGTATGTGCTAGAAAACAAACCTGTTTCTCTTCACAGACCTCTGATGCTTGACAATGGGATCTCAGCTCCACCAGTGTCCAAATTCAGCCGGCATTTGTCTGCAGAGCCCCTCCACGACCCCTATTTCATACAGTCGGTGGGTTCACTGCAGCCTGAGCTCTGTGGGGTGGCTTTGGCTGGGGGGAAACATGTTTGAAACAATAACAGAGATTATGGAGTCATTTGGCAAGAGTTTGGCAGTGAAGAACAAAAGAGGTTTGCAAATCTGAGTGACATTTATCATTCCTTCAGCTCCACAGTTTCAGGGATGCCTGCATGTGCTTATGTTGCTGTGTTCATGTGGGAGGCCTTGGGCTTTGGTGGGGAAAGGAGACCCTGCACACTGAACTCCATGGTGTTATCCCAGCCTGGTTCACCTCGAGGGAAGAGAGGAAGCAGTGTGTTCTAGAAGTGGGTACTGTGATCTTTCTGACCAGACATGGATTTTTGTAGCCTCTGAGGGATCCCCACCATCACCAAAGCAGACACCAGACACTTCTGTCGTGCAGTTAAAATATAAGAGCTGGAAGGAGAGGCTCACGCTGCCCTGGTGGGCTGTGTTGGATCTTTCCCTCCAGAGGAAGCTGAGCAGTCTAGGCAAAATGTCAGACAGGGTAAAACCTCTTGGTAGCTGACACTTCAGTCACAGGGTTTACTTCACACCCGTACCTCTGTGCGGTTGGAGGAAAAGTGAGAGGAAATTATCATGTTGCATAGTAGGCAAAGGCTTTTTTGGTTGCCATACAGGGAGGACTCAAGGTCCCAGTGGATAAACCCTAATCATCTTAGATGGGGCCTTGGACTTGCTTGGGGGCTCAGAAGGATAAACCTCTATGATTTTTGCTTTGCCCTTAGCCATCGACAGAACCTGCCTCTTGCTTGAACAGCTCTGCAATTGCTGGAGGACCCATCATATCTGATGTTACTGAAGCATCACCATCCAACATCATAAATATGCAATCCCCTCCTGAAAATGACAGGTAAACATGTTTGTGATTAAAAACAGGGAGAGTTGGGTATGGGCATGCTTATGCAGCTCTTCAGAAGAGCTTCTCCTGGCTGTAATGCTACCACAGTCTCTGTCTGATTCACAAACCTCTATAGAGATGTGGGATGGAATACTTTGCCAGTTTGCAAAGTGGGTCAGATTTTCAGAATTGGAGGAGGGTAATAGTAGCATAACTTTGGAAAGAGAGCCCTGAGATTCATACTGAGAACTTCCACTCACCTCTTTGCGAAATGTTCCATTTTTCTTTATGTTTTGTCCTCAAGACAGGGACTGTCTCAGACTTAATCAAATAATGAGATACTAACACTTCTTTGGTTTGTTGAGAGAGAGAAAGAAGGTTTCCTTTTGGCTTTGCCAAGGAAGAAACAATCAAATTGTACATCTTTCTGCTAATGAGAACAGAAAGGTTGCATCACAACAACTTCCGATGTTTGACAACTTTTCTGTGAAAAGGCCCCAGTAGCTTAAGAACCGAATGCAGAGGTATTTTAATGCTTATCTCTTCCTGCCACAGACATGCAGTATATTTAGGGCTAGTAGCAGAATAGCTGCAGCTATGTCAGTGGAAAGTAGGTAGACAGATGAATCATGGAAACAGTTTCTCAGGCTTAGAGGCTAGGCAGTTATACTCTAGAAATTGCTTGTAAATCTGTTGCATAATTGAAACCACAGCCATAAAATTAACTTGAAGCATGTAAAGAGCTTCAGATTTTAAAAAAGCAACCCTGGAAGCCATTTCTAAAGCAGAAAAACTTTAATATAACCTTCAAGTTAAGTTGCTTACTTCTACTAATTACTGAGTGCCACCTGGTGGCTTCTGATCTGTGCTGTGTGACTTGAGAATCTGAGCCAGCCACAGCCCGAAGCAGTTCAGGTGTGGTAGTTCCGAAATCAACATGAGCTTCTGGTGGGAGTTTAGGATCCACAAGATGAGAAGATGATCTGAAAGGAATGTTGAGGAAATCTCTGTGGTGTCACATACCATCCCTGCTGATCTACATGCCTTTGTCACTTTGGCTCTGGCTGAACAGGTTTACAGGGAGCTGTAAAATCTCCTACAAGTAACACAGAGTAGGCTTTTACATACAAAATGCTTCTATACAAAACTTCGTTGTCATATGTCCATCTGGGAATAACGTGCAGTGCCTCTCACACTGGAAAAAGGCAAACCTCTGCCTCCAAACAAGTAAAACATCTGACTGTCAGATAGCTTCTGACTTCTCAATAGCTTTTGTTCCAAGTCCTGCAGGGCCACAGGATCCTGACCTGTGTCACTGGGATCTCTAGAGTGCTTGCTGGTCCTGTCCTAACTCCTGCATGAGATGGTCTTACTGATCCTGTTCCTATCTCTAGGGGGGAGACTTTTCTTTTTCAGGGGAGCCTCTCTAGCCCAGCGACCTTTTAACCTGTCCCTAACACTCTTCCAATAAATGATCAGTGCATGGGAATGTATTTTCTGTATTTGCAAAACACTTGAATGGGGCAAGTTCATTATAGCTGTGATTGATGAAGTGACTGAAGATATTCCAGCTGAACATGTGTGTGGAGCTTGCTGAAAAGAAAACAAGGCTGCTGGTTTCTTTTACCCACGAAGGGAGCGGAAAGACCTTCTGGGGCAGTCTGATGGGAAGTGGAAGCAATGCCTTGTGCTCTGCCGCTGCCAGCAGCTCGAGGCCTTTGCAGAGCAGCTGTGTGGTGCTCAGTGCTGTCTGTGCCGCAGGGAGAAGTGCCTCATGCTGATCAAGGAGGAGCCAGTGAGCCCTGGTGTGAAGCCCAGCGCGGAGCCCGATGTGGCCCTGCCCGGCTGCCGCGCCTGCTCCGAGCCCCCGGTGCTGCCCGTGGCCATGGTTCAGTCTGTGCTGGAAGGCAAAGGCAGCTGTGCTGCAGCCCCGGCTGGGGCCTCCCAGGCAGCTGAGAGGAGAGGCAGAAGGGCACTGCTGGACAGGTGAGGAGAGCAGGGGAGAGCTGTGGCCCTGCCTGTTCATGGCCCTCTCCTCCCATTGCCAGCGTGGGGAGGGAGGGGGGCTTTGTCGCCAAGTGTGGCCTGGTGAGCTCCATCCTGTACCTCTGGCACCTGCCAGAGGACCCTTGAAGGCCAGGGGACAGCTCACAGAGGTAGGGGGTCTGTGGATCACTTGCTTGAAGGACCCGTCAGAGGAAGAGGTGTCCAAGGGTGTGCATCAGAGCTGTGGGAGCAGGAAGAGGCTTTTTGCATTGAGAGGGATTTTGTCCAAGTGAAAGCTGAGCTCAGACCAGCATCTGTGCCTGCAGGCCTGCACTGGACCATGCTACACCCCTGCCAGGGGGACTGGCACAGTGTCAGTGCCTAATGTCATTAGGCTCAGCCCCAGGGTGATCCACTTTGGGGCCACGGTCTGAGACTGAAATGCCAACAGCACAATGTCATGGGTGAGTGTCCAGGAGACCTCACCAGCAGAAGGAAAGCATGCTGCAGCTTGTGGATGATGTGGAACTTAATTGCAATTCAGTCTTGATGGCCACTGCAGCAGTGTCAGGAAGATTGGGAGGGGGGAACCCAAAACACTCAATAGGGTTATCAGAAAAGCTTCCATTTTACTTTAAGTCCTTGCAGAGTATCAAATTCCTCCTTCTGAGCCCACTGGGTGCTTAAAAATATTTTACTAGAAGAAAAATAATCCTTTTTTAAAGACCCGATTTTAAGAGAATTTTTTTTATAGCTTTTGGGAGGGTCAAACACAGCAGGGACTCACTGTTGCTTATTTAGCTGAATGTCTCCAGTAAATGCAGCCTGCAGGCTGAATGCCTGCAGCTAAAAGTCACTCCTGTAAAAAGCATTAGTTAACAGTAATTCAGGCAACTTGGACAAAGGAGGATGGCAATACAGCCTGTTCTGGTTCCAAGTGCCTCTCTAAAAGGATTTCTTATAAGGAAAGCTTTAATTTTCCAAGTGTTGAGGAGATGTGCACAGACTATCCATCCCCAAACCACATCACCCAGGAGAGGGGTTGTCTCATTTGTTTTACCATCAGCTCAGTCCCCTGTGTGCTCTGCTGAGTGGTACTTCTGGGATTAAACCAATTTACATGGCATAAACCCAGGCTAACAGTGGGCCCTTGGTTTTCAAAATGAGATTTAAGCATAAACATCCTGTTGGAAGGCTGCTCAGTCCTGCTTTCTGTGTGCATCTGTGCAAGTTTCCTTTGTGGCAATATATCCCTTTGTGTTTTCTCAGAACAGATATTCCAGACCCGTTGGAGGGCACTGACTGGAGCCTGGAAGGGCTGCAGCTGCTGCTGAGGAGCCAGCAGTACAGCCTGGAGCCTGCCAGCCTCCTGGATGTGAGTGCTGCTGGGAGGGCTGCACCACGCTCTTGGGAGGTGCACAGCACTTCTTTGGGCTGTGAATCAGGTCGTGCTGCTTGTTCTTGTGTGGCATTTTGCCTGCCACAGGTTGCCTGTGGAGTCACAGCTCTTTAGACCTGCTCATAAGAGCTCAGATTTAAATGATAGTTGGTTTTTTTTTTAATATGCATATTTGAACTTCTAGGAGCACAAAACACAGTGCCTTTTGTAAAGAAATCAACATGACACCTGACACATTTATCTAAAGTAGGTCTAATATCTCTCTGGCTAGTTTGGTTATTGCTTTGTGTGGGTTACTTTATTTTCTGCATATTCTGCCTCTTAGATATTCCTAGATTGTGTTTAGCTTTTCCTACCTTCCCCTTTTCCTTACATTCTGGGAAGTGTAGCCAAGGTTAAAATTCTCTCTCTGCTGAGGTATTTATCAGTCTCAGTTCTCACATCATCTTTCTTTAGAAGTGGATGATGGCTTTCTTCTTAAGTAGACATGCAATAACAGGAAGGTTTGTTTATTTCTCTGTTGTTGTACATGTAGTTGGTTTATGAAAGATTTTTGCCAATAATCAAATAGATCTGTATGTAAGAAAAGAGTCTATATGTCAAATATGTGCTCCCTTGAGGAGGTACTTCAGATACAGGCATGCTGTAAGCTTGCATGGATAAACAGGAATGAAAAATAATTTAAAAAAATCAATCTTATTTCCTTCAAGTCAGTTCCCAGGTGTCTGTGATTGATTTTGACTTTACAGAGGGCATTTCTAATGGCCTGTTCTACCACTCACTGTTGGTTTCTGTTTCTTGATTCTCATTAGGAAGTGTTTTCCTGTTACTGACACACTTCTCTCTCTGTGCAACTAATGCCACAAGAGTGAGAATGAATCATAAAACTGGCCCCAGATCAACAGCTCCTTCTCCCAAATTGCTCAGACTTCTCAAGAAATTGCCATTGATTGCCAATTGCTACTGATGCAACAGTAGCCTGCCCTCTGCTACCAAATTTTGGATTACTTTTAAAGCCATACGAATTTGGAAGTGTTCTAGGATTCAAGAGCAGCAGAAAGGGGCTCAGATTTGCATGTGCAGCAGCAGAAGGAGCTGCCCTGGGGTGGCAGGCCTGTGGCTCAGGCTGGCTGTGCTGCCCTGGCCTGGCTGCAGCAGGGCTGGGGGCAGCACAAGTGCCCAGGGCCTGGCCCAGGCTGGCCTGGCTGTGCCCCAGCTGTGTCTGCACCTTCAGTCAGGGCAGGGCTGCACCCTCAGCACACAGGGGAGGACATGAGATTCTCAAACCATTACACCTTTCAGAGCCTGTGTTTTCCTCCCAACAGGTCTTTAACCCCAATTTATCTCTGAGTGAGTGGAATTTGACTGAAATGGAAGCCAGTCTGTCCCCGGTAAGAGATGTGAATTTCTGAGATATGATGATGATAATGATAATCACAGAACCCCAGAGTGGCCTGGGTTGGAAGGGACTTTAATGCTCATCTGATTCCAAGTCCCCTGCAATGGGCAGGGACACCTTCCACTAGATCTCATTGCCTAAATAGTAATCTAACTATAAAGCAGAGCTTGTGCATAACTGAGGAAGTTATTTCATAACCAGAGGGGGGAGTGGGCTAAAGCACCGCACGTACACATCTCCTGAGGGCAGGATGAGACTGTTGTATTATACTCTTGACCTGTTTTTCCCACTCAGCCAGACCTTGTTTGGAGACAAGCCCTGACTGACTGTTGGTGTCCTGGAGTCTTTAATTGCAACTGGCTGCTTAAGCTGTCTCTTGGTGTGAATGTCACATCCTGCTAATACCATAGATTTATAAAGTGTCTTTGTGCCAAAGCTCTTTATAAAATATGCCTTTATAGAGTGCAGCCATCCCTGTACATTTTAGGAGCAGTAAAACCACATGCAGTTAGAATAGGGGTTCCTGCATGCCCATACATGAAGGAACAAGGAGAAATTGTTTGGCAGTATTTGTTTGGAATTGATACCGTCACAGACACTTCTGCAGTGCAGAGACAGCAGGTGATTTAATAAACAGTGAAGGAAACCATGGACTCATAGAAGCATTTAGTTTGGAAGTCTGTTTCATGGCTGGGTTCTTTTTCCTGCATGATGGAGAGTGAATTTTGAGAGCCCTTGCTGGCAGCCAGGTTGGATGAAGACTTGGATGCTTCTGCCATGTCTACAGATGCACAAGCCAAGTGTAATCTACTCTAATGAAGTGCAAAAAGCCTCTAAGGCTTCTTCATGGTATCAACATCCTTTTTAGGTTTTGATTTAATGATTTTGAATTTACAAGGCAATGCCACTTCCTGAGTGTTAGGAAGGAGAGTGTCTGAACAGATAGTATTAATTAGCAAGCCTTGGAAGGAAGGACTGTTACCTTTTAAAAAGAATTGCATGAGAGAAAAGGCCAGGAAAGGAGGGTGCAGCAGTTCAGTTCTTGAGCCCACTGAATTTCCCAGCAGCTCTGTCCTACAGAAAGTCATGGGCACAGAGAAGCCTGGGAGCAATAACTGCAGCAGCTTTGTGCCTGGAGCACTGTGCAAGCAAGAGCTAGTTTTACTTTAAAGACAGTCATAGGAAAATGGAAAGAAAATCCCTTTCCTGTTTGCTGCTGGCTGCAGAGGACTGTGGGTTTGCTTTGTAAGGCAGCAGGGCAGGGGCAGCCACAGTGACACCAGCCTGGCTGCCTCCTGTGACACGAGCTTCATGCCACACTAGCCAGTGCTAAGTAGGGGATTGCATCTCCCTCAGCCCTCTGCTTCAGGCAGATCTGCCCTTGAGCACATGGTTTGGCTGTTCCAGGGAAGTGCAGCGAGGCTGGAGCAGAGGCAGGGCAGGGAGGATGGCTTGTGGTTCTGGTGGGTGTTGTGCAGTGGGTGAAGCACTGATGCTCAGACATGGCCTAGTTCTAACAAGCTCCCCTGTCTTTGTATAATTGTACATTGTAGTTTATATTTTTGCATCAAGATGCAGCGACTCACAGTGGATCTGGAGAAGAGTGCAACTGAGCTGGCCCCCAAAGTGTTCAACCCACCCTTCAACAACACCTGCCCAGGTAGGAGCAGCAGCAGCTCTGTGGATTGGCAGTGGGGATGGCAGTCAGGGGTGGATGTCAGCAGCCAGATATGATGTCCAGAACTGACTTTGCCATTTGAGGGAACAAACCACGTTTGTCATTTTACTTTCATGATTGTCAGGCAGCAGTGTTGCCACAGCAGCTGCTAAGCCAGTTCCTGAGCAGTGGGAAAAGGGTGGGGGAAAAATGAGGTGTAAATGGGATTGAGCCCTCTCTGTTTCTGCAGTGGGTCCACATCATGACTGTCAATGCCTGCCCTGGTTTCTCTGCAGTTCATTGCCACCTCAGAGCAATGTGATGATCTCAGTGGGCAGGGGTGGCAAGAGCTGTACAGTTCCTGGATTTCCTCTGGCTCCTCCTGCAGAGGTGCCCTGGTAGCAACCAGCAGCCAGAGGCACAGGTTGTGTCTCTGTTTGTCCTTTCAGCAGACCTCAAGAGAGCTGTCCAGCTGATCTTCTCCCACTTCCTGACTGATACAGCGTGTCACTGACCCTAGATATGAATCTAGAAGTGTTTCCCTGGTCGTGCAATAGTGATATGTGTTCATGTGTGTTCAGCTGGGACAGGCCTGAAAGATAAACTCTTGTGATCCCCAGTTTAGCCACCTGAGCCCACCCCAGAGTTTTGGTTCATTGAGTGTCATTCAAGGACTGCCAGCCTCAGCATCTTGCAGGAGCATCTCAAAGGCATTAAAAGCTACACTGGAGGGAATCCTTGAGCATCCCCTGTTTGCAAAGCCTTCCTGCTCCTTCTGGAAAGAGGAAGAAAGGCAGTTCTTGAGTGAAGGAGAAGAGAAGCTGCTCTCATCCACTTCTCAATGTCTCCAACCTTTTGGTCATCCCTCTTTCACTCCTTGTGAGGCATCTCAGCATTCAGGCAGACCCCACCTGGTGACCTGCAGAGACTCCCCCTGATTTTAATGGGCTCTTGAGTGAGTCCAAGTCTGACTCAAGTGTTTCCAAGCCGCTTCTGCTGGAGTGAGGCTCCTCACCTGCTGTTGCAGTGGGGATTTGTCACTTCTCAGTTTTACATGTGTAAAGTTGGGTAACTTGCCCTCCAGCAGCTGAGCTTTCTCCTGTCCATTTGCATTCCTAGGGAAAGATGCCATTCTTGAAAGTGCCCAGCAGTTCCTCCTCGACCGCCAGTCCATCTTTGGGAACGACCTCCTCAGTTTGCCTGAAAGTTCATCACTTTATGTTCCATCTGAAAATATGGCTCCCTACCTGTCCTCTGTGGGTGCCCAAGGGGACATCCCTCTGAACCTCAGCTCTTCAACAGACAACAGCCAATGACTGAGCTTCCAGGAAACAACAACTCCCTCCCACCCATCCAAGCATCCACAGGTTTGAATGTAAAGGAACAACGGTGACTCAGAAACCCCCAAGGGAGTTTCTTTTTGTGCCCTTTTTTTTTGGAGTAGATGGAAATGGTCAGTAGCTGTTGCATTACCCTCCCTGCACCTGGATTTCAGTGTTTTTTAAAACAAAGTACTGTTTATGGTGCTTGCTCCTAGGGGGAGTGAGAACTTGGCAGGGCTTCTTTTTTCATTGAAAATGCTGTAGAAATTTCAAATCTTTTAATAAAATTTAAGTGAAGAGTAGGTTGAAAGTCCATCTGGGACTTCATAAAATAGTGTATGCAATGGTAAACTGTTGGATTTTATCAGGGCAGCACAGATTAGCTAAGATGCCTGCCCCTTCTTGATGCTGTTTTTTTAATAGGAAAATAGTTCTACATGCCAGTCCAATATTCTAAAAATATTTTTTATCCATTTTCTGGGTTTGATGGGATGCACTTGTGCCTCTCCCTTTTCCTCCTACAGTGAGTAGGAAGAAATTCTCTTGAGGTGTGTAGAAGATTGTTTTCTGAGTGACCCCTTCAAGAATGTGTCTCTGGCTCTTAGGGGAGCTGCAGACCATCTAAGGCCACAAAACATCTCAGGCTGAGTTGAGAGCATTTGTTGTTTGGGAATTATTTTGCCCCAAATTTATTTTCTCTTACATAAAGGCAGGGCACTCCACTCTTAAAAAAAAAAAAAAAAAGGGACAGACTTCTGTGCACACACAACTTTCCATGTGCAGAGAGGACTGACAGAGCACACTGTGGGTTTTGGTGCTGGCTAACTATTCCATGTCCAGTCCAGTGGTTTTGTTTTTTTTTTTCCCTTGGCTTTGACGTGTTCTATTTCCCCTGAAGATGTGCCTGTTGGTTTATTAATGTGTAAAATCTGATTAAACAGTTTAATTGATTGGATCCCCTTTTTAGAAGGACTCTCAGCTGCTCAGTGTAATAGAGAGGCAGAAGGGTTAGTCCACCACGTCCCACAAACTTTTCTTCTGTCCTTTGTGCATCTGAGACCAGCCTCCAAGGCTGAACTAACCTTCCCCATCCATGTGGTTTCTGACAACTGAGTTTCTCAACAAAGCAGAGCTTTGTTTTTTATGCTGTAGTTCTAATGAGAACGTATGATTTATTTCCATATCCTCTACCTGAGTTGCTTTTCCTTAGGAAGGTTACCCAAATGCAGTAGGACAGACCCAGGAAATTCAATTAACTCAGGCCTCCTAAGGGCTTAGACAGGGGGGTGTAAGCTGTGCCAGTGTCATTTGAAGGAGTGCTCTGCCTGCCTTCATTGCCCTGACAGTTCTTGGTCCTAAACCATAACTCTGAGCATCGTGGTCAAGCAGCATCCACCCCAAAGTGCAGCTGATCAGTCAGACAAGTGCAGGCTCAAACTCTCCTCAGTAAGATGAGCGTGTTTTAAATGGCCCTTCCTGTCACAGCCCTTTCCTCCATCCACGTATCACTATGTGAACAAATGTGTTAGTTCAGAAATGTTCACTTTTGAGCACATTTTGCCCCAGCTGATTCCTGTGCTGGGAGCTCTGTCACTGCCTTGGCGGTGCAGTCTGTGCAGGAGCGAGGCTGTGAGAGCTCCTGAATTAATCCTGGCCACTGTTTTTATGTTCAGGACTAAGGGAAAATTCTGGCAGCCCCCGTTGGCCTGGTATTTAGATGATGTGCTTGAGTGTATGCTGGACAAGGTTTTTCTTTTTGACAGATTTGTGCTTAGAAAGTTCACCTAGATCAGCCCATTTCCATTCTCTTTTGCCATTTCCAGCGATGGAAAGTCGTTGAGTTGCACTCTGTTGACTTCTTTTCTCACAGGTAATTGAGAACTGCCTGGTGTCTGCTGACACCGCCAGCCCACGTTCCAGATTCACATCCTTCTCTGAGCTTCCACCCCCTAGGCTGCTGTCCTGTTAACACTGAATGTATTGATGCCACAGGGTATTTAAGCACACGCTTAACTTCAAGCTGCTGAGTAGTTCTCCCGTGTTTTTCTGAAGCCTGTGCCACATGCCTGAGCTTGGGCTGCTGTCCCTCAGGACGGTGTGGCCGGGCTGGGAGGTGAAGGCCCGGGAGGGCTCCCCGTGGGCAGGGCCGGGCCGGGGCAGCTCAGCCCCGCCCCACGTCTGTCCTGCGGGGCGGTAGCAGCTCGTGTTCGTGGGGAGCTGCTCGGGAGGGCTCCTGGCGTTTTCTTTAGGCTTTCTGCTCTACTATAAACGTGAGGCTGGAGCTTGGTGGTGAGAGAGGAACCTGCAGGAAGAGAAGGTGGGAGCCACTCCTGTGAAGAAGGAAGGAAGCTCCTGTTCCTCAGCTTCTTACGCTGTTAATTTTACTTACTTTACTGCAAGGTGATGTGCTGAGACTGCGTTTTTGCACTATGCTGTACATTTGTAAAGTTTTACAGAACACACTAATTAAACATGTTTCCTTTTTCTCATTTAGTCCTGCCTTGGCATTTCTCTCACTCCTTTCGTCTAGCCCTTGCTCCTTTTCTCCTCCCAAGTCCTCAGTGACAAGTGAAAATCCCTTCTAAGCATTTGGGAGATTTCCCTGGGAGCTCATGTAGGGCCCACTGGTGGGTTGGGGTCACTGTGTGCACACAGGGGCTGGAGACACCTCCCATGTAAAAAGTGGCAAAGGAAACTCAGCTCAGAAAGCTGCTGAATTCTTCAAACTAAAATGCCAGTCAGGGTGGATCTGTCTGGTAAAAGCAGGACAAGAGTAAAAGAATTTATAGTTCTTAAAACTGCTTGCTGCTTTTTCTTTTCCCCATTTATCCTTTTTTCTGGTTGGTTTTTTTTTTTTTTTTTTTTTTTTTTTTTTTTTTTGGTGCTTTCAGTGATAACAGGGTTCAAACTTCACTCTTGGAATTATGTTTTAAATCTGTTGTTTACAAACATAATATGATTCTTCCTGCTGACTTGCTTTTAGCATAGTGAGAGGGTACCAGGACAGGCCCTAAAACACAGCATGGAAAATGCACAGCCCAAACCCTCAAAGCAGCCCTTGTGCAGCTTGCTGCCAGCAAAGGAAGCAGCTGCTCTTTTAGGATGGAGCTCAGAGAGGCTGCTGGCAGCAGCTGCAGCTTTCTGAAGAGCAGATTCCTGCACTGGTGCTTTCAGACAACGCTGTTCCCCACAGCCCTTGGCCGACCCCCACCCTGTCCTGGAGGCCAAGGCTTTTACCAGCCTGTTTTAACTCATGCAGGGTGGAAAATGGCTGAAATGTAAAGCGATTGTGTTGTCTTCCCTGAGGGCTTTTACAATTATTTCGTGTTACTTTGAGGTCTGGTTCTCTTGCCACCAGGTGGCACCTCTGTCCAGCTAATAGGAAATGCATCTTTTCAACAGGCCCACAATAATATTTAGTTTCTTTAAATGTGCACACCTACAAGACCTGTTCAATTCTATTTATTATAAATTATTAGAGATTTATAGAAACATAAAAGAAGACGTTCACCTAAACTTGGTTATAGTCAAAATCCAGATCCTGAGACACATCTCAATGAAAACCAGTAAAAGCAGCAGATACAAGTGTACATTTCACTGCAGATGCTCTAAAATGTAAAACCAGATTTTTCTGTGCATGGATGCTCTTTCTGCATCTGTGTTGGCATAAATAATCATAATGTCAAGGAATATTAGATATGTAAGATATCAAGAAGCAATCTCCATTTGCAATCTCCATCTGGTTTGATGTGTTCTGGTATGGAGCTAAAATACAAAACACCAAGTTAAAATATGTGTGGTTACAAATAGAACCTTTAGTTCAAATGACAGACAAGTTGCATTATGCATTGATGAAACTCTAATATATAAACATTTAACTAAGGCATTGCTAGAAGGATGCAAAGGCACAAATAACACAAAAATAGAATTAATCTCAGGATTTTCAAAGTAATGATCATCCAGCTGCCCTGAGGAGCTTGGAGCCAAGGGCAGTGAGTTTTTATATCCCAGTGTGATGTCAGTTTTAGCCAATGGTCTCATTGCTGGGCTCCATTTTGGGAATGTTTCCATGCAGTCAGCCAGGCATGGTGCTCCAGATTTGGTTTGGTTTTTTTGGAAGTGATTAATCCAATCCATTCTCACAGTCCTTGTCACCTTGTGCTTTGTGAGGACATCCTTCACCCTCAGCCAGGCCCTGTGCTTCTCCATCACTGCCATTCCCTGCTAAAAGCACAAAGGCAAAAGGCAAATGAAACTCACTGCTGATCTTTAATACTGAAAATAGAAATATAGAGCCCGATTTTAAAAAGACACTTCAATGAAGCTCAGTAAGAAATCCCATGCAGAAAAAGAGAAAACATTTTCATTCCTAATTTGTTAGGATTCCCACATAAGTAAAAGGAAGAGGTGATTGTAACTAACAATCCTCAACAGGAGCTGAACAGATCTTTAGTGTGTATGTGCCACCCACGTTTTCTCTGTGATTAATACTGTTCCTGTAATCTTACCATCCTCCTCCCATGGGCTTGGGTCATCTGGCTGATGACAGACTGGTGACAACAGCAGATGATCCTTGGGCTCAGTGGTTACCTCTTGGATCAGGGGTTTCAAAGGGGCTGCCTCTTTATCTTTGATCTCCAGGTACGTTTCTGAACTAGCAGGCTCTGTAAGGAAGCTTTCAAGAAGGGATCTTAAGTGCTCCTTTTTGTGCTCTTTATGGTTCTGACACAGATTTGAAAAAATTGCTGTTGGAACTTCTTCCACTGAATTCTCAAACATGCTTTTATTGTTTTCCTCTAATGCAGAATCGCTGTCATTTGTCATTGCAGAAATTATTTCAATCTTTGGGTGATAGTCCTGCTGAAAAGGCAGAAATGTAATTGAAAAGATATTATTCTTAGATAAAAAAGCTGAAGGATGGGTAAATACCTCTTGGATCCATTAACAGTTGTCAGCTTTAATGTGCTGTTCTCATAAAATGTATGGAATATGTGCTTCACCCAAAGCTCTGCTGCTCTGTGGACGAATCTTCTGTTAGCAATTTCTCAGGCATCAGCAATGGACTGACCATAAACTAATTAACAGTTCATAAAAAGAACAGCTATGTCAGCAATTCAGCAATGTGTGGGCTCCATTCTAATACTTTGCTCCAAACAGAGGAACCTGCCCAAGATCCCATCTGTCCTCAGCTGAGAACTGAGCACCCTCTGGAGCAGGAGAGCTCTAACACATCCTCCTCCACTGATCCTCTGTTCCCTTTCCTTGCCTGCTTTTAATTGGAGGCTTTGTTGGCCAAGACATTTTGCAACCCTGCTATGAGTCTGTGACCAGAGAGCAAATCAATCCCATGCCTTATGCTGACTGCAGGGAAAGTTTGCATTATCTTGGCAAGGCTTGTGAGAACATGTCTGGGTTCCAGCAGGGCCAGGATGAATCCAGGAGCAACAGGAGAATCAAAACTGTGCTTTTAATCTTTGTTGTCTTCTATTGCTGCTTTTAGGTTTGTGCCTAGAAGATTAGTTTGAGCAAATTAAAACACTAAGGTGGACGAGGGCTGGTCTACAGTGGAGAGGAGTTTCAATGTCTGTGATTTCAGTTGAAAAGTCAGATTTTATTCAGCAGCAGGCAATTTGCACCATATTAGTACTGGTAAAGTATATTTTAAGAGTAATCTTCAGTATGACACTGACTACTATTAGGAAATTAAACTTATGTAACTGTTGCATTACTGATCATAGGTTTTTATTCTATTTTTGCAATACAAGAATATTAAAAAATCAGATTTAAAAGAAAAAAATTTACATGTAGATATGATCCACTGAAATCATCCATGCAAGTTTGTAAGTGCATAACTGATTGCATCTCCCAAACCAGCATTTCACATCTTAGATTATCCTCATTTTGCAAAACATTTGTATGTGTGTTTAGGGAAGCTTCATTACTGGAATTAATGAAAATGGTACCTTTTGAACAAAGATTTCCTCTTCTGGGGGAAACTCATTTACATCTTCTAAATCAGGCAGTTCCTGTAAACAATCAGAGATCATTAATCAGTGGGAAAAGCTACAGTAACCCAGGAAAAAGGACCTCTGTGGCTCCCTGGACAACTTCTTCAAAGCAATGCTCAGGGCACGAGGCCACAGCCAGCAGGCCCACACTGCCTCCCTTCACAGGGACAGTTTGCTCTTAAGCACAGGTGGGAAAAGGAAAATTCATCTGGCTCCAGAAACAGCAAATGGGAAAGCAACAGCCTTAAGATCAGGCTGGATGCTGTGTGATTATGAAGGAAAGCAGGATAAAGAGTAAGGCATTAACAGGATTTTAAAAGCAAACATGGTTTATTCTCCTAGCTGTTTCCTATTTATTCTATGACTTAATCCCAACTGCAACCCATCTTTACGGGTGAGAGCCAAATCCAGACTTGCAGTCTACCTGAAACTGCTTATCAATATATTCTGTTAACCTAAATACACCTAATAAAACAATGTTTTACTGTGAATGCCTCAGAATTAAGGATATAGAACTGAAAACTTGCCAAGAACTGTTTTCCTCAGAGAGGTCCAATAATTTCAGTTTTCCACTAGGATATATCTCAGACAACTATCATTTGCTGACATGAAAGCAAAAATAAGAGATGGGAATGCAAAATCACAGGTAGAAACTAATAACTTTTTGCAATTTTTTTTAGTGTAGGTCAACACTGGGATAAGCATCTTCTTTTGTTTTTAGGTATTTTTAGCACTTAATTTTGTAGCAAACTGCTTGGTGTGGTAGCATTAGGAACATCTATTCTATATTGTTTGTGTGAAGATTATTACAGAATGAAAATCAAGAAAGGAAATTTCTCCTTGCTGATATGGTTGCAACTAGTGCAGCACGTTGTGAAGTCACAGTTTTATAAAAAGAGCATAAAAATGTACAAATTAAGATCTGAGGCTAAGGTGGGCTTGATGTCATAGGGAGATGAAACAGCTGTTGGTCTTGTTTCAATCACCAGGATGCATTTGCAGGTGAAACCAGAATCTCTTACTAGAAGTCAGCCTCGTTCAGGTGCATGGCACGTGGTTCCTACACTGCCAAGGAATGTGCAGCAACATGAGCTTGTTTCTGCTTGACCAAGAGATGTCATAACCACCCATTGCACATCCTCCTCCACTCTGCTCCTTTATATTGCTCCTGAGACCATCTGCAGACTCAGGACACGAGTAAACACAATGGTGCTGCTGCAGAGCCTCTCCCCCTCAGCAGCTTCCCAGCCAGTCCCTGCTATGGCAGCACTAAGGCTCTTTGGAATATCTGCAGTAGGGTAAGTACTGCAGGCTCTTGGGACAAGCTCTATTACTACATGTCACTGGAGAACAAGGAGCATAGAACACTGAAATGTGCATTAGTGAGTGATTTGGGTTTGGTGTTTCTGCTGTAGAATTAAAAGTCACACTTTTTTTAAATCTCTCAAGGATGTGTGCTTAAGAGTTACTTTTATACAACCTTAAAGTTTGTGCAAAGGAGCTTCCTATGGTGCCATAGAGCACCCAGGGGAAAAAAAACCTGAGTCAGTGAGATCTTCACATTGGAGGCACCTACAGTATCACTGCATATTTAAAGCCTTTACTTCAGACACTGCAGGATCTACTGTTAAGATTAATATTGTGTGTTCTATGAATTGCTACCCATTCTCTCCACTACCTTTTTTAAACCTATTGTTAAAAACAGCTGAACAGGAGGCAGCAGCAAACTCTACTGAAGCAGTGGTTGAGCCTTCCAATAAGAACATGGCATTTTTTCCTGGGAAATTCAGAGCATGGCAAAGACAGGAGACCTTTCTGCCAGTAGTGAGCAATGGCAGTATAAGGTATCAAAGAGTGTATTAAATAAGTGCTCTGGGAAATCATAAGCACAGGAGGTTTTATTGCTGATCATATCACAGTCTGACACTGTCAGTTTATCAGCAGTGTCCTAATTAGGACATACTGAACAATTCTCCCTTGAAGCGAGGTTTTATTTTTCAGTGGTATCTGTGTCCTCCTCATGGTTAAATGTGGCAAACATGTTTAAATGTTGCACCACATAGATGTTTTAGATAATAGAAGACCATATTACAAATGTCAGTCACTAATTATATATCTGAATAATGCACATTCTGCTTTTCTTGGAAACAGACATGAGAATTCTATTTTGAGAATTAATTTATAATATCTAATACTGCTAGGTAACATTTACAATGATGGGGTTGCTATTTTTCCTTATGCTTTTTCTGCAATAGTTCACATTTCTAACTGCATATTTCATTTGAGTTCTGGTTAAGAGGACAAATACATCTACTAGCTTCTTTTTGTTGTGATTTGTGTTTTTAAATGAGAGCCCTCATTAGCTTCTCCAGAGGAATCACAAATATAGAAGGTCAACTTCAGGTGATTTATAGGGCAAGAGGATTTATAGGACAAAAAATTTAAGGACAAAATAAACTTTGGAAGCATTCTTTATATCTGCTTCACTGGAGAGAATGAATACCCCTACAACTTTACTTTTTGGGGTTTTTTCTTTCTTTCTTTTTATTTTTCCTAAGAGTAGACTTTCCTTAAAAACCTGCCCTTGCAGTTTTATTAGCCAGAATGTTACAAGAATTAACTTGGAGAAGACAATAGCCACATGTGACCTTCTCAAAGTCTGAATCCAATACATACATCAAGGTAAAGTTTCTCCAGTGTCTCCAGTTTGAGCTGTTCAATTTCAGCATATTCCTCCCTTTCAGGAAGCAGGGCCTTGTCAGTGGCTGTCCCCTCTCCTGGCAGATCTAAAGAATAAACAGCAGTCAGTTGCAGAGAACTAACTGAATAAAAAAATGTCTATATTGCAACAGCAAGCACTGCAAAACCAAACTGCTGGGGACCTGACTACCACTGCAGAATTCACAGCTGA
The DNA here is from genome assembly GCA_013398175.1 of Climacteris rufus. Taxonomy (NCBI): domain Eukaryota; kingdom Metazoa; phylum Chordata; class Aves; order Passeriformes; family Climacteridae; genus Climacteris; species Climacteris rufus. The sequence continues at coordinate 646,215 of VZRZ01000650.1, forward strand.
ATCCAGCACTTTGTCTTTGCATGATATTCTGGGTCTCTCTTATATTGTATGAATCAGTATTTGCATTTTGCAATAATGTGTTCCACAATCTATTAAAGCATTCCTCCATGTGTGAAGGCACACCACCACCTCTAGAGTGATGACCAGTTTCTGTTGGCAGACACACTGCATGTTTATGTGGGAGCAAGGAAGGCCTGTAAACTCTCCTGTCCTGCCACTAAACCTGGCATGTCTGAGAAGTGGAGTTCCACCTTTAAGTTGCAGGTTGAGCCTTCAGAATTTTATGATTTGTTGTACTTAAAGAATATTTTACCCAGTGTTGCCTGATTTCACCTAGTCACTGTGGAAATCTAATGCAATGTTTTTATCTATGAATCAGGTGGCTTGAGCCACAGCACAGGCAGTGCTGCACTAAGGCAGAGTTTGGCTCATCATCTCTGCACCCTCAGTTTGCTTTGGCTGCTCACTGTGTATGTTACCATCTGTCTCCTTGTTGAAATCTGTGCACTTGCAGGAGTCTGGTTCCTGGGCATCCTCTTGAAGTCCACCAGGACTATTTCCAGTTGTGACATCTCTGTTATCTCCTCTATTTGGTAGAAGTGTGATCACTTCATCACAAACATCTAAACTTTCATTTTTAAATTTCTCAGTCTTTTCTTGAGCTTCTTCTTCTGATCTGTTTGAAGTCTCTGATGTATTAGAATTTCCATCAGCATCTTTTGAATTTGCAGGTGCTCCTACAGAAGAGACAATTTCATTAAAATTGCAGAGCTAACCTACCATTGCTCATTTTAAATATCCAAACATTCCTACATTGGTCTAAAATATGCAGGAAAAGCTCCTACTTGGTTTGAACAGCTCTTGGTGGAAGAGTGGTCCTCCCAAGACTGCAGCAATGCTGTGAGATTCCCCATCTCAACTCCCCAGCAAACAGAAGTTCCCCAGCAAAAAAATCATCTAGAGAAAACAATTAATAATTGCCTGGTACTTCTAATACTTTGAAAACACTCACAAATGACTACATATTTAAATATAAGCTTGAGGACTTTGATGGATCAAAACAAGTGCTGCTTATCCTGTCCTTTGTGCAATCCACTTGCTTGCAGAAAGTTTTACTTGTTAGTCAATTCAAAGATGCATCAGATAAAGACTCCTCTACACATTCGAACTGAAGTGGTCACAGACAGCTTCCAAAACAGTGAGCACAAACCTTCTAGGATATCTGTTGTCTCTCCTTCCATGCACTTTTGTCTCTTCTTTTCCTCTGCTTTTTGCCTAATTGCTGCCAATGCATCAATGCTATCTTGGATTTTTTTTCTCTCTCTTGTTTCCCATTTTTCCCTTTCTGCCTTCTCAGCTTCAAGCCCTCCAACAGCCCAGGCTTCTGCACAGGCTCTAATGAAAACACAAAAGCTCACTGTAATACAGCTATAAAAGCCCATCTTTGCAATGGGAGAGAAATTTAAAATAGCTTGAAACACCACAAAACCAAAAAACAGCAAGAGAAAAAAGCAGATAGCAGTGACAATCCCTTCTGCAACAGGGATGCACGTTTATCTCATATGTGGAACTGAAACAAAAGACACAGAGATATCCAAATGCTGGTGATTACACCCCCCAGGATTGGTCTGATCTTGGCTTGGCTTTTCCAGACACCTGCTCAGTTTCTGCTCAAATCAGGACTTGCCTCTGGTCTACAGACTTGGCATAAGACAATTCTGCTCAAGAATTAGTTTGTGAAAACTAGATATGTTAGATGTTAGATTTCTAGGTATGTTAGATGTAGAACTCCGTAGTATAATACTCTTCTCCCTGAAGTCACCCACCTTCAGTAGATTGTATTGGTAGTGTTCTTTTCCTTCCATGACAGTATTGAGAGAAAATGGGTGAGTGATCCATAGCACTGGATCTTTATTGCTGTGTGAAGAAGGTGGCAGTGTTTCTTACCTATCCTTTGGGAAGACTGGCCTGTCATCCAGATATGTCAGTTGCTTTAGTCGAACAATGAGTGTTTTTCTGTAATTAGAAATTTTCTTTATCACCTCGTTGCCCATCAAATTCAGCACATGCTAGGGAAACAAGGGAAATAACTTTTAAAATTGAGTAGAAAGAAACCCCAATCTGGATATGCACTTTCCCTATCATTTCAAAAGCAAGAGGTGAGTAAAACAGCCTGGGTGTTACAGGTGATCCACAAGAAACAAAATAATGTTTAATAATGTTTCTTTTAGACTGCTATCTATTGTGCACTGAACTACCCACCAAAGCCACTTAAAGGGGTTTACCCATAACATAACACAACCCACAGCTGGTTTTGGCTTACCAGACTAGGCATGGTCTCCAGAACAGTCACAATACTGGGATCACTCAGACTGTTGTGGGAAAGATCAAGAACAGAAATACTTGGGCATTCCTGCAAGTGCTGGATGTCTCCCACTGTTTGTAACTTATTGTGAGCGATCTGCAGAGTCTGCAGGGCTTTCAGACAAGCTGCCAGACAAGAACAGTACAATGAAAGGAAAGGTAAGAGTTGTTGCTTCACAGAGGGTTTTCTGAAGCAAGTAGAAAACTGCATTGTCAAACTAATTGTTTACATTGAATGTGGAGCTTTTTTCTGAATTAGTTATTCTGTTATATATACTTTTTGGTTAGGCCTCCAAAGCTGCTTTCTTTTCAGCCCAGGGAAAAATAGCTGCTTGGTTTTAGGATGGGGGTTGTTTTTAATTCATATTTCAAACTAATCAGTTACACAAAAGCAAGAGCTTGTGTTTCAAAATGCTCCAATGTGTGCAAATGGTAACATAGAGGAACTGTTTTTTATTTTCTGCTGAAGACAGAATAAATCTTTTAGTAGATATTAAAGATTTGGTAATTGTGTCTGCAACTGCCAAAGCACATCTTAACTGTAAAGTAAAAGGTGAAAACTGGATTGTCAGCCTGTTTGCAACACAGATAAGTACTGAGATGGTATTAAGAAGTGAGGAAAAACTACTTAATTATCCTAGATATCCACGTGAAAATAGTTCCCATGTATTTTCTGTTTTCTCAACATAGGTTTGACTCCTCAACAGAAGCCCTGTGGGCTTTGGTATGGATATTGTGCAAAATCCTAACACAAATAAAAAGATCCTTTGAAACTAGTGTCACTCATTAATAAAAGCTTAGTCAGAGCTCAAAAACATGGGCTTGCCAGAGGCTAAAACATATTGCACCAACAGTTCTTACAGAGATTCTCGATGGTCCTAATGTAGTTGTTACTGATATTGAGGGAATCCAGCTTTGTTAAGGGTTCAAGGTTTTCAATTTTCTCAATTAAGTTGAGTTGTAAGTAGAGGCAACGCAACTCTGTCTGAGCCTCCAAATTCTCAATTTTTCTTAAGCCATTGCATTGCAGCCACAGACACTTCAGTCCAGTGTACTCCTCAAGATTCTCCAGGCGGTCAAATCCTGCAGAAAAAAAAAAAAAAAAAGATGTTTTAAAATGAAATGGCATTGGCTGAAAACAGGTCTTTGGAAGAGAAAATGTCATTAAACCAGAGCTGCTGAAACAGCCTGGCAGAACACTTGTCCTGGTCACTGCCAATCTGTCCACTGAATTCCTGGTGCTGTTTCTGGCCCATAAAGAGCAAAACCAAGTCAGGACCTGTTCTGATCTGTATCTCATGCAGCCCTTTAGATGCTAAATAATACATAGCAAAACCAAGGCTGAATGTAGAAGGCAGCATATTCTATTTATTTGGAAGAATTCTTAGGCTAGCTTGGACCAGCTAACTGCATAATGCAAAAACCTGCTCAGAGATCACAAGAGGATGATTCATGTTCATTCCAACACCTTTTTTTCTCTCAGTAGTGTTTGTGAACAGGCAGGAAGTCTTCACTGTTCCTTTTCTTCTTGACCATTTTTATTTGGCAGTAAAAAAGTTCCAAAAGCTGGAAAAAGCTCTTTATACAAACAATTTAAGGAAAAATACATATATTTTCCTCTGAATGCAACCCAGACCAGTATTTTAAGACATTTCTCTGAGGCTCCTATTCTAGGAGAATAACCCAAAAATATGCCCCTCGATTCCTACTGATCCTTTGAAAGGCTCCACAAAGTGAATTAGATGTATAATCAGTTTACTTTTATACCTTCATATTGGCTCACTTTGTTTCCCATTTCCAGTGTTATATGAAATTACATTTCTAATTTAAAAGTATGACTAGATACCTTACTTCAGTGAGCCATGAAACAGAGTCTCTGCTAAAATGCTACTTAGAATGATCATTGTAAGCAGTCACATCCACATCTTACCTTTATAATGAAGGTAAAGTGTATCATTTAAGTATGGGGTCCAGTATAATTTCTGCTTTTTACAGATGTCTAGCAGAATCTTTTTTGTCATTCTAAAATAGTACAGGAAGCAGAAGCAAAATAAAAAATGTATTTCAGTGCACGTTCTGAAATCTTTGGTTTCCTTACAGATTCCAATGCAACACAATTAACAGTTCTTTCATGCAAGAGAAATAGCTACAGCTTTCAAAATTATATTCCAAATTTAAAAAAACAGTAGGGTTTTTTTAGTGTGGCTTTTAATCTTAATTTCTACCCTTTTGAGGTGAGTTACCAGGCCTTCCTGCTAAAAAACAGAGTGTACACAGGAAAATGAACAGGGAATTAAGAGAGTCCATCTTCCTGGAAAAGGGCAGCATGATTCTATGTCACATTCTGGTTCCTTCCTTTTCAATTCTTTCCCCTGTTCCATGTTGCTTTGGTACAGGACCTTTGGTGGCAGAGCCAAAATGCAACATTTTTCTCAGACTAGAAAAATCAACAGTTATGAACCCAACATTTTACTGAAATTCTGACTCTGGAATAGCACTCCAGAAAGTTTTAATATCCAGCTGTGGCTGGCTGGGAATGCCACTAGGAATTAACACAATGCCTTGTCTGAACTGATGTGGAGAAATGGTTAAACCTACTGGCAAATGACTTCCACAGGAGTTTGCACAGTTTTCCCCACATCCATTAAATTGCTACATCATGTGGTCAGAATGTTGTTTGCTACTGTGGCCATAAAAAACAAACACCTGTATAAATGCTGGAAATATCACCAACTTTATCCATTGTTCTCAAGTTCATCCTCAAAATTGTTCTCCAGAACGGAGATCAACACACAGAATAGCAAAACTCCTGATGATGCCTGATTATGTAAATAAAACACATCCACAAACACTGTATTACCTTACAGAGCCCCTCTTTTCTGCTGTCCTTTGACTGGATGAGCTGCTTACAGAGTTGTGACCAATACTTGATTTTTGTTCATTCTGTTGATCTGCTCTGGACATACAGTTGACATCTTTCTCTTGAGTTTTAACAGCTTTATAAATAAGAAAATGAGTTGCAATTTAACAGTGAGGGTGGTGAAAATGTGTAATGTTGCCAGTTACTTTAGAGAAATAATGAAGAGCATTTAAATATGAATTTCAAGAAGAGAAGTGTTCTAACCAAAATTTCTGCTGACATTTTTAATGGAACTCACTTTTTTAGACAGCATCATAAAATAAGTAGTAGCAATTTAATTGTTGAAATCCACATATTTTATTTTTTTTTAGATCTGGAATTTGGGTAGTACCCATTATTATTAAGATTATTATAATATACACTGTCAATAACATACTGGCACCAATGTTCTTATGGTCATTTAATATATGTTATGTTTAATTAACATCAATTTGAGTTTACTGTAAAGAGACTACAGTAATGGTGTATCAGAGTCATCCCAAGCACTGTTAGTTGAGCTCTTCTACAAATTCACCCTTTTGCACTCCTTGGAAAATGTCTCCAGAGCTACACTCATTCAAGCTTGTCTTTACACTGTCTTTGATTAATTGCAATTTCAAGATTGCAATTTCAGTGTCTCCAGATTCTTGTCCTGGACCTTCTAGTTGCACTTGCAGTCCATACACTTGAAAAGAGACAGTGTAAACGCGATAATTGTACCAGCTTATTTTAATATAATTGCAGTGAAAACATATTAATAGGACATGTTTAAGATGACGAGGCAATGGACAGAAACTGATGCCCAGAAGTTCCACCTGAACATGAGCAACATCTTTACTGTGCCAGTGATCATGGACTGGAAATGTTTGGCCAGAGAGGGTGTGGAGTCACCTTCACTGGAAATATTCCAAAACCATCTGGACACAACCGTGTGCCCTGTGCTCTGGGATAACCCTGCTTGAGCAGGGAGATTGCACCAAGGACCCACTGTGGTCCCTTCCAACCTGACCCATTCTGTGCCTGTGATTCAGAGGTCAGGTCAGCTGGGTGAGTGCCACACAGCAAAAAGGGTATCTCCAGCAAGAGGGAAGTAAAGAAACAGAAGGAAAGATTTCGGTAGGGAAAAAAAAGGCTCAGGAAGATAGCAACTGATAGTATGCCTCAGTTGTGCCAAGATTTCCAGTGACTTTGCTGGGAGAAAGCACACACTCGTATTGCGTCCTGCTGAGTACGAAGAGCCTGGCTGTGCAGGCTTTGTGTGCGGCGAGCCAGCCGAGGGGCTCACCTGTGCTCGCAGCGCTGCCCTCACGCTCGGTGTGGGCACCTCCGGGCCCGCTGTCGCCCAGCGGCGCCCCTGACGCCTCAGGCGCGGGGACCTCCCCTCCGCGGCCGCTGCCCGGGTCTCCGGCGGGCGCCGCCTGCATTCTGACACCCCCCGAGGCGGTCTCGCATTTACGCTCCTACTTTTCCTGACAAAACGCGCACGGCTCTCACTCCGCGGCAGCGGACGGACGGAGCGCAGCGCGATCCGCGGCTCCCGCCCCAGCCGCCCCAGCCGTGGCCATGGCGACGCC
>VZRZ01000650.1:659804-686685 GCA_013398175.1 Climacteris rufus
CTCGGGCGGTACCGGGCACGGGCTCGCTGGGCTCGCTCGGGCACCGGCAGAGCTCCCCGGGCGGGACGGTGCTGCTGCGCTGCAGCCGCTGCTCCCCGGGGCGCTCAGCCGGCGGTCCCTGCGGCGTGCCCAGCCCTCGGGATGGGCTGCCCTCGCTTCGGGAGAAGCAGGCGGTGACTCCAGGCGTAGCTGTTCTAAGGCATGGGCAGGTTGGCAGGTGTGAGTCCCGTCCAGCCCCTCGCCGTAAGGGTGTTAAACAGAAGAGATTTGTGGTCGTGCTGTTCCTTTGCTCTTAGTTTTCATCGTACTTCATTATCGTGCTTACATACAACCTGTTATAAGCCATAAGAGTGTTGATTTTGCTTAGTGTGGTTGTTTTATTTAATTGCTATAGGGGTTATTAACCGATGAAGTGATAAGGCAGGCAGAGCTCAGCCAAGACTGGTGTCAGTCAGTGCACTGTAGCTATGTTGAGTTAGGAGTGAAGGGGAAACTTTATAATCACAAACAGTTCCCAATCTGCCATGATGTTGTCAGTCAAATAAAAATAGCGGGAATTTCTGTCCCTGTTGCAAGGAAGTACTTGATAACTTTAAATAAAGCTAAATAAAAATGAAGTAACAGCTGTCGCATTCAGCCTTGATTCATCTGTTGTTGTGCTGTGGGGTCAGCCCATCATTGCCCTAAATGGTGTGAATCCCCTAATAAGGCTCCTGCTTTCCAGTCCTGGTCACAGCTGCAGTGTGCAGTTCTGTTCTGCGTCTCCAGGTGCTGTGACAAACCAGACATAAATGTTTCTCTTTGCTTATCTTTTAATGGCCTTTTGTCTCTCAGTTACTGGTAAAGTGTTTGCAATTTAAAAAATACTAGCATTGCAATTTTTCTTAAGTGCATTATGCACTTTGGACCATAAGGGGAAGAGTCTGTCCCTCCCTGTGGAAAACACTTTCAACACCTTCCTTTAACTTGACTTTATTACATGCTGTAATCAGCCCTTATTTTCTCAGGTGCCCATGTTGTAGTAACACGTCCCAGCTCAGAAAAATTTGGAAATGCTTTTTTCGTGCAGATTTTCAATCACAGGCACTGCAACTTTGCCTCCTCTGGTATCTCTTGTCCTTACCTGGCCTTGGCAAAGAGTTGGGATCTGATTCTCCTTGTGCAAAATGATGTACTGTAGCATTATTTCTATTTGCTGTATTTCTGATTGGAAACAAATCCGTGCTTTTTAAAGTGTCCATGGACAGTTTTATCATGTTACTATTTTATTTTGCACTTTACCTTTTCCTGGCCATGGGACTTGCATGTTTTTTCCTCTTTGCTCCATTTAGATGAAATGTGGTCAAGTTTGGTAGGTCATTGTTACCTGCTCTGTTGTGTAGTTAATATCTGAATGTTATCATACCAATGTTATCATATCAACATATGCTCTGGTCTGAGCAAGAGAAGGACTTGAGTGTTCGTGAAAAACTGTTAAGTGAAATATGAGCAACTTTTTTCCCTATTATTTCTAAAATGAACTACCAAAGTTGTCTCTTCTTTTGTGATTTTCAGACTACACAGTTGCACAAACATGCATTTAATTATTTTTTATATTGCCCTGCCTTACAGGTTGGCTTGCAGTCAGCTTTGCTGATTCTTCTAGGGAGTTACCTTTGCCATCAGAAATGGAGTACAGGACTCAGCTACCACATCCTGAGTGACAGAATCATTTAATGCAAAATGGAGAAGAAGCGTAGAAAGAAATGAGCCTGTTTACTAGGCTTGACCTGGAAAGACCATGAAATCTCTACTTGTTTTGGATCCAGCTTTAAGAATATCCAGTTGATCAGCACAGTGAAAGCAACGTTTACTGAAACAAAAATGAACTAGTTTAAAAAGAAGAAAATTGTGATTTGAGTATATGGAATTTCTGGAATGAAACCATTTTCTTCTGTGACCATGAAGTTTGCGAACATCTGGTTTGTTCTGGTTGTTATTTTACTCTGTGGCAAAAAACACTTTGGTACCAGACTAGGGAATTCCTCCCATGAGGCTCACATATGTCCTGGATGTTCTCGCCTTACTTTGAAAGTGGAGTTCACTTCGACAGTCGTGGAGCACGGTAATAAAGAGCTGAGCAGTAAAAAAATCCATGGCATGCTCACGTGTATGTTACTGATTGCTGGTGTTTGTGCAGTTGTGACAGTCAGGCTTTCTGTAGAGACATATCATCTGCTAAATTCTCTATATTTTAAAAGAGGAACACTTTTTCAAAGGTTGTTTGTTTAGCTAGAGACAACATTCCAACAACAAGAGAAGGGAGAGGGAATTCAAGCGGATGTTAAAAGTGGAAGTGGAGTGTGAAGGCTCAGGTGGGCTGGTTTGGAGTGTGTAGTAGCTGTTTTGACCTGGCCACTGTATGATTGAGGCTCTTTTCTGGAGTGTAACTACAGCTGGGCCATGAAGGGCTGAGAAAAGCAGGAATTCTCTGTGGATTTGTTGAAGAAGAGGTTTGGAAGCGATACTTGCATGGAAAAATTGCAGATAATTGTGAAGGGAGCAGATGAAATGCAGAATGAGGCAGATACTGCCGGTGAGATGGCAAAGGATAGCAGTAGGACACCTTGGCCCTGCATCCAGGTGGTGCCTCAGGAACCTGCAGCATTCTGGCAGTGGAGCTGTGCTGTGCCTGGGGCCCTGCAGGCAGGATGGCAGCAGTGACATTGCTGTGTGCTGCTGGCCACAGCCTTAGCTTGGTGAATGTGGTGGTGTGTGCTGGGGCTGAGCCTGCTCACAAGTCACTGGGGCAGGTCAAGGACTGGGCTGTTGAGTCTGACTTCATTTTTTGTGCTTGTCATAGTTGGTGTCAATAATTTGCACTAAACCTCAGTACCATGCAGAGTCTTTAAACCATACCTGTCCAGAAACACTCTGAATTGGCATAGCAGTTTGTCACAGTAAGTCTGCTCCCTCTCCTGTGCTCCTCTCACATCGTTTCACCTTCCCATAATATTTACAATTCTACCTTCCTTTTAAAAGTTTTTATCATATTTCTCAGGTTTCCTGATGCAACACCCCCACCCCATCCCGTTACATAGGGCAGAAATAAATTGCAAATTTCTAAAAGCAACAAAAAAGTGCCTCAAATTCTGATTATTTGTTCTGAATAAAGAAAAGAAAAATTCAGACTTTGCAATGTGATTACATTAATAAGCTGCTTTAACACCAGCTCTGATAAAGTTGTGCTCTTGTTCCAGAGTATATTGTGGCTTTTAATGGATACTTCACAGCTAAAGCTCGAAGTAAATTTATTTCAAGTGCCCTAAAAAGTAGTGATATTGAGAACTGGAGGATTGTACCTCGCAACAACCCAGCCAGTGACTATCCTAGTGATTTTGAAGTTATTCAGATCAATGAGAAGCAGAAGGATGGAGTGCTCACACTGGAGGATCATCCAAACATCAAGCGTGTAACACCTCAGCGAAAGGTCTTTCGGTCACTCAAGTATTTGGAGTGTAAGTTATTTTCTGTGTGGCTGCATGAGATGTGCCTTGGACAAGTGTTCTTAGCCTTATTTCAACCCATCAGCTTCGTGTTACACAAATGAGAAGTGCTCTGCAGTTTTTCTTTAATTTGCAGAAGTCTCTTCTTTTGGTTATAAAATTATCAGAGTCTTGTGCCTTTGCTGAAGCATGGTATGTTTCCATCTACAATGTACAAACATCTCTTTTGCAGCAGTCAGGTACCTGAGACTATGGACTTCTCTATCCCTAGTACTTCTCTATCCCTAGTCCTAGTGCAGGACTCTATCCCTGTTCTACTGATTTTGAGTAGAGGAAATGAATACTCAGTAGTCTAAAACTTCTGTTGTAACAATATGATCTCTATGTTTGCATAAAAATCAAATCTTCTGTGGTTTTCCTCATACAGTGTTTTTTGTATTTCATCCTAATTCTACATAGCTGATCCAATGCTGCACTGCAATGAAACCAGATGGACCCAAAAGTGGCAGTCATCCCGGCCCCTGAGAAGAGCAAGCCTTTCTCTGGGCTCTGGCTTCTGGCACGCCACGGGCCGGCACTCCAGCAGGCGCCTGCTGAGGGCCATCCCCCGCCAGGTTGCTCAGACCCTGCAGGCAGATGTCCTCTGGCAGATGGGTTACACAGGTATGCTTTTGCTTGTTGCCTGAGAACGATAACCTGCTTGGAAAAACAAGTGAAGTGTAAGGAGGGGATGATTGACTCGTGTGTGTTAACCTCTCACTGGGTGCCAGGTTGTAAAGATTGAGAAATACTTTGGTTTGAAATGCGTTGTGTGGAGTGTTTGTCTGTGTGTACTGTACTTAGGAGAAATGGATCATGTTTATGATCTTTGGCTGGGTTTCTGAATTGGAATATGAGTTTATTTAAGATCTATAACTTAATTAGGTTGTAAATTGCATGCTACATTAAACAAAAGTTCTCTTTCGCTTGATAGAATAGATTTGCTATGGAGCTGAATGAGAAAAAGCAATGGTTTTCTCTTCATAGGTGCTGGTGTGAGAGTAGCAGTGTTTGACACTGGTCTGAGTGAGAAACATCCACATTTCAAAAATGTAAAGGAGAGAACAAACTGGACTAATGAGAGAACCTTGGATGATGGTGAGTTAATGTGCAGTTTTTAAACCACTCCTGACGCTGGTGTGTTTTGTGCTTGCTGCTGTGCTGCTAACATCTGTTAAAACTGTGTATCTCAAGATTTAAAGCTTAATTTTGTGGTGTCCTTAGCACTTTGTACTCATACCAGATTCAGCAAAGACTATTAAGGTTCCAAGAGGGTGTTGCATAAATCTCCTTGGAATTATACATGACACTTCGTCATAGGTGTTGAAAAAGTTATAGTGCAAATGTCAGTACATTGTCAGAGTGTGAGCTGCATGTCAGTGGCAGTGAGAGCAAACCCCACAAAGCTGTTCTCTTTGCTGTTTCACACAGGCTACATATTTCCATACTGATGAGGCAGAGCATTTTCCTTCTTTACTGTGCAGTCCTAAATTGATGAGAGTTCTGCACCTCCTGTGAAGTTTTTCTATTTTGTATAATTGAACTTTTTACTTTCTGCAGTATGTTTGTGTTCCTTTTTCATATGTTGACCCTAATTTGCCCTGACCGTGTGCTTTCACAGATTATTAACTTCATACAGTGTGAGTCAGTGAGTCAGCTGGCAATTGAATCTCTCTAGAGTTCAAGGTAGCTTATATTGCTCAGTCTTGTGTGCATCTCCATAGTTTTCTTTACACAGTAATTTCTTCACATTGCAGCACCTGTTTTTGGTAGCTGTTCCTGTTAGTTCTGTGCCCAGATGGTTGCTGGACAGGCAGATTGGGAGTACAAAAATGTAATGTAGGCAGTCCAATAAAGCAAAAGCTAGATTATTTCTTGAGGCGAGGAGAAAAATGTATTTTCTTGTCTCATTGTTCCTGCATAACAAAATATGGTTATTGCAGAATCAGGATAAAAATCCTTTATGAAGTTTACATTAAAATATATGGACTTTGTGAGCTGCATTTTCCAATATACTGTTTTTCTGTCATAATTTCATTGATAGCAGTCAGGAGTGGATGGACTGGAGAGTGGATCACTCAAATTTCATGAGCTGGTTGTCTGGCTACAAATTCTGTCCCCACTGAACCTGGTAACAAAATATGGTTCAAAAAGGTTAGGACTGAACCCGGGATTTCTGGTTTGTTGTAAAGTAAATTGATGTGATTTTTGCTATTGATGTGATGTTTAGCACAGTAAATCCTGGGCAGTGAGATTGTTTGTCTTCTAATGTCTTGTTTCCTTGTCTTGATCTTAGGTTTAGGCCACGGGACTTTTGTAGCAGGTGTGATAGCCAGCATGAGGGAATGCCAGGGATTTGCTCCAAATGCAGAACTGCACATTTTTAGAGTGTTCACCAATAATCAGGTAGCTCTTTTACATCTGTTTCAAGTCCTGCCTTTCCAGGTTAATGCTGTATTAATCCTTTCCTTTGGGAGTATTGCATGCACTTGTAAATGTAGACATTGATAAGTGGGAAGGATACAGCTTTCTATTCATAGGAGACTTACTACAAGATTTGTGGTGGTTTCCAAATCTGGTATATTTTTCAGAAATCTTAACTGTGTAGTGGAGCAGTCACTCAAATGTACTGAGCAGTAGAAATTTAAGACCATTGTCACTTTTGTGCTTTATTTTGGTGTTGTTTCTCCTCTCTGTCTAAAGTCTGTATTGTTATGAAATCACTGGATTTTTTTAGTGATAACTTTTTCTCCCTCTTTCTTACATAGGTCTCATATACGTCTTGGTTTCTGGATGCTTTTAATTATGCCATTTTGAAGAAGATAGATGTATTGAACCTAAGTATTGGTGGGCCAGACTTCATGGATCATCCATTTGTTGACAAAGTGAGTATGAGGAAATGTTTGTATCCCTCACACAAATGCTGGACTTGCAGAACTACTTGTTTGTGTCTGGTCCTGCTGTGTTTCATTTATATGACAGAAATTTTGTGCAGTATACAAGCTTTTAGGAATGTATTTAAGGAATGAATTAAAAAAACACAGATGTCCACAGAGTTGTGGAAAATGCTTTTCAACAAAATGCTTTGTGTGCTACTAGGAAAGGACTCCCAAGCAGACAACTAAAAGAACGTGTAATAGAAGACCCTGAACTGAAATCCACTCTGTTTTTTTGTTTTTTTTTTATTTTTAAATTTCTGCATGGGAAATTTATATTATGGTAAAAAAATATGTATGGCGTGATTTTAGTGAATTTCTTAAACCAATTTGTTTAAGAACAAACAGGTAAAAAGTACAGGTAGTTGGTTCAGCTATGTGGCAAGAGATTTGTTTCAGGTTAAGATGGAATTAGGCTTTTGTTTTTGTAAATGTCATAGTTCCTGAATTACTGGTCTGGCCTTCAAAAGCATTAAGTGAATTAATTTAGTTTTCAGAAAAAGGACACAGTCTTTCTTTGTAAAGGGCAATTAAGGGATTTGAGGCATAAATTCTTCCTTGTTTTCTTTATGATAACCTGCAGTGGAATTTAGTTTGACAGTGACTTCACTGTAGTCCCCAGAGTACTCCTGTAGAGGGTTTCATAATAACAACTTGACTGTGGCATCTGCAGTGCTTTGTTACAGACCAGGGTTTTTCCTTTGGTGTAACATAAGAAGATTCTGTCAGCAGTGTTGCTGTCGAGGCTGAGTTATTGCTCAACTCATCTTAAAGTTGGGAGCTTAACACTGGATATACACTGAGATGTATATTATAAGGCTCAGTAAGAAGTTATGTCTGCTAGAAAAGTCTCTTTTCTGGTGGCAGAGCCTTATTATAAACATTATTTTTTGTAGGTTTGGGAGCTGACAGCCAACAATGTGATCATGGTCTCTGCTATTGGCAACGATGGCCCTTTATATGGGTGAGTGTCAGCAACCACTTCAGAGAAAACCAGCTGTGGTGTTATATGGGTTTGGAAGTGCTTGGTCAGGAAGTTTTCCCTCCTTCTTTTCTCTAATCTGTTTTTAGAAAGTGACTCAATTTAAACTCTTTTCATTGTCCTTATTCCATGCATTTTGTGAAGTACTTAGATAAATGTTTTTCACTGAAATGGTGAAAGGTCAGTAAAAGAAGAAAGGCAGTGCTGCTAGCTGACATTTCCCTCTTAGTGGGAGCAGACATCTTTGGGTACTGATCTTGGACTTAAGGAAAGAAGGAACCAAGCCAGGACAATTTGTGGTGTATTTCTAAAACAAATGCCTAAAAATAGGTTCCATTTTGTCTTCAAGGTGCATGGTTTGATAGTTCCTGAGTTAGTAACTGCCTGGTAAGTTGCTCTCACTTGTAAAGTGTAACTATATCAGTTTGGGCCAAAATTTGTTTCTGTGTAGGTTACGAAGAGTATCTGACAAAAATCTGATGTCAGTGTGTCTGTTGTCAGGATAAACTTATGACTGTGTTTTATTATTTGGGTGTTTTATTTTTTTTTCTTCCTGTCTCTCAACTTGTGCTAGGACTCTCAATAATCCTGCTGACCAGATGGATGTGATTGGAGTAGGTGGCATTGACTTTGAAGATAATATAGCTCGTTTTTCATCTAGGGGAATGACCACTTGGGTAAGATACTTTGATGATGAGCAGCCACATTTGCACCCAAGTAAGGGCCTTGGAAAGGCAGCCTTTTTCAAATGAGCAATCCTGTGTAGATGGTATGTGTTGGAGTAACGATTGAGAGCAGATTTCATCAGAGATGAGAATAGTTAGAGTTTATAAGTCTTTAAACAAGAAGCTTAATGTTCTTTTCAGCGTTTCTCATCATTAATCCTGATCACTGTTGACATTTTTGGTAAATTTCTAAAACATCCAGTTCCTTTCAATTGATGGTGAGGATTTGTCTGTGTAGTTAAGTCTTCAAACATGAAGGTCTGCTCTTGTCCTTCAGTTAAAAACCCTGGGATTTCCAGGTGCTACATGTGACATATCACTTACCTGCCAGTGGAGCTGAGATGATGGTTGCTGCACACATGGTTTCAGATGAGCTTGCTTTGTGCTCTCCATGAAGGGGACTATCACATCTTTCTGTTTGTGTAGCCTGGTAGCAGTGTGGTTATCATTTTGTCAGTGGTTTCATGCTTAGCATAGATACTGATCAGTAACACTGAAATGTTGAGAACTTGTCATAAACAGCTCGAGTCCTTGAGGTTAGTTGCTATTCTGTGAAGCTGAGCCTCAGCTAATTCAGTTGCTAATTTTACTTCTGAATGACCTGCAATTGGTTTAAATACCCCAACGAAGCCACCAGTGTTCATTCTTCATTAGGGCAATAATCCATTTGTTTTTTTTCACAGGAGCTGCCTGGAGGTTATGGCAGAGTGAAGCCTGATATTGTTACTTATGGCTCTGGAGTGAGAGGCTCTGGAATGAAGGGTGGCTGCCGCTCTCTCTCTGGGACAAGTGTGGCATCTCCTGTGGTGGCAGGTGCTGTCACTTTGTTAGTGAGGTAAGGCTTCAATAAGAACCTCTTAAAAAAGATACCAATCAGGAGGGTCATAAAATGCCCTATAAATGAATCCACCAAATAAAACTAAATTGTATTTAGATGTAGGCCATAATCACTGTTGTTGTGCCTGAGACATTACCTTGTCTGACTACCTCTGTTTCGTGAGAAGAGCTTGAGAACTGGTTTGGATAATAGTTAGGTCTTCGAGAATGTAATTAGGGAGAACAGTACTATGAGGCAATCTTGTCACATTTTTTAATCATTTGGAATTGCTGAGCTTCTGTCAACTGTTGTAAAAGAGCAGCTGCTCAAAGTAGGCACCCATAGCAGATAATTATGTACCTACTTGTACATGTGATGGGCTGCAGGGTTTTATGGCCGTTATCCCATTGTGTAAGTCAGCTGTTGCACACTGAGGAACTGGAAAGTGGGAACTGCAAGTCCCTACTTTGTGTTTGGCATAGCTGCTCCATAAGGATGACACAAACCTTTATTTGAGAAACATGCAAGAAATGCAAAGTCACCATCGTATTTCGTCCATAAAATGGTGCATTTTAGTTTGAACTACAAAGCTGGTTTTCCCCCTTGGAAGACTTAGTATTTTATTTAGCACATAAAGATATTGCCCTGATTGTAATGACTGATGGTCATTGTAAGGAGAAAAATTCATGTATTACTAGATGTTAAGAGAAATGTGTCAGAAACTTGTCCCCCTTCTACATTTGTATCAGTGAGAAATCAAGGAATAACAGACAAATGTGGGCAGAAGATTTTGCAGCAAACGGATTGTTTAATTTGGATTTTCGTTAAATCAGATGATGTTTAAGGGAGAATATTAAACAGGACTAACTAGAATAAAGGCCACCTGACATGATCTGTTATTTCCTATTTCAGCACAGTTCAGAAACGTGAAATGGTGAATCCAGCCAGTATGAAGCAGGCCCTTATTGCATCAGCACGGAGACTTCCTGGAGTCAACATGTTTGAACAAGGACATGGCAAATTGGATCTTCTAAGAGCTTATCAGATCCTCAACAGCTATAAACCACAGGCCAGGTTAATTTTAATCCTTAATTAATCAACAGTACACTATAATTTGCTCTTTTAAGAGAGCAGGTGATGCAGGTGTAACTCAGTTGAGCAATCTGTGCTTGTGCAACAGCGAGAACTTGCACAGATCTTGTGTAATCTGAAGCATGAAATTTGACAGGAGAATGGATGAAAAGTCAAGTTTTTTCTGCCTAAGTTATGGCAGTGTTGAATAATGTAACCCCAGAACATGGCAGAAAAGTACTTAAGTTTTAACTTTTGAGAATAAGGACCTTCTTCCTGTACTGAGAAGTTTCCTTTTTGTGTGTGAAAACCTTTTCACAAAACTTAAAAACAGGGAGGGAAGAAGATTTTGGGGTATATATATTTGGGAAGTGAAGTGGGAGCTTGGTAAACTATGACTGGCATGGTTTATCTGAAATTTTTTCATAGTTATGCATAGTGGCATGTTCTTCTTCAGTTTATTGATGGGGTTTTTTTGTCTTTAAATTTTGCCTCCTCCCTCCTGCTGTAGTTTGAGTCCAAGCTATATTGACCTGACAGAATGTCCCTACATGTGGCCCTATTGTTCTCAGCCCATATATTATGGAGGGATGCCAACTATTGTTAATGTTACTATCCTTAATGGCATGGGAGTCACTGGGAGAATTGTAGACAAGGTAAGTATTAACTGTTCCAAGTTCTGCCTGGTAATGTTGCTAAAAGCTTCCCAGAAAATACTACGTTAGTTGTGACTGTCTTAGAACAAATCTCACTGCTGGGAGGAAGAGGTGCAAAATGTTTGGTTAAAGGGTGCACCCAGATTGGAGGATTTGTCAACACGAGCTGTCTACAAGTTTTCAAGCAATGCATTGGTTTCAGGGGCGTGTAGCATTTTATCTTTGCAAAACCAGTTTGAATGGAGATGTACTTAGAGATTTCTTTGTATTCTTGATTAATATTTAAAACCTTCCGACAGACTTTACTCATTTTCTTTTTTCGGTCTGGAGCATAAATGATCTTAGTAAAGAATTCTGACCCTAAATCTTGCCTCTTCCATGGGTCAGAGCAACCTGAATGTATCAGCTTAACCAAGCTCTGCTGCCAAACCTGTTCTTTCACACCAGTGATGCTGAGCATGTTGGTTGGCTAGGCAGGCTTTAATTAAGTAAGTTTAAATGTAGAATAGATTTGAGAATTGATACAAGTTGAACAGGACACCTGTCCTGTAACTCTAGCCAATGTAAATAAGCCTAATTTCAACATTTCAGTGTGACTCCTAAGGTCTCTTACAGATTCAAGCTTACATTAAAGGGCATTGAAGCTCTTATCCAAGATAAGCTTTTGATAATACACACAGCTGCTGTAATTTGCCTGTGTCTGTTGCACTGTTTGCTCTCTTTGTTACCAAAAAGAAATTTTCTGTTCTTGCCAATAAATTTTTGCACATGAGCTCAGAATGTTAGAGCAGGTTCACTTGGGCAGCTTCTCACAGTCCTGCCTCTGAAAAGCCTGTAGTCTGAGAGCCATTGAGGCTGTCATGATTAGGTTGATTCACTGACACAACACCAAACTTTTGGGCTTGGTGGGCATTTTCAAATTAGACATAATCTTCAGAAGAGCTAATATTTGTTCCTTCTTCATGCAGAGGAAAAGGGTATGCAGAAATTAGTGACTGCAAATAGTGTGTTACCAGTGTTCTGTATTCTTCATTTCACAGCCAGACTGGCAACCCTATCTCCCCCAAAATGGGGATAACATCGAAGTGGCTTTCTCCTACTCCCCTGTCTTATGGCCTTGGTCTGGATACTTGGCAATTTCCATCTCTGTAGCAAAGAAAGCAGCATCTTGGGAAGGCATTGCTCAGGGTCACGTTATGATCACAGTATCATCCCCTGCGGAAAATGAAGTAAGTTCTGTGCATTTTGAATTTTCTGGGTTAAGAATTATTAAAACTGCTTTCAGATATACAAATACCTTGGTTTTAAGGGTTTGCTCTAGCCCTGTCATTTGAAGCATAAGTTAAGTAGGGGTCAGGAAATTGAAGAGCACATGTAATGATGTTTATAGTTGAGAGCAAATTGCATGTAATTTAGAATCAGGAGACCTCTCTTTGAGACCGATGTCATAATTGCATTTGTTTATTGTGAATTTTAAGTAATGTCTTTTGAAAAAGATTGCTTAAATATCTTTCTTCTAGAACCATGCTTAATTGTTCCTGAGAAGCTTTTAAGGTTTTGAGCAGTTGAACCAAATCACAGTTGTAACATCTGCTAAGTATTTTACATGCTGAGCATAATTACAAACTGCTGAGTGCAGAAAAAATTACCACAGTGATTTAGGGCAAAAGTCATTTCTCTGTGTCTGGAGCTGGTACTGGTGACTAAAAGTAGATTTGGTACCTCCAGTTGTTTGGTCTTCTACAATCCATGGTTAACTAGGTCCTGTGGGGGGAAAAAGGATTTCACTGTGGTTTGTTCTGTCCTTCAGTCTAAGAATGGTGCAGAGCAGACTTCAACAGTGAAGCTTCCAATCAAAGTGAAGATCATTCCTACCCCCCCTCGGAGTAAGCGAGTCCTTTGGGATCAGTACCACAATCTCCGCTACCCGCCAGGATACTTCCCCAGGGATAACCTGAGGATGAAGAATGATCCATTAGATTGGTATTTATCTCAGGTTCTATTAAATCAGTATTTCTTGGTTGTGTGTTCATGATATGGGGTAACTTCACTGAATGCCGTAGTTCTGGCCTTTCTCAGAGTGGCATGGGATTGTCTTTTCTAAGAAATCCATGAAAAGCAGTTGAACTCTGTGCTTTTGGTGCATGATTGGTTTTTGTGCTCTTTGGTTTTATTCACATGAAATGAAAAGCTTTTAAAATGCTCCTTTAAGATAGTGAGATTTTTGTTTGGTTTTTCTATTCTGACCTAATTTTTCCCAGGAAGTTAAGGGGGGCATTTTACTTTCTGCATCAGCATTCACTTACCAAACAAACTTGAGAATTTAAAAGCCAATTCTAAAGAAGAGACCCCTTGTCTGTTGAGGGAGATTGTCTTCGAAGCAGGGAAAGGCTTGGCTGACCTTTCATAGATGGAGAGGGGAAGCAATCATAGGACACATCATGCAACAGTGTCTCAGTGAGGATTAATTGGGTCAGTGACCAGGACATAAGCTTTGGGAAAGCTCCTTGGAGTATGCAGGTGTGGCAGGTGGACAGGATTTCAGAAAACCAAAAAGGTAGAAATCAAGTTTCTGCATGCCAGATATAAATGTCTTCAACACTCTTCTCTTTCTAAGGAATGGTGACCATATCCACACAAACTTCAGGGACATGTACCAGCACCTCAGGAGCATGGGGTACTTTGTTGAGGTTCTTGGTTCCCCGTTTACGTGTTTTGATGCAAGTCAGTATGGTAAGCATGAGTTAATTGCCTTGTTTTCCATACTGTTAATTTTTTCCTGAAATGACCTGGCTTTTGGAAGACCAAAGATGATGTGAGGTTACAAATAAAAATTCTAATGATAGTAGAAAAATATTATGACAATGGGAGCATTTGTTATTTATGTGCTGATATTTACTTATGTAGAATGTTGCTGGAGAAGCTTGCTTGAGAGTCTGCTAGTGCAGTTCCCTGTCCTTATCATAAAAAAAGAGAGTCAAAGCCCACCTCTGAGTGCCTTAAAAGCCTCTGTATTCAGTCCCACAAAGGCAGAACTGTGTTTGCCAAAAGATTTTGTCACAGTCAGAATGACGCATGACCTGTTTAACAGACTAAAATCAAAGGTGTCCATCCTGGTTCTTTTTTTATGCTTACTGATCTTTGGTTAGATAAAAGAATGGGGAAAGTGTTCATCCAACTGTGTGTATCCATCTGATAGCAAAGCAGTGTGTGGCTTGTTTCTGTGTACATCAGGAAGGAAATTTGATAGGTTGGCCAGGCAGGGGACAAACCAAGCTGTCTGTGCTCTCTTCTGCTCCTCTGCTCCCTTCTGTTTAACCATGGCATGCTCCAAATACACCCTCTTCTCTTCTGTGCTATGATGTTCTTCAGTAGACTGTAAAGTGAGGGTGCATTCTCTTGAGTTTGCCAGTTCTGCAGCTGTTGCCAGTAGTATGCTTTTGTTTATCTCAATTCATCAATGAATATCTCACCACTGCTTAGAGTTCAGTGGATGTGCAACTGGATACAGAAAAAATGGCAAAAGAGTGTTTCTTCTGAGACCTCTAGTTTTATACTTGGTAGAGAGCAGCATTAGGGAGCTTCTCTCTCCTCTGACTCACCATTGTGTTGCACCTCATTTCATTAGTAGTTTGTTGGGCTTTCAGAACTTCCTGAAGAAGTGAGGGGAGTAAAACTCAGTGATCTATGGTCATCTGCCACGTTTCCCTAGCTTCTATTGTCTTCACACTTGATGAGGGTGCACTGTGTCCCGTTTCTGCAGGATTTGTCAGAAGGCTTTCCAAAAGATTATCCAGATTGCCTGGACTTGTGGAATTGGCTTGGTTGCAAGGAACTGTGAGACATGGGGGCAGTGTCAGTGGTTTATCAGACTGCTGAGGGTATCATCCCATCAGGATTTGCATTGTCTCTGAGGATGGAAATTCCACCACCTCTCTGGGCAGTCAGAAAGTGAAGCAGTAAAATAGCTTGGTATCTAGAAGCGGTCTAAAAGCATAAGCATGTTTTCAGAAAATAAAAGTATGTTTTTCTGGGTGTGTTTGCTTTAGTGATGCAGAGAAGGTTGTGCTTGCTTGTTCACAGGAGTGGGAGAGGGTTCTATGGAAGTGGCAGTGGCACTTTAGTCAAGGCTACTAAAATGCAGCTGTAGTTTTCAAGGTGTGAGCCAAACCACATTTCAGAGTAGTGACTGTCTGCTTGGCTGCCAGTCTGCAGTAGTGAGTTGGAGCAGTGAAGAACCTCCTGCATTAGCACTCCAGTTTGGATCAGTGATGAATCCCCTCATTGTGTGTTCTGCCACAGTTTGGTTTGGTTTATGGAGGATTTGGGTGAGACCAAACTGCCAAGTACACACCTGACACATGCAGGCATTGAGTTCATGAGACCACACAAGCAGGAGCCATAAGTAACACCCTAAAAACTTCCTGTGCTGCCAGACTGATTTTTTGATATATTTGTAAACTGAATTGTCTTAAATTTACCATCCTTAAGTATGACTTCATTAGGAGGGCTGCCAGAGCAGGGCACATGGACTGGATATTGTGCAAAATGTGCACTTGTGTTGGCTTCTGTGAGGGTTGTGAGAATAGTGGTAACATGACAGTGACCAGCCTGGTGAACTCCTGTTTCTGCTTTTACACACAGGGACTTTACTGATGGTGGACAGTGAGGAAGAGTATTTCCCTGAAGAGATCACCAAGTTGAGAAGGGATGTTGATAATGGACTTTCACTGATAGTCTTCAGTGACTGGTACAACACATCTGTGATGAGAAAAGTCAAGTTTTATGATGAAAACACAAGGTACTGATTTATTTCCTAGTTCCTTGAGAAATAAAATGCCCTAGAATTGCCATTTTATGCACATATTACTCTAAAAATCCCAAATGTGATACACTGTACTTCTGCACTTGTAAGAAGGGATTACCTGAAGTAGCAAAATTGACCTTAAGCCACAACTTAAGGAGTATAGCTACCCTTTCTATCATGATTGTGAAGGCCTCTTTGGTACTGTATTCTACTTTTAATACCAAGAAAAACATTTACAGTGAAAAGAAATAAGAAACTGGTGACCAATAAACAAAAATGGATGTGGTTTTACTTTAGGGGAGCAGAATAGAAAGAAAATGTGCACTACAAGCAGTATCACCAGGTTGTGCATCTGTTACTGAAATTATTCCATGTACTGCATAAAGAAGCAATGCATGACATTTTTGCTTCATTATAAAAATGAGAAGCAAGGTACATGCCTGTCATTTTTACCTCAGCTTAGCCAAACCAAGAGCGTAAGACTGAATTTCTTCCTGGCAGATTGAAGTTTTTCATGCAATTGAAATGCACTGAGAACTTTACATCAGTGTAACTTAACTTTTGCTCAGAAGCTTTGGTGTCAAAAAGAGACAGCTGCTCATGTGCCCCTGGAATTAAATAAGGCTTTGATATGTAGTTCATTATTTAATGGCTTTCAAAAAATCTGTATGCAGGAAGACACATGACTTTTTGTTATCCAAACTCTAGGAGTGTATTCTGTATACTAATAAACACTGTTACACTGTAATTTTGACAGGCAGTGGTGGATGCCTGATACTGGAGGTGCTAATATACCAGCTCTCAATGATCTGCTTTCTGTCTGGAATATGGCCTTTAGTGATGGGCTGTATGAAGGTGATTTTACCATGGCAAGTCATGAAAGTGAGTACTGGGTTCCATTGCCTACACAGGCTACAGTGGGGTGTTTGGAAAATAGTTTTCTGCAAGTTTGAGGTTGAGCAAGAATCAAGGGAACCACTCAAATTCAGTGAAAAGAGTCTCATAAGCATGCTTAAATGATTGCCTTCCTTTGTAGACTTTTTCATGGTATTTGATTGAACTTTTAAGTTTAAAGAAAGTTAATGTCAACCTCCTAAATGGAAAGATTTGAAAACTGTGTGTAAAGGTGAGCCTGTGAAAGCTGTGCTTAGAAATCCCTTCTCTTCAAAGGCACACATTGGTCAAAATGTGCAAATTCAGTGCAGTGTTCCCTAGAATGTTTCCTCCTAGGCTTGTTGGGTGGGGAAGGGAGGGAGGGTCATTTTTGGTCTAAACTGCAGTTTGGATGATGCCTTTCAGTGAACTATGCATCAGGCTGCAGCATTGCAAAGTTCCCAGAAGATGGCATCGTCATTGCACAGACTTTCAAGGATCAAGGTATGAGCTTCCCTGTCCTGTTTTCCGTGGTTTGAGTGGAACTTTGGAGTCAGTGCACAAGCAAAGTTGTAAAGTGTAAAGGTCTAAAAGCAATAAATGTAAAACCACCTTGACAGGATGGGTATTTTTGTATTTGTTCATTTTGCCTAGAACATGTAGTTGATGCCTAACAGGCAGCTGCAATGTGACTCTGTGTACAATTATTATACAGTACAACAATGTCCAAGTGCATATATGCAGTCACTGCTGTATGGGAACACATCTGCATGGAAGGGGAGGAGGGAATGTGTTACTTGTCCATGTTTCTCACGAATTTCAAGTGCTACTGAAATATATCCCCTGATCATTGCCATATTTAGTGTGAGCATTGTGGTAGCTGTGGTGATCTAGGGATATAAATAAGTACAATTTTAGTAGACAAAATGTCACCAGCTAGACTCTCATAAGGGAAAATTTTATGCAGACAGGATGCCTGTGGTCTCAGACTTGAGTGATCTGGTCTTGGTGGATTTCCATTTTCTTTTATCATAATATCTTTTCATTTGTGAGAGGGTGATTCAGAACCGTAACGGCAGCAGGCAGTTTAAAGAATAATTCTGGTATTTGATGAGCCTTTAGGAAGTGCTGTGCAGAAGCAAATGAGCAGAACCCTTAGCATGTTGCAAGTCAGGTTTGTGCATATGGGTGTAGAGTGTTTGAGTGTGAGAGCAGAGGCACATGCAGAGCTTCTGATACAACTCAGCAACTGCCAGAGGAGATCAGTGAGTCCATTGTGTTTTTGACTCATGATATGCTGCAGAGGTGATTACCTGGTGGAGAAATTTTCTGGAGCAGTGAGAAGCTCATCTGTGTGAGCCTCTTGGAGGAAAGACAATATCCCTGTATGCTGATGACTTAGGCATTTCCTTATGTGAGGGAGAGAAGGGCAGAGTGCCAATTTGACAAGTAGCCTCCTAGACCTGCTTTTTCTGTTGAATCCTTTTCACTGCAATTCATAAAGCAGAAGGACTCTCTGGTTTGTTCTTACTGTCTAAACACAGTGTCTCAAGTAAAGGGGATAAATTTCAAACAAATTTGAAATTTGTCTGCTTTTTGAAATGGGTGTTAGAGGCGGGAAACCTTTAAGCTGAAACCAGCTCTCTGTAGAATTCTGCAGAAGAACTGAAACAGCATAAAGAGCAGGGCATTTTGATTTTAAACCTTTTGCTGAAGAATTTTCCATTCAAGTTTGTTGAAGATAATGCAGGTTGTGAGGTCTTTTTTTCTTCTCCACCAAAGAAAGAAAAAAACCTATTATCAGTAGGAAACTTTGCAATGGGGGGTTTGGAGCAGCTTCATTTTTATCTTAACATCATGGGGGTGATGTTATGATGATATGGTTTTGCAAAAATGTGTGACATGATGTGGGGCACTGCTGCATTTGTCAGTTTGCAGTGTAGGCTGTGTTGACTTATGGGTAGATTGATACTGGTGCTCAGCAAGCTATGAATTTATTTGTGCTTTTCTTTAGGTCTTGAAGTTCTAAAACAGGAGACTGCTGTAATTGAAAATGTCCCTATTTTGGGGCTTTACCAAGTTCCTTCTGAAGGTGGTGGCAGAATTGTTCTGTACGGCGACTCCAACTGCCTGGATGACAGCCACCGGCAGAAAGGTGTGTGAGCTCTGACACCAGGGGGACAACTGTCCTGGGGGTTTACAGCTCCCAGCAGAAGGAGCTGCTCTTTAGGGCCTCTAAATACTCCTCACTGGGGATTAATGTCAGTTCTGCTGGGCTCTGCTGAAATGCTGTGAGGTGCAGTTGCAGCAAAGAGCACCCCACAGCAAAGAGCTCTCTGATAGATGGGACTGTTTCCCACACCCCCCCCGTATTTTTCTGTTCCATAAACTTTGGGGAGTGGTCTTTGGGGTGGGTTGTTTTGCAAGGGGGGTTTGGTTCGTGGGGGGTTTTTTTCTTCTTTAGGGTGTTTTTGTTTGCAGAAAGCACTAACAGTTACACATGCTTGATTTGAAGTTGTGAAGAGGCCGTCAGGGGATCCCTTCACTTTCTCCCTCGATTTTATCTTTGAGTTTGCTCCTCAGTCTGTTTTGTTCCCTTTGCAATGTTTCCTGTGAGGATTTATGGTAATGTTCAACATTTCAGTTGTGCATTACTATTTTCAGGTTATTCTACCTTGACACAAACCAGCTGGTGCAAATATGTCAGAATGTAGGAATTTCCATTTGTGTTGTCAAAGCATTTGTTTGCAGCTCTGGGTAGCAACTGTGTGAGGGGTTTGTGTGTTTTCTGTGACTCCTGGAGAAGCCATGCTCATTGCCTACACACTGTGGTTGATTCTTAAAAGTTTGTCTGATGTGACTTTCGAAATTTTTAAGAGGTTGCTTGGGTTTCTCATGACGTGTAAAGCACAAGCTGGTAGATCTGTGGCTTGAGGGGAGGAAGATAATCCAATATGTGAAGTCTTTTTCTGCATTTCCACTGAACAGAACTGAATTTTCCTTTTGTGATGAAAAGTACATCTAAAATTTTTTAAGCTTTTGTCACTTACATTTTAAAATACTATGTTATGCAGTCCATCCCTTGCCTAATTTATTTAAGTTTAAAGGAACTTACTGCCTAAGGGAGCTCTCCATCCATAGCTCTTTTCTTTCTCTCCCATACATTTTGGGCTTTTTTAAGAGTTCTCTGATTTCTCCTTATCTGTCTTTGGGTTGCTTCCTTTGAGTTGCCCTAACACCTGCATATTGGTGCCTTAGTGCTTGCTGTAGGTTATTGAAAGCACATAACAAAAGAGAAAATGCACAGCTTTAAATTAAGTAGTAGAAAATAATGCTCTGTGACCTCCCTAATACTGTTAAATTCAGTGTGATATGTGAAGCAAGAAAGAGTGGAATGCTTTAAAGAAATCCTTTAAAATTAGCTTTGAAATTCTGAACCAGAGCTATGTCTCCTGCAGAGACATTGGTGGCTTTAACTGAGGTAAATTCCTAACATTTGTGAATACAAATCCTTACAATCTGTTTGACCTCTTTGAAAAATCAAAGGTGAGGTTTTAAGGGACACCAGGATTATGAAGATTAATTCCCATTCCCAGCCTGTTCCTGGAGGGAGAAGTTCTGAGAAAAATAGTTTGCTGTGTGGTGGAAGTAGCTGATAAGGCATTGTCCTACTCCTGCAAAGGGAAATTTTAGAGAGCTGTGATGTTAACTAGCTGGAGTGCTTGTTCCTTAGGGGTAGCTCTGGATTAAGGTAGTAGTAATTCAGGAGAGAATCAAAATGAGAGGTAATATGCTTTTGAAGTGAAAAGAAAAACCATGATCAAGTGAATTGTGGCATTGATTCCCAGCCTGGTCTGTACCACAGCTGCTGTAGGTTATGTTTGTACTTTTAGCTGGGATGGAGCCAGAATGTTTCCCCTTTTTTGTTTATTTATTTTTTTAAGCTTGAGAAAGCAAAGGAGTCATATCCTTGCACTGAAAACACTACCTTGTTCTTATTTTTCTTTGCAGGGTATTTATTTTGTTCTTTGAACAAAATAGTTGGTCAGTTGGAAAATAGTTAAAAATTATACCGGAAACTCAGAGCTTTCTGTGCTTTCGCACCAAAAAACCTCGTTATTTTTGCCAAGATTTGAATGGCCTTGCACAACCTGGAATTCCTGTATTTGAGGCCTGTTCTTATATATCCTACTCCTCAAAAGAGCCTGGTTTGGCACACAAGGGAAGATATTTTAAGACCAAACAGATCAATGTTGAGTTTGTGTATTGCGGGGGGATGTGGGGTGTGTGTTGAAAGTTCCATCTTCCTGAAGGTGGGCCTGGAATTTGAGGAGAAAAGCAAGAGCCAGAAAAAGGGATCGTAATTTTAAATGTCATTAAAGCCTTGTGAGCAGAAAGAGAAGGCATTTGAAATGTGGCATAATGCATATGTTGTTTTGGGGCTTGGGGCTATGCACAGATTGCTTCTGGCTGCTGGATTCCCTGCTGCAGTACACGTCCTACGGGGTGATGCCGCCGAGCCTCAGCCATTCCGAGAACAGGCAGCGGCCGCCGTCGGGAGCAGGCTGCTCCCTCCCTGAGAGGATGGAAGGTGAGAGCCTCAGCTGCCCTGCAGAACCTGCAGCTGAGGGACTGCCAGGGCAGGAAGCCTGGGAGAAACCCCTTGAGTTACATGCCAGTAAGGTCAGTCTGGTGTGAGCTCTCCAACGTCCTGTTGTTTTACTGGAAGAGCATTTCTTGTAGGGTTTTGTTGAGATATGGTTGGGATTAGACTAAAGAAAATGTTCTGTTCATAGAGTAGGAATGTTGGGATGCCTGGTTCTGCTGAGGGGCATTCTGTTAGTAGCTACAGAGCTTTTTAAAGCATTCAGTCTTACCTGACACACTGCCAGAAAAGCTTGGATTAACTGCTATGGCAAGTGCAGACTTTTACTGTTTTGTAAGGTACCCTCTGGTTAATTCTAACTGATATTTAGCTATGAGTTGTAAACTCAGTTGTAAACTGCTCCTGGTTTTACAGCAGCACTGTTTAGCTCAGGGTCAGTGTTGGTAACTCTTAACTTGCCTGTCTTTTGATAACCCAGTCTCTCTCTGCTCTGAGTTGCAGGTAACCATTTGCATCGCTACTCAAAGGTGCTCGAGGCTCACCTGGGAGACCCTAAACCCCGGTCCCTTCCTGCTTGTCCTCACCTGTCCTGGGCCAAACCACAGCCTTTGAATGAAACTGCCCCCAGGTTAGTATATGTCTTCCTTATACAAGAAGTCTCACTTCTTAGTTCAGCTGAAAAATTATTTATTCCGTCTGCTTTTGAAAGGGACAGCTGTAATGCCTTTTCCTAGAGAAATACCAGATTGCAGAGAGGAAATAATGATTAATGTCTCTTCAGTGAATAATTCTGACTCACCTAATAGCTACACTATGAAACTGGGATTTTAAAAATAACTTTACAAGTCACTGTTGTGATTGAGTGATTCCAACTTCGAGTGAACAGCCTTGATGAAATCCATCATCACTGCGTGCCTTGGAAAGAGTTTTCTGAAGCAGCTCCTTGGACAGCTCTCCTAGTGCTGCCTTCTCTTCTGCCACTTGTCAGTCACTTGAAGGAAAGTGTGTCAGCACACAGCCCTTGCTGGGCTGCTGGTGGTTACTTCTGGAACTCTGTGTGCAAGAAGGAGAGTTGTTGGTAAATAGTTGCTAATCTAGTTGTGTCCCTGTGCTGTCTGAATTTAAGTTTGGAGGCCTGCAAATCACAGAACCTAAAGAATGGATTGGGTTATCATTTGGGTCCAGACTCTAGTGAGTTTTATGTAGGTTGTATATGTACTGTCATGTTCTCTATATGTTGCTGCAAAATTCCTTGCATTACTGAATTAAGTGGGTGGACATCTTTGTCTTATTTCTTCTAGCAACCTTTGGAAACATCAAAAATTGCTGTCAATTGACCTTGATAAAGTGGCACTGCCCAGTTTTCGACAGAATCGACCCCAAGTGAGACCATTGTCCCCTGGAGAAAGTGGAGCATGGGACATTCCTGGAGGTAAATATTGAAAGGTTTGAAAATTGCTGTTATGGCTTTTTGCCTAAGCTTTGGAAAAAACCCAAAACACAGTGCAGCCATATGAGAGGCTACTATTTATTTTCAGTTGTTAAAAACATGCAAATAATAGTGTGGCTTGTTATAAAAGGCTGTCTGATGAAGAATTTTTTTGCATATGAATAGTTTATTCAATAGAAAGTGTGCATGACAGACTGGGAGGAAGATCTTGGTGAGTGCATTTTGATAGTTGAGGTTTGGTTTGGTGCTGTTCAGACTGATGAGTGTCAGCAGCAGCCCCTGTCCTTGGGAGCTGTGACCACATACCCACTGCTGATTAAAATCCTTCTGTGAGTGCACTAAAGCAGAGTCCAGAAGAGTTTGGCAGAATGGTGCCCTGGGCAAGTTGTTACACTGACAAATGATGTCTGCCACTCAAAACAGCTTTCAGGTGGGAAGCTCTCCTGTACGAGCTTGGCACTGCTGGCCCAGCTGGAAGCAGCTGCAAAGCCTCATATGTGCTCTTTTCCCAGTCTGAGCTGCTAGGCCAAAGACACCTGTAAAAATGAAGGGTTTGTTTCTGCAGCTCATCCTTACTGTGTCTGTGCACAGTCTCTGGAGCAAGCAAGCATGAAATCACTTTCCTCGTTCCATCAGGATTTGAATTACAGCAGTTACTCAGTAGTAAGATTATAGTCAAGTGTCTGCATCTCTCTTCTAATGCAAAACAGAGGATTGTTGTTATAGGGGAGATCTGGGCTATGCTTTCATGTGCCCAAATAGGTCAAGGTGGAAATGCTGGTGCTTTTCTGTAACGTTAGCATCCCGTCTGATTTTCACTAATCGGTCTGCAGCTGCTAATCTTCCTGTCTGAAATGTAATCTGATTAATGGCTGCCTGGGCTTTGAACAAGAGTTACTGTCAGCTCCTTTTGGTGGACGGCATTAGCGCCACAAAGACAGCGCAGCTCACGTGGTGCCTGCTCGTTTCCAAACCTCTCTCTAGGTATCATGCCCGGCCGGTACAACCAGGATGTGGGCCAGACCATTCCTGTGTTTGCCTTCCTCGGTGCCATGGTGGTCCTGGCGTTCTTTGTGGTGCAGATCAACAAAGCAAAGAGCCGCCCAAAGAGACGGAAACCGCGAGTGAAGCGACCGCAGCTCATGCAGCAGGTTCACGCACCAAAGACACCTTCTGTGTGAAAGTCTGCCTTGCCAAAGATGACCGCCTCTGAGCAGCTGTTTTCTGGGCTGATGGATCACTCCCAGTGGAGGTGCAGCCAATGTGCACCTGACATCATCTCATAGTCTTTGGTTTGTGCAGAGAAAGGAAAGAACCTCAGTTGATCGTCTGTACATAAAACTGCAGCTTTAAGCGGCCGAAGCCACCAAAGACTCGAACACTCTTGAAGTGGCTGCTTAGTCACTACAGATCCCAAGAGGGGGAAAATGGACCTTTTTTTTTAAGCTGACCAAACTAAAATTTATTTGTTTAGAGGCTATTTTCTATATTTATTGTTGGGGAGGGCGGGGGAAAAGTCACTTTAAGGACCTCTGCTAAGGAAAAACAAGTGCATTTTTTTGGATGGAATGCAATTTTCTAGAATGGTATTATGCTGAAGAGTATAACATGCACCATTAAAGGAGGGAGGGGCCGAGAGAGACCAGTACAAATCAGTGAGGCATACTCCTGCAGTTTATTTTTATAAAGCCAACTACCATGATGTTTTGTAATTTTTGGTCATGATTTCACCGTTGTTGGTGAAGCAGATTTTCAATAAATATGTTATCTATATGAAGCAAAGACAACATGCTAAGTGGCTCTTCTTTCCACTGGCAGTCACAAAGAGTAAGTTGTTGATTAGAGAAGATTTTCATGTCTCCCCTCTTCCCACCATCTCTTTGTCCTTACCAGCAGTATCCCAAGTTGCAGACTTTCCTTTGGAGCACCAACTGGGCAGTTGTACAAACTGCTCACTCTGAGTGAGCACAAAGTTCTGGAAACCTTTGAAACTAAAAAGCACGTGTTGAGGAGAGAGCTTCCAAAGAGCTGCACAGAAAACTGTCATGGGGATGGCACCTAACAGCACAGTGTGGTGTGACAGAGACAAAAACCCAGTCTCCTTTGATTTGTCCTGCTTGAAAGCCTGGGAATTGTCACTGGCTTAAATAAGGATGCAGGCACAAGTTTCCCCTGCAGTCTGTGCGGTGCTGGTTAATGTTGCCATCATTGAAATAGCTTCTCTCTTTTGTAGTAAAGCTGTGAGGTTTTTGCAGCCAACTGCTTTCATCACTGCTCCAAACAAGCAGTTTCTCCTGTTTCCCAGGAGAAGCCAGGAGCTGGTGGCTGCCTGTGTTGGTGAAGGGAATGGCAGCCTGGGCAGGTAAGCATCTGCACTGGTGAACAGTCCTGGGTGAGCCTGTGCCAGCCCTGGGCATGGCTGGAGAAAGGGGCAGGGACAGCCCTGCTGGGCGGTCTGACAGCACCCATCCTGGTAGGGCTTGCCATCTGGGATGGGCACTGCAGGAGAGACTTTGCTCCATGTACTCTGGGACAGGCTTTCCAAGAGGTGGCCATGGATAGGGTTTGGCAGTGCATGAGTGTCCTGCAAAAAGGCAAACCAACTTTCCCTAACCTGAAGAGTGGTTGTCTTTTTCCAGCATTTCTCTTCTGAAGATGAGGATGCACTGGAAGAAGCAGCATCCTGTTGCCATGGCAGAGAAGGCACTGAGCTTTTGCTTTGGAGCCATTAGTGGAAACTCACTGGGGCTGAGAAGATGGTCCCAAGACTGGGCTGTTTGTGCCATCCCAATGGGGCTGGAGCCTATTGCTCCTCTCTTTGAAGACAGTGATAAGGGAGGGGGTGTTCAACATCTCACCTGTGGCTTTGCGGTCTCTTGTAGGACCAGCCAGCAGCAGCTGTGCAATCTGTCCTGGTTGTAAAAGATCTCTCAGTAAAGGTGTGAAATCTCCAGGATCAGACCTCAGAAGGGATTGCAGGTAGCAAAGCATCATTGTGATTGGTGTTTTCATTTGTACAAAACAAGGACTGTCTACTTGCATTTTTGTACCTTTGACAGCCTTCATAGATAATAATGTGGAAAACATCAACAGCCCTTTTTCCACCTGCCAAGGAGACACAGCAGCAGGTAAAGCTGCCGACCCACAGGGACTCTCAGGTTATGGCTTGCAGCCCAGGGGCTGGAGCACCCAGATAAATGGGAGAAAGGGGAAAAAATACAAGTGGGGGAGCCCAGAGCCACTGAGCAGAGAAGCCATCTGGGGCTGCTGTGCTCGTGTGGGAAATGAGCTGCACCCTTTGGTTTGAGGTTCTTCCATCAGAGGGGGAGTGGAAAGCTTTGGTGCCACTGCTCAGATCGGTGCTAATGAGGAGACTTGCTCCTCATCACAGCACTAATGAGAGATTATAGCTCCACTGCAGCTTTGAAACCAGAGTCAAGCTGTATCAAAGCGCCAGTCCGAATTAAAAGCCTTTCCCAGTGGCTGGTATTTTACAGCCCAGTGGCCAATTTCTAAGTTGTAGAGGCCAATTATTTCCGAAGCCTTTGGTGTGCAGCTAATGAAGGCTTGGAAGGGCCCTTCTAAGTGTTTATAAGCCCCATAGGCGGCAGAGATGTAATGGAGGTGGCAGGCACAATTAGCCATCCATAATTCCTCCTAGCAGCTGATTAAAGTCTCTTTATCCGTCTTAGTGAGATCAGAAGGGCACATATTTGGGAAATCAAAAATGTATTAGGGGCTGTCAGCCAATGCCCGGGCCTGTGTGCTGAGCCCTTGGGCAGTGGCATGTGCCAGGAGTGCCACAGAGCTGCTGTGTGTGCCCCATCTCAGGGACAGACCCCTCATCCCTGTGCGGTGCAGCCTCCTCTGTGCAGGTCCTCTGCAGCATCAGTCACACCCTCCTGTGATCCCAGCATCCTCTTTGCCTGCGTGGAGCAAAAGGTGGGATGGGATGGCTCCTCTCCAAGCCCTGCCAGTGCAGGAAAGCACCAGTGGGCTTTAGCTGCTGCACGGACACAGAGGGACACAGAGGGCTGCTGGCCTCATCCTGCAGCCCACGAGTGATGAAGGGTGTGAGCTGCAGCTGCCTTTCCTCACCCTTCCAGGGGTGCTCCACCATGCCCTGTGGTGCCAATTTCATGGGTGGGTGAACACAGCAGGAGGGAGGGAGGCCCAGTCCGCTCAGCCCTGTGGTGGGAATTTCGTGGGGAGTGAGAGCATGGGCCCCCAGCCCCCCTGCCCCGGCCGCGCTGGGAGCTGTGGTGTTCTGCCGTGGTGCTCTGCCGTGGTGTTCTGCCGTGGTGCTCTGCCGTGGTGTTCTGCCGTGGTGTTCTGCCGTGGTGTTCTGCCGTGGTGCTCTGCTGTGGTGTTCTGCTGTGGTGCTCTGCTGTGGTGTTCTGCTGTGGTGTTCTGCCGTGGTGTTCTGCCGTGGTG
>VZRZ01000650.1:687070-768605 GCA_013398175.1 Climacteris rufus
TGCTGCCCGCGGCGGGGGGCTCCGCCGCGCTCTCCTCGCCCGGGCTCTCCTCCGCCGGCGCCGTCTTCATCCTGCTCAAGTCCGCGCTGGGCGCGGGGCTGCTGAGCTTCCCCTGGGCCTTCGGCAGGGCCGGCGGGGCCATCCCCGCCCTCCTGGTGGAGCTGGTAAGGGGCACTCGGGCGGGGCACGGTGGCGAGGGGCTGCGGGCAGCGGCAGCCCCAGCGGGAGCCGAGGGGCGCCGGCCCGGGGAGGGGATGGAGGAGCGCGGGTTCACCTGCTCTGGTGTTCGGGGAGCCGGCGGGGACCCTCCTCGCACGGCACTCCCATCCCGACCCCGGCGAGGGCAGCGGTGCGATAGCCTTAGGCTGTTGTTGGGGTCCCACCTTAGCGATGCTCTTTGCAGCTGAAGCCACACGTGTTGCTGGCTTGTGGCTCACCTCAAAATAAAATGGGTGTCTGCTCCCATACGTGCCCTCAAACCCCAAATCTAAACCCGAGGTATCACCTAAGGCTGTATCTCCATCCTTTTGCTGACCTGTGTTACCCAGGGCTACAAGACGACCTGGTCCCTGGCCGTGGCCGTGCTGGGTCCCCCACTGCTGGGGGTGATGGGGGGCGGGCGCGGTGCTTCTTGCTGGGTCTGTCCGCAGGGCTCGCTGGTGTTCCTGGTGAGCGGGCTGGCCGTGCTGGGCCATGCAGCGGCCCTCAGCGCCCAGCCCACCTACCAGGGTGTGGTCCGGGCCGTGTGCGGGGCGGCGGTGGGGAAGCTGTGCGAGGTCTGCTTCCTCCTCAACCTCTTCATGATCTCCGTGGCCCTCCTCAGGGTAGTGGGCGACCAGCTGGAGAAACGTGAGTTGTTTCCCGTCACCGTGTTTGGGGCTTGCTTGGGGCCGGCAGCTCCGTGGAGCGAGGGGAAGGTGGTTCCATGTAGGCTGCAGTCAGTCCCAGGGTTTTCCCAGAAATTCTGAGGACATGGGGCTCCGCGGTCCTGCCATGGTGTGATGCTCCCGACCTCCTTGGACCGTCTTTCAGGGTGCAGCTGACCCCCTGCTGCTCTCCACAGTGTGTGACTCCCTGTACCCCAATGGGACCCTGAGTGGGGCGCCCCAGCTGCTCCCCTGGTACGTGGACCAGCGCTTCACCCTCTCGGCTCTCTGTGTCCTCGTCATCTTCCCGCTCTCCGTCCCCAGGGAAATCGGCTTCCAGAAGTACTCCAGGTACCTGTGGTGGCCCACCCCTAGGTACCCTGTACCCCAGGTCACCTCCTCCCAGGAACCTGTGGGGCCATGGGACCCCCTCTCCCTTCCTCCCAGCTGTGTGCTGATGCTTTCCCATGCCCTGGCAGCATCCTGGGCACGCTGGCTGCCTGCTACCTCACTCTGGTCATCGTCCTGAAATACTACCTGCAGGCAGAGAGCCTGAGATTGACTGAGCCTCCCCAGGCCTCCAGGTAGGGGAGTCAGTCCCCTGTCTCTCCCACCCTGAACTCTGTACCATGAGCAGTGTCATTGGGACAGGGCTGGAGGAAGGTCAGGGGTGGCCCTGAGCCCTGTGTGTGGTGGGGGTGAGCTGGGCACAGCTACAGGGGATGAGAGCTCCCAGCCCCAGCTTTCACCCCAGCAATTCCCCTTTCTCCCAGAGTCACCGGGCAGGAGGTTCCCATGGTGGCATCCAGGCTGCGCAGTTTATGACACCAAGGTTCCTTCTCCATGAGAGCCTCATGCCCTTTGCTCTGTGCTTTCTGCCCACATGCCACAGATCTTCCTCCTGGACCTCTGTCTTCAGTGTCATTCCCACCATCTGCTTTGGCTTCCAGGTAGGTCCCCCTGGCCCCCCCGGCCCCAGGTGCTAGGGCAGTGCTGGCAGCCTCCCACGGCATCCCAGAACATGGGGACGTGTCCCTTGAAGGGCAGGTTGCCGGGAGGGGGACCTTTGGCTGTCACCTGAAATGGCTGTGAGGCGGATGCAAATCCCTGGGGATGAGGCAGAGCTGGACAGGGCACCCATAGGTGGGAGGGAGGATGCGGGGGGTGGGTGCTGTCCCTGCACGGGGCCCCAGAGCCGTCCTCCCTTGCCTTGCAGTGCCACGAGGCATGTGTGGCCATCTACAGCAGCATGCGCAACCAGAGCTTCTCCCACTGGGTCACCGTCTCTGTGCTCTCCATGCTCATCTGCCTGCTCATCTACTCCCTCACCGGTAACCCCAGCACCGCACCCTTCACCCCCTCCTTGCCCCGGGGGTCCCCTTGGCTCATCCATCCTCCTGGGGTTCCTGTGTCCTGCTCACCGCACAGCCGCCCACCCCCGTGGCTGTCAGCAGGGCTCTATGGCTACCTGACCTTCGGCGAGGCCGTGGCGTCCGATGTCCTGATGTCCTACCCGGGGAATGACCCCGTTGTCATTGTCGCCCGCCTGCTCTTCGGCGTCTCTATTGTCACCATTTACCCCATTGTGGTGCTGCTGGGCAGGTGAGGGGCGTGGTGACGAGCTGGGTGTTCCCCCAGCTGGTGCGGCTCCCCTGGGTGCCATCAGCCCCCCAACCCTC
This sequence comes from Climacteris rufus, assembly GCA_013398175.1. Classification (NCBI taxonomy): domain Eukaryota; kingdom Metazoa; phylum Chordata; class Aves; order Passeriformes; family Climacteridae; genus Climacteris; species Climacteris rufus. The sequence goes on from VZRZ01000650.1 coordinate 689,616, forward strand.
CCTCCCAGGTCGGTGGTGAAGGATTTGTGGGCAGCCCCGAAGCGCGGGGCCGTGGCGGTGTCTGAGGCACAGGAGCGGCGCAGCCGGGTGGCGCTGACGGTCACCTGGATGGCTGCCACGCTCGGCATCGCCCTCTTCGTCCCTGACATCGGCAAAGTCATAGAACTCATCGGGGGCATCAGCGCCTTCTTCATCTTCATCTTCCCAGGCAAGAGCAGGCACTGGGAGGAAGGGAAGCACCGGGGAGTCACTGGTGCCAAGAGCATCGCTGCGCTGGGTGGAAGGTGGCCCGTCCTGGCCCCGTTGTGGGCGTGCAGGACTGTGCTTTTGGGGGCCACCGCAGTGGGGCTGGGTGAGGGGTGCTGTGCTGGTGGGGCTGAGCTTCTGCACTGACAGCAGGGCTGTGCCTCGTGTGCATGACTGGGACCCGCAGCCTCGGGCCACGCAAGAAGTGAGTGTCTGCGTGTTCGGGAGGGGGCCGGGGCAGGGGCAGCTGTGCCATCCCATGGGCCATGGCCCAGGCACATCCCTGGGGGTCACCCTGGTCAAGGTGGGAACCCTGCAAGGAGGGGGATTTGGGTATGGAGGGAAGTGCTCTGCTGGGGCTGTGCCCAGGCATCAGGCACCTGCTCAGGTAGTAGAGTGACTGTAGGGGCAGAAGAGCTGTGGGGTTTGGTGGCACTGGGGCAGCTTGTGGGGGCTGGGGTGGAGGTCAGGATAAGGGTCAGAGTGGCATGGTGCCCCAAGACAGGTGGCCATCGGGTGTTCAGTCTCCACTGTGCCAGGGTGGTGTGTCCCCATCATTGCTGCTGTCTGGAGAGGCTGGGACACATCAGCAGCCTGTGTCAGGGGGACCTGGCATGGTGCTGGTGAGTTTTGGGATAAGTGTGTGCTTAAGGGTGTCTGCATTACACCTGGGGGAGCAGCAGAGTCCAAGTGAGGATAGAGGTTTTGTGGTGGGGGATCCTGTCCCTCATGGCAGGTGGAGGGAGCACCCCAGGACCTTGGGGTCTTGGTCAGAACAGTGCCCTGGGGAGCCCATGGATGTATGGGCAGGGGTGAGGGTGTCCTCAAGGGTGCCAGAGTACTGAAGGGGCCAAGGCATAAGGTGAGCAAGGGCACCCAGGTGGGTGACAAAGGCTTGGAGAGGTCCCTTGGGGAGACCTGTCAGAGCATGAGCCATCACGAGGAGGGGACAAGAAGAGCTGGGGCAATGGAGACTGCAAGGGGACACTCCCAGCCTGCCTGGGGCCGTTCAGGAAGGAGCACGGTGCTGAGGACCCTGTGATGGAGCAGCAGCAGGGTTTGGGGTGAGTGCTGCCTTCAAGGGGCTTAGTATGGGGCTGAGTGGGGCTGTGTGCTCGGGGAGAGGGAAACAGGGAGATGCAGACCCAGGGGCTATGGGACTGGGGCTGGAGCCAGGGAGGGGCAGGAGCGGAAGTATGTGGTGACAGGATGGGACTGGGAGTGTGTGGGAGCTGCCGTGCCCAAGCACAGGGTGGGTGGATGTGGGTCTGTGCTTCCTCAGCAGGGCCACTGGGCACAGGCAGAATTGGGAATGATCTTGTGGTGGTATCTGCGAGGCTTTTGACCAAGGTTTGTGTGTCATTGCAGTGGACACTGGGGGTGACCCAGAGGGGCTGCTGGGCTCTTCAGCCATCTGCTGGGAGCAATGCAGAGGAGCAAGGCAGAGGAGGCTGAGCCTGCAGAGAGCTCCACAGCCAGAGGAGCTGGGCTACAGGGGTGGCCCATTCCTGGGGTCAGCTGTGCCCCAGCAGCCTGTGCTCCTGTCACTGCAGGGCTGCTCTCATCGCCTGGGGAGTGCTCTCCGTTCTCGGCGGCGCCTTCGTCTGCGGGCAGAGCGCTGCCCTGGCTGTGCTGGGACTGCTGCGCTGAGGGGCCACAGCCCCCACTGTGCCCCCACCATGCCCTCACCATGCCCTCACCATGCCCTCACCGTGCCCCTGCCATCCCACCCCTGACAGAAGCCCGAACACAGCCACACCTCTGGATCCCATGGCGGTTTTATTGGGCATCACTGTCCCCGTTGTACAGTGGCTAATAAAGACAGGACAGGGTACTGGCAAGGGTTCTGTGCCACACACCCTGAGGGACCCTCACCGTGGTGGGGTGGGTGTGGGATGGGCACAGACAGACAGACACACAGACAGAAATACACACCCCAGGGAGGAAGGGGGGCAGCCACCCTCATGCCTGCAAGGCACCAGCTGCAGCTGTGCACATGCAAAGGAAACCCTGTGGGACCCCCCACACCTGAAAAATCTAAGGGGCACCTTGGGAACAGGGACACCCCCCCTTTGCCACTACCCTGTCTCCCCTGGGGACATGGGTGCCCATCCCTGCAGGCACACACACACTGCACCAGGCACAGCCTCAACCCTCCCAGTCTCCTCCCTGGGTGGCCCTGGGGACTAGCACGGACCCCCAGCCCACCCCCTGCTTTCAGGTCGGGCTCCAGCCTCCCACTCCCATCCCTGCTTCCCAGTGCCTTGGCTGCCTGCACCTTGCTGCTCCCACTCCCTGCCTGCCTGTGTTTGGGGGATGTCCCTGCACTCCAAACCCTGCCTGCCCATCCCTGGCAGTGCTTCCTCCCCCAGAGACCACCCCACGCCAGGGAAGATGACCCAGGTGATGGGGTAGCTGAGGGAGGACTCTGTGGGGTGGGGGACACACACACGGGGGTTTCCTTCACTGCAGACAGGTCACACCAACACCTCCCACTCCCCAGCCAGGCAGGGGGTCACGGCCACCCTGCAGAGGGGACAGATGCTGGCAGCACTGACGGTCACTCCCGGCTCAGGGTGCACCAGGCAGCTGCAGGGGAACAGCACTGGAGGGTCACACCTGCCCAGCCCCATGTCACCCTGACCCCCACCCAGCCCAGCCAGGTCAGCCCATGCTGTCCTCCACCCCCTACCCCCTTCCCACCCTTGCTCCCCAGCAGCTGGAGAGGCGATGGCTGCCCAGGGCTCCCTGTGCCCCCTCTTCCAGGCAGCCACACTCCTACCTGGCACGGCCACACTGGAGATGGCCTCGGGCTGGCTCAGTGTGTCCACCTTGACGTGCTGGAAGCCCTTACAGGTGGCACTCTGCAGGTGCCTGCACCCAGGTGGGAGACAGTGGGTGACACCCAGCACTGCACAGAAACACCATCCCAGCCCCCCACAACCCTGTGGGCTCTGGCAGGGACTGGGTGCCAGCAATCCTGCTCACCTCCCCTTGGGCAGAGCACCCTGTCTTGGTTCAGGACAGTGACACCTCCCATCATCATTCCCAAAGGCATCCCTGGGTTGGAGGTGTAGAGAGACCCACCCCAAGCCCCATGTCCCATTTACAGGGACAGCTGCAGGACAGACAGACAGCTCCTTGGTCCTGCCATCAGACAGGGGACAGAGCTTGGGTCTCAGCTGCTCTAAGAACCCTCCACACATGAGCATCCCAAAACAGGCTTTTTGTACTCCCTCCCCTACCTCTTCCAGTCCTCCTCGGTCTCCCAGAACTCATAGACGATGAAGGTGACCCCGTCAGGCAGCTTCACTGCAGTGACACTGGCAGAAACAGGGAGAGGGGGTGAGCCCCCAACATGGGGCATCCCTCCCCTCCCTGCAGCCACAGGTGTGCTGTAGGGCTATTGAGGGGTGACCCAGCCCCAGCAGCTCAGGTAGGGGTAGACCCCCACCCCAGCACTCCCCAGCCCATGCAAAAGGGGTGTTGGTGGCCGAGCATGACTACATCCCAAATCCTGGCTGTCGGTGGAGAGGCAGCTGGGCACCCTCTGGCCCTCCCCAAGGCCCCCATTTCCCCAGCCCCCGACGTGCAGCTGCTGATGGTACCCACTGGAAGCAGTCCCGCTCCCCAGCCACGCTCTTCAGGTACTGCTTCAGGGAGCTGCAGAACTCGCCCAGGTGCTTGTGCGACACCGTCATCTCGCTCCGCACCAGGAGCAGGTACTGCCGGGCCCCCGGAACACAGAGACATGTGAGACCCCAAAAACACAGTCACACCCCCCTTCAGATCTGGCACCGTGCTGCCAGGGCCCCCAGCACCCCCCAGATCTGGCACCGTGCTGCCAGACCCCCCAGCACCCCCCAGATCTGGCACCGTGCTGCCAGGGCCCCCCAGCACCCCCTGGATCTGGCATTGTGCTGCCAGGGCCCCCCAGCACCCGCGGGCAGTGGTCAGGCACACTCACCGTGCAGGCCGTGCTCTCGCTGTCCGACAGCCGCTGGTGCAGGTCAAACCAGAGGGTCTGGGAAAAGGGGAATGAGCAGTGGAGGGGGTGGAAGATTGGCCGGGGCTGTGTGTCCCTCCCTGTCTGGTGAGTTTCTGTTCCCAGCACTTGCAATGACTGTGCCCCCTTCTCTGCAGGGCATGTCTCTGAAAGCCATTTGCACCTTCATGCTCTCCAGCCAGGACCCTCTGCAAAAGTTCTTTGTGCTCTCAGTGCAGCCATCATCCTCAACACCACGTCCTCACACTTGCCCCAAACAGCTCTCACCTTTTCATGGTCCCTGAATTGTCCCTGGGATGCAGGGAAACACTGGCCCTTACCTTGTCCTCCAGCTTGCCGATCAGCTTGGCCAGCCTGTTGATCTGCCCCTCCAGCCCCTCTACCTTGGCATCAGGGGAACCTGCACAAATCCACAAATTCCCAGACAGTGATGGAGCAAGAGGCACCTGCAGGCACCCCCTGAGAGTCCTGTGCTGCTGCTGGGACCTGAGTGCTCCAAGCCACCCCAGGCAGCCATCACTTACCAGTCTGGAAGCTCTTCCCGTGCTCCCTGGAGACCATCCAGGTGCTGGGAGGGTAGCTGGGCACAGGGTTGTCATACCAGGTGTCACTCATGCCATGACCATCCTTGCTGGGGTAGTGCCTACAACCACAGAGCACACAGGCAGTCAGGACAGCAGAGCTGGGCATGTATGGAGTGGCACAAGCCAGCCCCAGGGAGCCAGCACTGGAGCATCCTTTCTGGCAGCTCTGCTGAGGATGCCAGACCCCTTGGAGAGCAGCAGTGCCCACACTGTGCCCAGGCAGAGACAATGCTGAGATCTGCCATCCTCACAAGGGCTTGCAGCTGCCACCCATGTGTGTGAAATGGGAATGGGTTTGAAGAAGAAGGACCATCTCTCTCCTTTCTCCTCCACCAACAGGAAGCCTGAACCAGAGGGAGAGGCTGAGCAGCTCAAAGGGTTTCCAGCATTTCCTTCCAGCAGGACCAGCTCTGTGCCAGCTGACTGTTTACAGAGATGCCTGGGAGCCCTGGCTTCTCTTGGCATCTTTTTTCAGTCAAGCATCTCCCAGCTGGAGACAACATGCTGAGTGCCCTGGAGCCAATGGGCACCACACCAACATTTCCCCGCCCTCCAGTCCCTCCTCTGGCACCTGGTTCCTCCAAAGCACAGCTGCTGGGTGCCCTTTCCCCTGCTACCCTGAAAATCAGCCAGTGTGGACTCCACCATACACACAGGAACGTGATGTGAGGATCTGGTCCCAAAGAATGTCTCCAAGATAAGCAAGCAAGGACAACTATAAAGGTGGCAGGAACGTCCCTTTGCTCCAGGCTGTGCAATAATCCCACTGCTGGTTCTGGATAATCCTCCATCAATAGGCAGGAAATTAAGAGAAAACAGGCAGAGATTTATTTTAATCACAGTTTAATGAGGTGTCTCAAGCTTTGACCTCTGCCTCCACACTTTGTTCTACAGCCCTTTATTTTGGTGCTTTTTAGGCCACCTCTGTCTTCTTGCGGATGCAGAAGATAATTTTTTGGTGGGATTTATTTTTCTTTTTGGCTATTATCTTCATGAGAAAACAACTACAATACTCCCCATTATGATCTGGACCCACACATCAGCAAAGAAAAGCCAGCAAAGTCTTTCATGGGCTGTAATTGCTCTGCCTGATTTTGGGTTGGTTTCGTCTTAATTGTTTCCCAGGAACTCCTTCTTTTTGTACAAGGTTTGCCACAAAATAAGGAAAGATGTTAGAAGATGAAACCCACAGCATTCCTCCTAGGAAAGCTGGTGAGATGGTGCCAGAGCTGCCCAGATCTCACTGTGTTCCAGAGAGGGGTGTCCCAGCAGGGAGCTGGGATTTTCACTCTCTGTGGTCCATGTGCTCCACTACCTGCCCACAGCTTGGGGAAGCCAAAACATCCCCATGCAAGTGTCCTGAGGCTTCCTGGCTTGCCATGGCAGGAGAGGGGTTTGTTCCATGAGCGTCCAACAAACACTTTCTGTGGCAACCTGTGCTGGTTACAGCTGGTGATGTGGCACTCTGGGGAGGTGAGTGACACTGACACTGACGGGGGCTGTGCTGAGGTTCGGCCTTTACTGCTGGGTACTCCTTATATTTTAGCCCTGGCAGCACTGGGGAAATCTTGAAAGGGTCTGCTCTGTATTGTCCAAGCTCAGTAGCATGTGGTGAGATGCTGGAATGTGGGTGGTCTGCTCACGAGAGCAGAGGACAGTGCTGCCTGTCCTCTGTCTCCGGGGGATTACACTCACTGGGTGCTCTGGCAGGAGGGACAGCATCCCTGGTGTGGGAAGCTGCCCCTGCAGGCTGTCCCCAGCACACCTCAGACACTCTGTGGGTGCCAGTGCCTTGCCCCGGGTGGGACTGGTGTGTTTGCTCAGAGAGGCAGCCCACGCACCCAGCACTGCTCAGCCCAGCACAAGGGGGCTGCCCCTTGTCTGCATCCCCCCCCACACCACTCGTGTTTGAGGGACCCTGAGGGCTGCAGGAGAGAGTGGTAGAGAAAAGCCCCCAGGGCTCTCAGGAAGCCAGGAAGAGAGGCAAAGAGAAAGGCAGCCACTCACCCAGCTCCCTTTTGCTCTTGCACACTGTCTGCTGCATTTCCCTTGCACCACAAAAGCATCCTCCTCCTCCCCCGTCATCCCCCAGCACCAGAGAGGAGGGCAGGAGTTCTGCAGACCTGGAGGGGTTGGTTTGCTCGTCGATGGCATCCACAGCACTCTCCACAGAGCTCAGCAGCGACTGGGTCTGGTTTGCTGTCTCCTTCAGCAGGAAGCGGGTCACGAACTGGTCCACGTTGCTGCCGCTCTCGTACACCTGCCAGGGCACACAGGGAGCACAGGGTCAGTGCCAGCAGCACGGGCAGCTCCCCAGCCAGGGCAGCACCCTCCAGCATCCCACACACAACCTGGGCCCCTCCATGTCCCTGCCATGTAAAGAGGTGTTACCCAAAGCCCATCGTTGCTCGCTTTAGCATGATCTTAAATTACTTTAGTATTGCCTTGCAGGGCAAGAAGCAGTGGGTGCAGGTATGAAAAGTGACCCCTCCTCTGCTTTGGGGATCCCTACTCAGAGAATTTCAGCATGTTATACAGTGCCCTAGTCCACAATAATATGGCCAATCCAGCACTAAAGTTAAACGGTTTGGGATGATTAACAGGGCTTGATGTGCTGTTTGAGTGACAGAAGCTCCTGGGGTAACCCAAACCCTTCCAAGACAGAGAACACTTTGAAATGTTTTAATAGCACAACTGATCTGCATAAAGCACCCAGGGCCCCTTTCCCAGCACAGCCTTGCTGAGTCCTGCCCATGGCACAGCCCTGCTCCTCCACCTCCTGACAGTCACCAGCAGAGGTGGGACACTGGCACAACTGGACTGACACTGGCACAGCCTGTCCAACACTGACCCAACCAGCCCAGCACTGGTTCAACACCACTCCAACCAGTTCAACACCAGCCCAACAGGTCTGTCCCCAGCCCAACCAGACCAAGGCCAGTGCAGTGGCCACTGACCTCACCTGGCCTGGCCAGAGCAAACCACTCAGCATCAGCGTTGAAAACATTTGCAGTGAAAAAAAGGCTCCTCTAAACCCAAGCTCACCAGCATCAATTTTTCACAGACTCTTTCTGACCCATCAGTGCCTGCTGGGACCACACATTGCCCAGGCAAACCCCCGATGGGCAGTCTGTCCCTGGGTGCTGGCACCTCCTGGCATGGGACTCCTGTGGGAGGGACTCAGGAATTCTTGGTGCCATGAGATGGGGATGGATCCTCCTGGCTGCCTGCATTCCATCAGCAGTGACCAGACTCAGGGGACCAGAGTGGTCCCAGCACCACTGGTTATCTGAGCACGCAGCAGCACAACACGAGTACCCCGAGCTCCCCAAAGCAAATTATTGCTGTTTTATGGTGAAGCGATTAACGAGGGTTATTTCCATGGCAACTGGAGCAGCTCTGCAAGAACCCACAGGGCCTTTATCTCTGCCTTTATCTCCCATATTAAATCATAAAAGAAGAACGAGCTGACGGAAAAAACCCTCCAGGGAAGCTGATCACAGAGCTGATTTCTCACCCCTGATTTGGGAGGAAAGCACTACTTTCTTGATGGCTTCTTGAGCATCCAATTAGCAGCGGTTAATGACTTGTCTAACACAAGAGAACTTGCTCCTCTCCCTCTCACAGCCACAGCGTTTCTGGGGGACATGCAGGACGTGGTGATGGTGATGGTGATGCTGAAGCCATCTGCCACGCAAGGTGTCCTATCCACCATCTCCTGCCCCTGCTTTCTGTAGCACCGTGGGGTGCAAGGAGGGAGATGTGGGGAGGGCAGGATCCATGGGCTGTGTTGCTCTTTCCTCAGCACAGCCCATCCCAGGACACCAGTCAGAGACAGGGCACTCCATGGGCTGCAGCAGATCTGCATGAGAACCAAGCATTGGGATGCTCCTCGAGTTTAGGGGATGCATTTGGCAGTCCACATGGGACTATGGCAGCTTTTGAGTCTTTGTTCAAGCAGGACCATGCTGCCCTCCACAGCCCTGGTGCTCTCCAACTCAGCCCAGCCTGCTCCACCAGCAGCCAGGTCAGAGAGAGGAAAGCTGACATCAGAGCAGGACACAGGGAGATCTGTCAGAAGAGGGAAGGCAGGAGAGGGGATGATCTCCCTGCCTGGGGAACATCAAAGCCTCAGAAACACAACCCTTAACACTGATCACCTCCAAGTCATCTTCCTCCATGGCCTGGCCATGCTCAAACACCAGGTCAGCCAGCTCCAAAACCCACTCACTGCTGGCTGTTAACAGTGGCATTCCCAACGCCTGGAACCACGAGCGGACAGTGTGGCATTGCCCAAATGAATAAGCATGGGACAAGGAGTGCCATGGAGCAGAGTTCCCATTGGGGCTGCCTGGAGACCACCTCTGCCTCACTGTGGGGAACTGAACATTGCTTCTTCCTCACTGTACCCTTCGGGATTTTCCCTTGTTTTCCTAGCAGAGCAGCAGGTGCCACGCCATGAGACCCTGCAGCCCCCTGGGGCTGGCTGCACTTCCTTGCCTGACACAGAGGGGTTGCTGCTGGGCTGTTTGGACCACCATGCTGAGCTTGGACATTTCCTGACAAATTCTGCCCAGTTTTTCTTTGCCCCGTGCAGGCAGGGAGGGTGATGGCAGCCTGGGACCATGGACGTGGCAGCTGGTGGAGCACCACACTGGGGCCCCTCTGTGGGAGGCACAGACATCACTGCAAGGCAAATAAACAGCAACAGAGCCAAGGGAGAGATATGAAAATAGTTGTTGAGAGTTTGGGAAAAAAATTGCAGTCACAAATATTCCTGGATAGTTGGACAGTTTCTGTTCTCCTTAGGGAAACACTCACAGCTCACTCAGAACAAGCAATACGCACTATATGTGCATGGGTATTCTTTCCAAGCACCACATTTTACATGTACACACAGACAGACTGTCCCATCTGAACAGGTGTGTATATATACATATTAAATTCGTTGTCAAGGCACCTCACCCTTCACCTTCCTCTGCCATCATGCTTTGCAAAGAACCCCACTTCGGGTCAAATCTGCCCCTTTGCCCAGGCAATTATTTTATTATTAAATACATCTTCCACTGTCCACACTCTGGCTAAGGAGGGTGTATTAAGCTGATAAATTTCCTTGGCAAACACATAACATTGCCTTTGGGATCAAAACTAATTTCTTCTGCCCCCTCCTTGGCTGCTCCCCCTGGGGATGCCCCTGCCTGCTGCTGGCACTCTGCCCATGACGAGGGTGTAAATATATAAATCAGGCACTCAAACAGGCTCTGCTGTAGTTACAAACTCTCACACCCAGCCCTGCTCTCACTGCTGCCTCTCAGGGTCTGGTTGCTGCCTCAGTGGAAGTGGCTGCTCCCAGGGGCTGGGGCTGTGTCCCTGCTGGTGGATTTGGCACAGACCTGCTGGCCTCCAGGACCTGAGCCAAGGAACACGGAGCTGTGTGTGTGCTCTTCCACTGGCTGATGGGATAGTGCTTTTAATTGAGGGTGGATTTTCTGGGACATGATTTGCCCTGCTGTGAGCTGGGGCTGGAGCATGGGCTGGAGCAAGGGGCTGCTCCCATGCCCTGAGACCCCCACTGCTGCCCCAAGCACTGATGCACTGCAAAGACAGAAATGTTCCATTAATGTCCTTCCCAGTGAGATCTGCAGCACTGTTGCTTTGTCCTCTTCTCCTCTGACAGTCATCCAAACCACATTCCACAGCTCCCACGGATGTTCCAAGCCCACTGACTGATTTTACACCTGTTCTGTGCTCTTATCCCACCCTCAGTTTCCCTGTTGGGGGTATGAATAGTGCACCAGGGCTTTCCCAGTGTGATCCATCCATCAAATAAACGGGGTGCTACTCACCTCCACCTCTGTGCTGCACTCCAGGATTCTGTAACCTGTCCCCTGCAAACAGCACCAGGCAATATTCCAAAAAACTCTTCCCATGAATCATGCCACTCTCCCTAGCAAGGGAGCCTGCTCCTTTTGGAAAATGGTTTTTGTGAAGGCACAGGCCATGCCAGGTGCTGTCTGATCATTCCAACTGGCTCTGGCTGCTAGAATATAAGGCTGGGAGAGCATGTGTAGTTATATGTAGGAATTTTTATTATCTAACCACAGCCTATAATCTTGGTTCATCTTTAGGAAATATTATACAGGTGATTCCTACAGTCATGTAAATCAGCTTAACTCTCTACATACAGATTCAATGGATGCATGGATGGATGGATGGATGGGTACAAAGCTACTCCAGCCAGTGCAGAGAAGATTGGGGTGTTTGTGAAGATCTGGTGGTTTTTGGCAGGCCAGTAAGTCAAACAGCTCTGAAATCAAAACAAAAGTGATTTTTTTTTTCCCCTCCCACTTAACTAACTGGCCGTTTGCCAGCTGTGACATTTGCTCTCGGGAGCTGAGTCAGAAATGCACGTGCTCAGAGGTTTTTCAGCAATCCCTCAGGCTCTCCTCTAGCACATGTCTTCTTCAGGGTTGCAAAAACAAATCATTAAAAAGACCAGCTATAAAGGAATCCTTCCCATTGTCTTATTAAAACATTTGTCAGGCTGTCCTAGGGAGATTTAATGAGGTTTGGTCTTATTAATTCCACCCTGAAGAGTTATTTCCTCCTTGCTTAGCTTGAGAAGTTAAAATATTTATGGAGATAATATAATAATTGCTGCTCAATGAAGCTTCTTTGTGCCAGAAACTGTTGTACATCTCCAGGCCTGCTCTTTTCCCTCCATCAGTTCCAGGCAGAGACTTTGCCCAGCTGCCCAGCCTTGAGCTCTGCTGCTGCAATCGGGTGGCTCTGAGTGTCTGCAAGGAGCAGCAAGTGCAAAAGCCTCGCTGAAAGGATGGCCTTGAGGTTTCTGTTGACGGCTCTCAGGAGAGCCTCAGGAAGCATCATGATTTGACAAACTGGGGCACAAGACAGAAATGTCCAAAAATGAGAGAAGAGTGGGAAAAGGACAGATTGCTTTATTAGGGAAATATTGCCCAGGGCTGGGTCTCTGGTCTGCTGGCTGAGGTCCAAGCCCCAAATCCACCCCCCACTGCACATCTCAGGCTTTTCACGTGTCTGCAAGGCACCTTCCCACACAGTGGTGACAAACATCGGGTCACAGTCTGCTCAAAGCCCCACCATGCCTCTTCCAGCTTTTCATTTCCATATGCACCCACCCAAAATTACCCCAATTCTGGCACAGATTAATGAAAACACCCTTGGGATGTGTTACTTGTGCAAAACATAGCTGGGATTTTGATGCTGCTGAGTGCTTGGGTTTGCCAGCAGCAGTGCCAAGCATCCCTCACCAGACACTACAATTGGTGCCTGAAAATGGGCTCTCATGGCCATGTCCTTGTGGGTATCAAATACTGGAGAAGGAGAATTTTGATGTCGTTGAACATCCCAAAGCTTCTTTGCTGGCACTTTTAAAGGTCACTATTTAGCTCATTAAGGCTACAGGGTGTAAAATAAAGATTATTTTGCACCAGCCATGAACTTGGAGACCCACTGTGACCACCCCACACCTTCCCTTTGCCTCCCAGGGTTACAGCCTGACCAACAAGGCTTCCCAGGGCTGGTTTTCAGAGAGATTGCCCAAGGTGGCTGACAGTTACCATGCCTGGGGACACTGATGGCTACTCCAACTGTTTATAGCCACAGTCGAAACACACCCACAGAGTAATGCCACCGAACTGAAAAGGCTTTTCAAATAAAAAACAAAGCCAATTGTGTGTCACCCACACTTTTCCTCCAGTTAAAAAAACAAAACCCAGCAGCAAACCTATTGCCATGCCATAAAATACCCCTCAAATCTCATCCTGGTATGATGAAGAGGTGATCTGCCACACACCCAGCCCTTTCAAAACTAGGCATGTGTTGCACTGTAACCTCTCAGTGTTGATTTAAATTCATTGCTCATAATTGCCTGTTTGCTTCCAAGAGATATTTTCTTATAATTAGAATATCACTCAGACCTGCCTCTTGCTCCTTTCCTCCCTCCAACTCTTAAATCCCTTCCAAAGCAGAGACCCAAAACTGATTGCCTGGCACATAATCAGCAGGAGAAACCTGAAGAGAACATGCATTTAAATAGTTGATAAATGAAAGCATTACCATATGAAAGACCCTCAGCCTTCCTGAAACAGTTCTGAAAAACCAAATGAGACACCTGTTCACATTAAAAACATGACAACAGCATCACATGGGTTTTAAAAGACTTTTGCTATAAAATCCTCCTTTTGCAAATCTCAGTGTTGGACCCTTCTCAGCTCACGGTTTCCCTGTTTGTTCCTGAAGGTCTCCTGCCATGGACCCTTCCCAAGCACTTTATCACAGGACTTCTCTATTCCCACCATTTCTTGTGCAGCCCATGGGTGTGAAGGGCAGGTATCTGTTGGCCCACACATGTGCTGTGCTGCACATCCCTGAGGTCACCTATGGATCCAGAGGCATCTGGCACCTTTGCACCCTGTCCACCCACCCAGCAGGCAAAGAACAGGCTTGGAAGTGTGGCCTCCTACTTCTGAACACCCTGGCTATACTGAGCCTTTTGCTTCACACAAGTTCCTAATTAGCTGTATTTAGTACCCACAAGGCAGCATTTTAATACATATTTTATTTCAGTTTTCCAAGGAAAGTACAGATTTTGTTTTCCAAACAGGACCTACTCAAAAGACCCTGCAGATGTAGTGGCGTGGGATGGTCAAGCTGCTGAAGCCAGCTGGTTATTCCTTGACTTGCTCCCTGCCTTCCTTCAAAGCTGCACTTGGACTATTTGGCAAGACAACAGCACTGACGCCTGGGGGATTTAGCGCCTTCACCTTAAAATTTCCCAAAATCCCAGGAGCAATAGACTTAAAATGTGAGGGAAGAGGAGGACACAGGACAGCACAAGCAGGACCTCCAGAGATGATGCTCTTCCTTTTCAGAGAGAAAGGAGGGACATCAACTTTGCAGTGACAGACAAACAGAAGAGCAGCAAAGAAGGATCTTCCTCTAAAAAGGAGTTCCAAGAGAGACCTTAAGATTCATCTCCCTGCCAGTTCCTGCTCCCCACAGTCTGGCAGCCCAGCTGGATCTCATGCACAGCCCTGTGGAGCTGGCAAGAAAATTGCTCTGGATGGCATCACATGGAGAACAGGCTTTCTGGTCTGGAGTCTCAACAGAAATGTTGGGGAAAATTCAGTTCTTGCAGAACAAAAGCAGCACATTTTGTTTGAATTTGTGCTGCAATTTTTTCTTAAATTAGTTTCAGAGAAGAGTTTCAGAAATACTTTCTGAGAAGCTAAACAAATACATGTCATTTCCTTTCAGATTATTCTTGTACTATGAATTTCCATAACTTTTCCAGAAATCAACATCTGGTTTTTGCTATAGAAATTGATACAGAAATTGTTCAGAAATGTGTCAATCAAAATGCACAGAAAGTTGATTCAACCTTTTCAAATTCACCACTCTTTTCAGCCACAACCACTCACCATGATTACATCTTTAGCTGCATCATAGGAGTGTTTCAAAGCTGGCATGTTATCATCAAACCACCCATCCAACAAGAGGGAAAAAAAAGTAGCTGATAATCCCCAAAACAATTCCCTCCCCATTGGGACAGACCTCCATTCTGCAAAGGTGAGGCTGCACAATGCTCTGAGCCCGCCAGGAAAGGCAAACTGGCCATTTAAACAAACAACCTGACCCCTCAAGAAGAGCCAAACTCTTCCAAGGGGGAGGACAATGACAAATTGTGCAGGATCTCTGGGGGTTCAGCCAGGCAGAAAGTACCAGGAAACAAGCTGTTCCTGTGCTCAGCAGCGAGGAAGCCAGAGCACTGTTTCTCCAAAAGAGCCTGGAGTGTGATGGGATACAAATTCACCCAGGAGGGAATATGGAATAACTGATGTGCTGTGCTCCAGTGGCACCCCAGGGGCTTCAAACCCAGCCCAGGAGACTTCAGCTGTTGTGCATGTAACCACCAGGAGCCAAGGCCACAACATGAGGTCTGTGAGAGTCAGGAGCAGCTCCTGCTGTTTGGGCTGGGCATGGCCCAGAGCTGCCACCAGTGTGCTGCTGTTCCACCCTGTCACAGGTCACAGCCCTGTCACCCCCCACAGCACAGCCCTGCCCCAGGAACCTGACACCCTCAGTGTGAGCACCAAGCTCATGCAGCAGAGCGGGAGAAAACCTGCTCAAGTTAAATTAAAGGCTGAGATAAAGGATTAGCTGGAGGATGGGAGGAAAATATTCTTTCTGAGGATTATTTCTACTGGCTCTTTTATCTCAAGGTGTCATCGTTCAAAAAAAGAGCAATATCACATTTGGCAAGCTTAATTTTGGCAGGTAAGAATGCAAATGAGAGCACTCTATATTGCTGGTCTGGGCTGTGCTATAAAACAAAAAATATCATCCACTGTTTTTAGCATCCAAGACTGCTGGCAGATGGTTCTTGCTCTGGGGCTGCAACTGAGCTGCTCAAAGTGCAGCTTTGCAGTTTGCTGCTGGGGGCTGAAAACTGGGGGCTCCCATGGCCAGCCTGGCAGCAGCAGCAGGCAGAGAAGGGTTGCTGCAGCAGCTCCCACTGAGCCCCAGGAGCCCAACATCTCCTGTTCACTGCAATGACATCTCATAAGGCAGAGACAAGAAGGGTGGATTGCTGCAGGAACAATTTAACTCACAAATAACATGCAAGCCTATTCACCTGTATTTAGAGACCTCTGAGCTCCCTAGTGCTGATGGAGCAGCAGCAGCTGGTGTTGAAGGTGAGCATGCTCAGTTTTCCTTTATGCTTTACATATTTCCTCATCCAAATAACGATTCTCAAGGGAACATGTGTTTGCAGGTGGTTTGAGTACAGGACCAGTCCATAAGACACATGTGGTGTTTGGGACCTTGACATGAGAAGCTCTCAGGGGGTGTGTGTTGTGTCACCACTCGGTCATATTTCCTCTCCAGGTCCCTTAAATGAGACAACTGATAGATTGGCAGTGGAGCTGTCAGCAAGCAAGGAGTAAAACACTGTCTTTCACTTCTCATTTTGCTCTCCCTTCAGGACAAAAGGTGATGCTGAACATCAAGCAGAGGCTGGTCCAAGACCACCCTCAGGTCCTCAGGCCTGTTCCATAAATCCCTCCTGCTGTACCCACTCTTCCCTGAAGCCAGTCTCATTCCAGTGTGTGCATGGGGGGGTTGCAATTTCAGCTCCAATTTTGGGTAATTTTCCAAGCACTCTCTTTCCATCTGGGACAGGGCACATACCAAGGTCAGTCAGCAGTGCTTTTTGGACCTGTCTGCTGCCCAACATGAGCATCTCCAGGAAGGAATGATTTGACTTTAAATCTGAGCTTCTTTGTCCTTGAGGATGTTCATCACTCAGCATTTTTAGGACTTCTTTGCAGATTGCTTTTAAAGTTTGCCTCACCATCAAAGGTCAGCCTTGCTGATGTTTCTGTGGTTGGTCCTGCAAAATGCTTAATTGGCAGAATCTGGGAGCAGAAACAATCCCAGTGCAGCTGGCAGTGGAAGCTGGACCTGACAGGAACGAGGCTAATTGAGCCTCTCAAACTCAAAAACCCACACTTTTTTTTTTTTTTTTTTAACCAAGCTAAGTCACATTTCCTGGGGTGTCTGGTGAGGGTGTTGTTCACTGGTAACCCCCACCTCATGCCATCCCCGGGCACTTCCCTGTGACCCTTGAAGCCAACAGGGATGGTGGAGGCATGGGGTGGGCACCATCCCTCACTGCCCCCCAGGCAGGGGCTCAGTGAGCAGAGGGGAGGGCCAGCATCAGCCTGGCTCTGCTCCCCCAGCTCCCACCAAACCCACACGGCTTCTGACACCAGACACACAAGCCAGGTCCTTCCCAGTGGTGTTGGTATTTGCTGACTGCTCTATACAACACTAAAAGAGTTATAAAAGAACATCTCCTGCCGTCAGCTTTTTTTAGAACCCAAAAGTTCATTTCCTCTCTCTCCAATTTAACTTTGCATTTCCAATCGTCACCAGCAGTCATTTCAACGTGGCATGGACATCACTGTATTGGAAAATAATTACAATGACAGATTCTGTTTTGCTCTGAGAGACCTTCCACTACTGAATCTAATTACTGCTGATACTTTATGAGCTCCTCCAGCATGAGATAATTGCTGCTTTCTTTTTTTTAAGGGCAAGAAATAATCAGTTGTCTTTTAAGGTGAGAAATATAAACAGCAATTAAATACCATGGTTCTCCATGCCCTTTTGTCACCTGGCACCTCTTGTCAGAAAGACAACACAGAAGGTTTAGGCTTCATTTATCATTTGCACTGAATGTGTTGTTTGAAAGGGAGGGAATAGGAACACTCCTAAAAGATCAATAGTTTTCTCCAGCTTATTAAATGTGTCTTTTATTATGGAGAAGCAGGAGCAGCTCAAAGCAGTTTGCTTGCAAGTCACAGTGCTCAGCATCATCACCCAGCCCTTTGTAGGATCTGACCACAAGAAAAGGTGTAGGGACAGCAACAGGTGGCACAAAACCTCACTTGATTCCTACCAAAACCTGCTGCTTTGGCCATCTTTCCCCTCTTCCAGTGCTTCTAAAAATATATTTCAATGTATGAATGTTCTAAACATCCTGCTACCCCATCAGCATGGGGGCCTTGGTTACAGCATCACACGGGGAGGAGATGGAGCAGAAGGAGACTGCCCCACGCCTGGAGGTGTCCAAGGCCAGGCTGGATGGGGCTTGGAGCAACCTGGTCTAGTGGAAGGTGTCCCTGTCCATGGCAAAGGGGTGGAAATTACTGAGCTCTAAGTTCCTTGCAAACTAAATGTATTCTATTTGAACACCAGAGATGAGTTTCTCTGCCACCCACATCTTGTTTTCTGTTGGGTTTTCTTTCCCCCGCCTTCTTTACCTGAACAAAGTGCCTGTGCTTGAATAATTCATTGAAGAGGTTTGTACCACTTTGTTCACAAAATCACAGCAGGGAGCAGTGGTTTTCATTAAATACTTTGCCAGCTCCTCTCTGTGATGGAGTCTTGCTCTGCTTATTCCCTTGCCAAAAGTCTGCCAGGCAGTGAAGAGCAGCACAGCCCATGGGCTGATAAAATGAGGGGATGGGAGGATGCTGGGCCCACACCCCCTCAGCTGGCTTGGGCAATGTCTGCTTTTGACACAAAGACTCTTGTGACCCTTCAGTGTCATGGGAGGAAGATGCCTCCAGTTCTCCAGGTCTCCCTGTTTCTCTCCACAAAATCACGATGGAGGTAAACAACCTTGACCCAATAAGGCAGATGAATCCTGCCACAATTTGCTGATTCAAGGAGGGAGAAAGATGTTCTTCTTATGAATGGATTGGGATTATGAATAACCATCCTGCTTCTGCTCCAGATGTCTTATGCAAGGTACTACCCATATGCTCAGATGCCTAATTGATAAGCAGGGAATAAACTGTCTTCCTCTTGCAAAATATTAGGAAGAATTGGTCATATGTATTCACATCACATTGAAAAAGCAATGGTGGAAGGCATCATGATCAGCAAGCTGGAATGAATTACTAAGATCTCTATTAGCATGTTAACATTTATTTAAAATACATAGTTGGCAAACGTGGCAGCCATAAAAATTGCTAATAATGAATATAAATGAGCCATGAACAGATACATCAACTTAATCATAAAAAATGATCTATTACTGTTAGCCTGATTTTTCTTCCACTTTCATAATGTTGATAAAAAATTCACTAACACTTGAGACAGATCACTGCTTGGCCAAAGACTTTTGCCTTTAATTTATTATGGCAGGACATCAACATGTTAAATATGTGCCTTCAATTTCCGTGCTGTCCTCCTCACAAACATCAAAAAGGATGGATTTTGATCAAGCAAGGAAATCAGGCTCTTTACTCAGCAGCAAGAGGGGAGAGAAATTTGCCATTTCCCATTCTAACTTCTAAAACTTTTTATCATTACCAGAGTATTAATGTGGAATAATTTGAGTTTCTCCTTTAGCTTCAAAGATAAATGGAAGGGAGATTTCAGTTTGGATTACTTGCAGAAAGGCTGGAGTTGGATTGGGAAGTCCTCACAGCTGCTTGGAAAAAGCAAAACCTCCCTCCCTGGCTTGGTCTTCAGTGTACCACAGTTCACTGCTCACCGGTGAAAAGGAAAACTATTTTTTATTCCTCATGGCACAAAGGAACAATGCAAATATAATTTAAGGTAGAAGTGGGAGAAGGGATTGATTATCCTGAGGTCATAAATATCACTGATGCAGCCCAGTTATATTATTAGGTGGTATGGAAGGACAGGAAAATTATTTCAAAGGAGCTAAATTTCTGTAAACACCTCTCTCATCCTGCTAACACAACAAATGAGTGTGCACCTCTCAGCAAGGATGTTTACATGGTACATCAGCTCAGATTTTCTAGGTATTCATAAACAAACTTCAATATGCTTCTTGATCAGTGTCACTGGCTATAATAGTCCAGTATCACTAATGCACGTGGTGGAATTTTTAAGAACCTAGGGCTACTTTGAGCATATAAAACAAGACATTATGTCTTGGTTTTGGTGCTTGCATGATTCCCCCATGGTCCTTCAAACACACAGCCCTCTAGTTTCTAACACAGCAGCCTCACACATGAGCAACTGTATTTCTGGAAGGCAGGATGCCTTCCAGCCTGGAAGCTGGATTTAAAGGCAGCTCTACAATATGAAGTGTCCACAAGCCCTCTCACTGATGCCAACAAGAATTCATGCATTCAAAATCCCACCCCAGAGACCCAGTGTTGTCTGTAGAGCAGGAGGACACAGCACTGCTGAAGAGGATGAGGCCCTTCAGATTTATGTGCTCTGTTAATGCAACATTTACACTGCTCTGAGCCTGTGAGACTCAGGGTGCAGGAAGCAGCACTCACCCGTTTGGTGTAGTCCATTGCCTTCAGAATGGAGAGGTTCAGCATCTCCAGGGAGGCCAGAACATCTTCATAGTCTCCCATATGGTCAGCAAAATAGTCTGGGAAAACCAAGAGGAACGTGATGGGAATATGTTAGTGTAACTTCAGGCTATGTGGCACAGCAAGATCTGTTACTGGTGGTAAGATAAACCTGAGAGGATGCTTCCAGGTATATTTTTATACTCTGTATCCTGAGTCCAAGTCACAACTTGTCCTGCAGGGATGGGAAGTGGTGTGATTCCCATGAAGTTTGTGACCAGTGGAAAAAGGACATGTAAGACCCAGTAGCTCCCATTGAAAATAACTCAACAGGTTCTTTATTTCCATGCCCACTTCTGCATTTGACTTGCAGAGAGATTTGGTCTCTCTCCCTCCTACTGCTGGCATGGGGGGCGGAGTCTCAAAAGAAATCCCCTTTCCATTCCCTTGACATTCTCTGCCACTCAAAGCATCCAAATACCTCCCAGTTTCACCCCAATTTATACAAGCTGAGCCTGGCCTTACATCTTTCCCAACATTCCTGTCACATTTGCACTTCAGCCCACAGCCACAAGGCTGAACAAGCTTCTGAGGGTAAAATACGCCTTGAAAGGAAGCGAGCAGAGCTGCAAGCTGGGCCCCAAAGCACGCGTTCTCCACAGAGGGGGAGCCCACACTTTCTCTGTGCCATCCCTGTTCCCCCTCCAGGAGCAGTGATCCACACCAGGCTGCACCACAGCTCTGCCAGTGGCCTGGCACGACCCCAGCTGCCCTTCAGTGCAGCAAAGCACAGCCCACGTCGTGTGGGCCCGGGCAGCTGCGGAATCCACCACACACAGCCCAGTGTGGCTCTGTGCCCGAGCTACCGAGTTCTGCAGCTCCCTCTTCACACAGAAGCAGCAGCAGTGGAGCAGCACAGTGAGGTGTGAGGGGAGTTTGCAGCAGAGCCAAAGGGTCCCTGTTCCTGCTGATTGACACAGGGCAGAGCAGAAAGCCGCTCCTCAAAGCCACTGGTGCCGATCCCCAGCACTGAGACGCAGAGTTTCACACTGAGGTGACACCTCCATGGAGTGCAGCAAGACATAAACTTCAGGAAACAATCCCACTAATTAGGTTTGCTTGGCTTAATTAGAAGTGCCTATAGCTATTTACAGTCTGAGAACATACCCAAAGGGAAGAAGATTTTGGCAGAAACCAGAATGTCACAGCATGACTGACAGCAGCTGTTTGCTGTTCCACCATAAGCCAAATAGCTTATTCTCATTGCAGTGTGTTTGTTTGTGTTGTTCTTCCTACTTTATTTGGGGAAGAAAAACTGAGCAGATCTGAAAGGTAAAGACTTTTTCCAAGCCCTGAAATAAAAAGCTGGACCCATCCATTTCAGAAGAAATGAGGTGTTGTGGGCACAGCACAACCCTTGAGACTGACCAAGGAGCACATGGGAGGAGAACAGAGTTGACTAACAAAGTACTCAGTTTTGCTGGTTTAGCCTTACTTATTCATGCGAGGCTGCAGGGCTCAAGAAATACCTTTTAAGCTCTCAACATCTTTTAACACACAACCCATTTCAGGAGAGACACCACAGCTCCCTTTTAGCCAAAGTGAGGTTTTATGTTTAAATTCATACTTAGAAGAGAAGAAAGCAAATCAGAAATTGCAGACAAGGGCAGGTATTCAGCAGAGAACAGATCTAGGCAGGATCTTGTGCTGATCGATCCTTTCTCTGGCTTCCCCTGGTTTTCCCCAGGAGGTGATGGGTTTATCTCCCTCTCTCTTGGCAGCTTCACCCCTGGGAGAGGCAGTGAGATGGGATCACGCTGGGTGACAGCTTTGTAATTTTCTGATTTTATCAGACTGATGGAGAAAGCCGTGTGGGGTCAAGCAATGCCATTATTACCCCTGGATTTCCTGGCAAAGTTGATGGTACAAGCTGTGGGGGTCTGATTTCTTGGGTCACCTGGCAAGGAGACCTAACACAGTAAGAATGGAGTGATGGGAACAAGCCCATCCTATCATCAGCAAACCAGAAGGATTTTTATGGAAGTCTTCATTTCTTGCATACCAAAGCAAGAACAAGCAGGAATAACCAGTGGAAAGGGAAAATGTTGCTGCTTTTGCTGCCAGCTTGGATGCTCAAAATGGAGTGGGCAGGGACTGAGTACACCAGGAGGAGAGAAACCCTGGACAATGTCCTGTGCAGGCACACCCACAGGCTGCCATGGACAGAGAGGCCTTTAAAGTACCAGGAATAAGGAGGGACTGCCTGATGCTGGCACAGGCACCCAGTAACTGCATCTCTGTCTGCACAACCCACTGCCAGCCAGTTTTCTAAAGACTAATTAATGGCAAAGTGATGAAGATAAATGATGAAGACCTGCTGAGGTGGCTTTATATGTACTTCTGCATCCTGGCACAGGAGAGAAGGAGAAGAGATGGATGAGCTCTCTGCAAGGCCACACACCTCTCTTCCCATCTCCTCCCAAAAATCTGGGGTGCAGGAAGCATTTCCCAATATCCAGCATCCATAGAAAAACACACCTGAGTGAGCAGCATGAGTCCCCTCCTCTTGAGGCAAAGCCCTTCAGAAATCCCAGCAGGGAACATTCCCTTTCTGGTCAAGGTGTGGGACAAAACATTATCACAGTTTTCCTGTTCAGCCTTTAATTTCAGCAAGCTGTGGGAGGTGCAGCAGAGGTGGTGCACCCCTCAGGCAGCCTGCTGGGAAACAGGAGGGTTGGCCTAGGGCAAGCACGTTATGGGTATTGCAGAGGGATACGGGTTTATTGAACGTCAGAGTGGAGCTGGAAGCCACGACATTGCTACAAATTAAACTCCAGCTTGTTATTGAACGGGGTCCATGTGCTCTGCTTAGCTCTGACCCCGTTTGTGTTGCAAGAAAATGGAAAAAAGTTTTGCCAATTTTCCTGTGGAATAAGGGGCAGAGCAGCAGAAGGGCTGAGATCCCCCAGCTCCACAGTTGCCACAGCACTGCAAGCTTTGTCCTGGGTTTCATGCATCCTTCACAGGCCCCCGTGCACACAACAATTGCTTCTGTCCCAAAGAGGGACTGCACTCACCACACAGCTCCTTGGTGTCCACATTGCTGCAAGAGAGGCAGAATGAGGCAGGGGAGGAAGCAGGAAAAAAAGAGAGAGAAGAAAGACAATTTTAATGCAGAGGACAGATGAAGGCTACAGTTAGGATTCCTGCAAGCTTAACCCCAGATGCCCACCTGCAATGTCACCCACCCCCTCAGCATCCCCCAGCCACTGCTGGGGACAGCCTGTGGAGGGGGCAAGGGTTGGTGCCACTCAGGGCATCCACACTCCACTGCATCTTCAGCATCTGTGTAGCTGGCACGGGTTCACAGGTTATTTTGGATATTCTCTGAGGGGAAAATGGGTACTTGTGCATCCCCCCTGAGTGGGGACCTGTGCTAAGGGGGACCCAGCACACCCAGCACAGTAACTCCTCTGACTTTACAAACATGCAGCCTGCAACACCCTGGGGAGGCACTCGATGTGGCACAGGAATGTGTTTGTTCCCATTTACTCAGGATAAACATTTGCAAAATTTACTTTTCTCGACGGAGCAATTCTCCTAATTCTGCTCCTATGAAGTATCTCTTGCCCAGGACTCCCTCCAGACAAAATTGCACAATTACTTCTTAATACACGAACATTTAGTTTACATAACAACATCTCAACAGACAACCTGCTCGGGAAAGAAAGATTGCTGCTAATCTCTTTGTGCCTCCAATTCCCACACAATCATTAGTGCCATTCCAGGACTGGGATGCTCCCTTAATAGAATTATATTTTATTAATCCATTTATATCCTGCAAAGTTATTTCTTTAACTAAACTCATCCCTGCTCTAACCTGTCAACAAAAGTGGATTAGGGAAAGAGAAGTTTGCAGTAGTGCTTTCACTGGCAGCATCCTCCTGCAGCCCTGCCTTGATCCCCAAACCAAGGCTGGCACAAACATCTCGAGCTCGTGAGATGCTGCCTGCCAGCAGTGTGCCACCGACCTGTCTGCTGCTGTACAAGCACATGGTACTCAATCACACATCCCTTTGCCTGAGTGAAGTCTGCACAGTGTCAAGAAGTCACCTCTTGTCTTGGGGACCCTCGTGGTGCAGAGCACAGGCCGTGGCTGCTGCTGGCAGGTGATGCACTGGCCCAAGCTGCAGCTGGTGGGGCGGGCAGCACACAGCTCTCTCTGCAAAATGCACTACTTCATCTTCATTCTCTTGAAGATTTATCATCTTCCTCAAACCCTGGAACTACTTCACTGAATCCTACAAAACTCTCTGGGGATGCTGCGAGCTCAGTTTCCCTGACTTGATGTTCTCATGGCCAAATCCACTAATTATGCAAAGATACAAAACCCTGTGCAACAGAGCCAGCTCCTGATCCCAGGAGCTTTGGCAGTACACAGCACTTTGGCAGCAAGGGATTGCCAACCTGGAGCTCCAGCAATGCAGCAGCAGAGAGATTCAGGTGAGACACCCAGCAGATGCATTCCCACCACTGGCACAGCCCTGTGCTGGCCCCAGGACCATGGGTGGTTGTTCAACAAAGCTCTCTCCAGCACACAGCCTGGGAATTCAGCTGCTGCTCTCAGGCACATGCATAAGAGTAGTTTTTACATGAGCATCCCCCACAAAGTGCTTCAATAATAATTTTCAGAAGACAGTGTTTATAAACACCTACTGACGTGGTTATGGGTTTGCAGCTAGGGCGTGTTACTGAGGAAAAAATCCATTATTGTGTGCCATGTGATTCTGCACTGTCATAATTGATCTGCTGCTGCCAAAATTGGTCTTTTATTTCCTCACATCTTGCCATTGTATGATTTGATTTAATTGTGCTTGAATGTTAACTCGTCTGAGAAGTTGCTTTTAATTTGAAGCCATCTTGCCTTAAGAATAAGCCTAATGAAAGACATTACTGAAGTCACAAGCTGACTTAATAAAAAAATATTATAATGCTGAGATGAAAAACTGTAAGGAGAGATCAATGGGTACTTGAGCACGCAGTTTCCATCCCCCAGGAGCATCCTGCTGGGAGCACTGCTGGCACAGAGCCACGTCCCCACTGGTGTTACAGGGGGGCTTCTGGCCCTGTGTGGGAGCTGCACAGCACAAGCCATGTGCAATATCCAGCTACAAAACAATTCACCAGCTGATCTGGTGGTTTAATGCTTCAGTAACTAACCCCCACCGTGGGTTATGGCAACTGGGTTTTTTATTATGCAAAATATTCAGGATCTGGGTTTCAGGCCTTGTGAAATGGGAGGTGGCATCTCCTGATGAGCTCCCTTGTCATCCCTAACCCTTCATCCCAGAGCTTCCCTTCAGAGGAGATTTTTGGAGCAATCACATACCATAAAACCCTTCAGCAGAAAAATATTTTGGTCAGCATTAGTTACCAGTTTTTTTTCAGATGCCAAATATTCAACATTCCTGTACACAACAATAAGCTAAAAAGAAAAATCGCAACAAGTCATTATCATCTTTCCAGGGGGGAAAAAAGTCCTTCAGCTACCAGAACATTTGGCTGTGAATTAGCTTTCAATTTTAGGTGTAATTACATTAATAATATGACTAACTCAAGAGCTTATTGAAGCCATAACCCAACTAAGCAGAATATAATGAAGTTTAAGTATAAATGAACAAATCATAAAAAAATTCTATGTTATACAATTTTTTCTGCATAGAAGAGGCTACATCTCTCTGATATCTTTCCAAAATAAGAGTCTTTCTTTCAAAGGAAAAAAAAATACAAGAAAATCAAAGTGGTTTTGGTTTCAGGCCTTTTCTGTGATTGCCAGCCAATGAGGCTGTAGCATGGAGCAGCACAACCCTGCATCCCCAGTCTTGTTAGGGATGTGTACCCTTTGAGATTTCTTTCCAGGGCAAAGATACACATTGGAGATGCCCCATTTGCCATTTGGGGTCTAATTGCTCCAGCAGACACACAAGCCAAACACAGGAGCTCAGATTTCAACCTAGAACACCTTCTGAAAAGCCAGAGCCCAAGCCATGGCCACTTTGGCCACACAACAGGAACGGTCATTGCTCAGCACCCACCCCCCTTTAAACTCACTGGGAACATTTGACCAGATAAACAGATTGGCAACAGGGAAAGAGTTTTCCCAGATGGTTCACATCCAACTATTTCAGAGAAAAAGAAAACCCCTCCAAGCCTGATACTCCTGTGTTTAACTCCTGGAGTTTAAACAGCAGCGACCATGCTGTGAGGGCATCTCCTCAGTGGGCTTAATTAAGTGAACTTGCCCAGAGAGTAATTACTGGCACACGACTTGTATGAGGAAGAGCCTTCCCAGAGTAATGGCTGTGCCTCCTGCACGCTCCGGAGAGAAACACATTTCTTCCCCCTAAGCCCCACCCAGCATTACATTGTGGTTTGATGAGCACCTGAGCTAATGAGGATCCCTGGGAAGTCACGTCTTTCCCTTTCTGTGTCCCTGATTGCAGATTGTCCACTGATGGGCTTTTATCAGAGTCATCCTGTACTGGCTCTGCTGCTTTTCCATCAGTTTACGAGGTTTTTTTCTGCTGTACCTGCCTTTCTCGAAACATGATGCCATCTTTGAGACATTAGCCCAGGGAGCAGGCTCCATCAGCCAGGGGACACATTGCATCAGGATATCCAACAGCCCAAGGATTTCAGGCTCAAGCTGAGCATTCCCAGCAGCCAGACCTCTGGGTGGGTGAGGGTACCATGCAACCTCCAGGTCAGAAGCTCCAGCTAATTGATCCAGATCAGCCTAACACTTTGTTTAAGCAAATCAATGTTTTCTATGAGTAAAAAACACCTCTATCTCTGGAAATTTCCCACCATGATTATTTGCATTAGCTCTCAATAAACAAGCCCAGTGCAGCACAGCACAAGAAGGGGCTACCCAGAGAACACCACAGAAGGTCTCAGCGTGGCAAATCCAGGGATGTCCTGGTCCAGTGCTGCTGATGACCTGCAGAGGTTCCTTCCAACAAACACAGCCTCTCTCCCTCTCTTTCCCATCATTTCCCTGCCTCCCTAAGGCAAGGCTGATGGCCTCTGACTTGCTGTCATTAACACATTTCTCCAGACTTCAGCTAAAGAGAGGAGAGGAAAAGTTATCTCAGAATGGAAAAGATAACGTGGAGGAGCAGAGCATGAAATTCTCTTCCTGGGTTTCAGCTCAGTCGAAGGAAAGGTGTCCCAGGCTCTCCCAAAGGGTAGTACAATCAAAAACATAATGGGAATTCAGAAGTTGCAAATACATCAAAGTCTCATCTTCACATTTCTCATGCAAATATCTGCCTGGATGTGCTGTTCAAATGCTTCAGCTGAAGATAATAACCCTTTTCCTTGGGCAGATGAAAGGTTTGCATCAGCAGCCACAAGGCTTAGTCACTTCACCAGCACAGAAAATGGAGGGTTTTTTTCCTGAAATCACGTTCTACTTTTCTTTCCATCTTTTATTCACAGCTTTGGGTTTGCTACAAGGCTTCAAACGAGCACGGAAACAAATTATCCTCTAGCATTAGCCACCTGCAGAACTAATTTTCATTTAGGAAAGACTAAAAAACAACAAGTGCAGCTGTAAAGTATTATTATATCTGGTGATACAGCTTCTAGTTCCATCAGCAACAGCACTGTGTTATCTCAACACCTCAGAAGTGGCAAATATGCATCCAGATGCCTACTGAGGGGTCACAGATGGTCACTTCTGATCATCAGTTTCTAAACTCAATGAAACATTTTTTACACAAGCCCCAGAGCGAGAGAAATTATTCCAGGCAGAGCAAGAGAAATACCAAATATTGGATGCCAGCCAGGAGCTGAATAATTTTAATTCTAAAGAATTAAGCAACTTTCCAAGCCCATCATTGTATCTTCTGGTGAATCCTGGTAAATCCTTCCCGAGACCTATCCAAGTACCTCCCCTTCACCCACGTGCTTGCTTAAAAAAACCCCAAGACACTCTCATGGTATGACTTTAAAAAACCTTCCAAAATCTGGTGTGCCACATGAAAAGACAGCAGAAAACATATGCCAAGGCTGTCCACAACCAGAGGGGCATCCAGCCACCTGCAGCTTCGAATGACACAGGCAGAGAAGTATTCAGAACATATCTCAGTTTGGGCTTTAATTTCCTTAGCTGTGGCAAGCTGGCAGTCAGGGCTCTGGTGCCCACCTGGCTTTACTTTAAAGGATGGTCTTTATCTCCTGCCAAATGTCCCTGTTTCTTGCATAACATAAATTCAGAATATGTTTTGTGGAGTGCTTCTGCACGTACTGGTGCACATACAGGTGCACATACTGGTGCTGGCACAGTTGCCCTGCTCACTATTCAGTACAACCAATAAACAATGAGCAGTGAGCCTGAAAGAACCCAGCAGGTATTTGCTTTTTCCAGCAGGGCAGAGAGTACCACATATTTGAACTCCCAGAGCCGATGGAGGAGAGCCATGAGCTAACACAGGGTTCAACATTCACTCCAGACAGAGGTTGCTCCCAAAATCCATGTTATATGAAGCAGGCAAAGTTTTGCAGAGTGCACATGGATCACCACCTAACTGGGACACTTCCAGCACTGAAACACCACGAGTTGGATTAGAACACCCACAGAGAGCAGCTCCCACGGGGGCTCCTGAAAGGGAGAAGAATGCTGCCTTCTCCAAAGCACAACTAATGACTTTATTCCTCCCTTGGCATGTGCTCCATCATCGAGCACCTGGTGAGCACAGCAAGGGCCTCTGAAAGCCCAGCAATAAAACAAGTTTTTTCCAAAGCCTTGGTAACACAGAGAAAAAAACACAGGGACAAAGAATTGCTCAGGAACAGAAGCAAAGGAAGGCTTTTGTATGAAGTTTTCACATATAAATTTTGTATTACAGAGTCTCATCACCTGTGGTGCAGGATTGGGGTTTATAACACATTCTGTGTACTTTGGGGATGGTCTTTTTCCTTGCTACTTTCCTTTCTACTTGCCCTTGCTATCAGCAGCATTTTCATTCACAAGTTTGAAGGCTGAAGTCTAGTGTCTCCAAGTGTGTTCTGCTCACCCAAACCTAGAGCTCAGCTCCTTCCTGCTGCTTGCACACCTTTCCTTGGGATTTAGGCAGATGATGACCAAGATAGGGACAGTTTTGCTTCTTTCCACACTGTGTGAACAAGCGTGGCTCACACTGCTCAGTGAGGCAGAAGGTGAGCAGCAGTGGGGCTGCACAGCGCACCTGCATTCAGGCCCACTGAATATTAATATTTCAGTATTTAACATATTTTAAGAGCAATATTTTCATATGACTTTCTCTGCAGCACCTTGCCTCTGTGAGCCATCTGAGTTGTCATTAACACAGATGCTGCCCAGATCCAGGCTCCAAACCACACGCCCACGTTCACTGGAAATGCTGGTGCCCAAAGCTGTGAGCTCTGCACCCTGTACTTCCCTCCAGAGCACAAGGGCAGCAGACTCCTCATTTAAAGCCAGTAATGTGGAAAACACTGATTTTTCAAGGTAAAGTGAACTGACCTTCAATACAAACAAGCACAGTAAATGTGGTAGGCTCAGGATAAAACACACTCCTTTATTCATTGTGCTTCCAGGCTGTTCCCTCCCTCCCTCCACAAGACCCTGTGAAGCTGCTGCAGAGTCACACACGGAGTCCAGGGTGGACTTGCTCTGCCTGTAGAAGTACAGAAAAAAACCAGGACATCTCAGTTCCCCACTAAGGACTGGCAGGCAGGGCTCTCCCTGCCCAAGCCAGACAAAAAACCATCTCAGATATGCACATCTCTGGTTTCAGCAACACCAAAGGTGCTCTTTTAGATGACCCCCTATTATGATGGGGAAGACCAGCAGAAGACCTTTACTATCTTCTTCTCCTCCTTGATGTGGAAGTCCCTGGGCAGACCCCTGAGTGTGGCTGGGGACAGTCACACCCAGAGCAAAGTGCCTCCTCACCTTACAGCCACTGCACAGCCCAGCCTGCAGGGTTTACAAGCAGACCTGCCCTCTGGCATCCTGCCCACCGTGCCAGAGCCTGAGTTTAGCTCAGAACAGCTTTCATACATCCACAGTAAGGGGCCTGCATCACAAATCCTATTCCAGCTCTGATTGCAAAAGAAAAGGAAGGGGGGGAAAAAGGATGGTTAGCATTGAATACAGACTCCTAATTGATACATCATGAGGCACACTCTGGGGAGCAACAGGTCCAAAAAAGCCTGGACTTGTTCCAAAAAATCTGTGATACTGAAATGCAGATGCCCTGCAACAAGGCAGTTGCCATAGCACTCAACATGAGCAGTAATTAGGGCTGTGATGGGAAGATGTCTCTTCTCTAGCCAATGACCTGCAATACAATTGCATTTATCTTGTAGCAGAAATAAACATCATAAAAATGAGGTAAAGAGGCTATTGAACTTGCTAAATACAATCCCTGAAGTCAGCAACCATCCAAGTGCAGGTGTGGATGCAGCAGCTGAAGGGGCCTCTGCATGGTGCTGAGAACACCCAGCTTGTGGGTTTGATCCCCACATTCACACAGGAGTCAGACTGGATAATACTTGTGGGTCCCTTGCAGCTCAGAACATCCTGTGACCTCCTGGGTGCTGGTCTTCTCCTATGGGATTCATCCCCACCTCTCCTGGCAGAGCCCCTTACCTCCACCACAGTTTTACACCCATCACACTCTTCAAGGAAAGGCTTTTGGTGTGGATCGTCCTGGCTTTGAAAAATGGGGGAACTCTTCTGCAATGGCAGCTCAGGCTTTCTCAGAGGTCCCCAGGAGTGACCCTGCTGGCCCCATGGAACATGGACCATGTTCCCACTCCCCTCCCCATGGAGCAGGCTGTGCATGGGGTGAGGAGCAATGAGCACCAGGGCCACACACACACTGGGTTTGCTTTGCCAGGAGTGTGCTAACAGCAACATTCCTGCTTTTGCTTGTGTAGCTGATAAAACCAGCATGGGCACTTCATCAGGGAGAGGATTAAACACCACTTTTTACAGCACAACTCTGTTTCCATTTCCTTTCAGGGACTCAAAATTTACCATAAAGACCATCACAACATAACATATTATCTGCTAGTTTCTCATTTTCAAAAACTCTTGCTGTATTTCAAGGCTGCTCAGCTTCTCACTCCCTTGGCATACTGATGTATTCTGCAGCCACAAACACTTATGAAACACCAGGTCATAGCTAACCCAAGCCTCTGTGTAACCCAATTTCCCATGTACAGCCACAGGTAGGTGCCAGAAATAGCACAGTGAAGACCCTGGTTGCCTTTCCACCATCCTCAAAAAGCCCCAAGCTGCAAATCATCCTCGACACAGACCAGATGCTTTCTTTCATCAATAAATTCAAAACAACCAAAATAACATTTTCTATGTGGTGAAGTACTTGACAGAACAAAAAACCCAGTTCTAAACATCATGGGCAGCAAGAAAGGTGTCTGAATATGGATAAAAATGAAAGTGTGGTATGGATGCTTTTGAAAAACATGCTCAAAGCTCTTGCTAGTTAAAAGAGAAATAAATGTCACTTTAAAAAAAGGCAGGAGCAATAAGTTGGCACCTGTGAAGTGCCAGACATTTGTTTGTTCATTCATGAGCAACTGCAATATGGCATTTCAGGCTGCCAGTCGGTACCACACCCTCATGCTTTGCCCCACAGCTCCAGAAATGGAGTTTGGGTACCACGGATGAACCAGGCTCAGCATCTGTGAGGCTCTGCCCTTCCTGCCCTATTGCTTCCAGAAAATAACATCCAAAATGCAGCATAGAGGGGCAATTTTCCACAAAGGGCTGATCATAAGCCCAAATCCCTGGACTCTGGGGGGTGCAGGAGAAGCCCAAGGCAGAGCAGCCCCACTGCTGCCCATGGCCAAGCCCCACACCTCGCTGCCCATGGCCAGGGCACCACAGCCTTCTGCAACCCCACTGGGGGCAGCTTCTCCCCTTCCATATCCCCTCGGCCCACCCAGGATCTGTATGTTAAGAGCAAAGACTTGGTGTTGTTTCTGCCCATGGGAAAAAAATTTGGGTGATTAAGGCAAGATCCTCTTGCACCATTCCTTGTACTTTGTAAAACCATTTCATGGTTTATTGTCACAGTTGGCCAGAACCTCTAACCACTCACTCACGAAAGAAAAGTCTCTTGAAAAGCTCACAAAAACTCTGAACAAGATTAAAGCAGAAAAAACTCCTTACAGCACCGTTAATATCCTGAAAAATATATCAATGCAGCACACTAATTTGCTAAGCTTAATCCAACGGTTTCTAAGCACAGTCACCACCTTAAGTAAAAGAGACATTTAGTACAGTATGGAACATATTCAAGTCGCTGTATATGCCAAATTCCTAATAAATTACATTGAAACCCTCCTTTTTCTTTTTTTCTGATGGATGACTTTTTCTTGAAAAATATCACTCTGCCCACAAGTGCATCAAAGAAAAGAGAAGGCAGGTTTAATCACAGCCTACAAGTAACTTAGCAGCTAGGAGGGATGGCACTTCCAAATTTATTAAGCTGATGATTGCTATACTGACTATATTTATCACTGGACAGTGCCAGGCAAAAGTGGGACTATAGTCCTTGGGAGGATGGGCTGGACACACCATGGCCAGCACAGAGGCAGCACAGGCAACCTCTCTGCTCTCAGGGTTCCCACCAGCTCCACTTTAGAAACACAGCACGATTTTTTGTGATTTTATCATCATGTTGTGTTGAGATAACGGATTATTTAATTTTGACATCCTGGTCCCATGCAGTACTTCCAGCCTGCATCCTGCAGCACAGCCTGCTTGTAAACCCAGCTCTTCATCTCCCCAGTGCGATTCAGGAGCAGTAAATACAGCAGTTAACAGCACATCAATTTTGCTGTCAGGCTTGTCCAAAGTAATGAGCCTCCAGACAGACTTTTAAACAGCAGCTGTTTGCCGTGCATTTGGACTGCTGTGTAATGTCAACTCTTTACTGGGATAGCTGCAGTAACTATTTTGGGTTTGTGTAATAGCGATTCCCCGTTTGCAGAAAAAAAAATAAAATAAGTAACAGGAAGGAAAAGAATGCTTTCAGCCTATGATGCTCATTCACAAAATCACAACATAGCCCTCCTGTCGCGGAGTGCTCGATGAAGTGCTTTAAAAAACAAAGGAATAGAGTTGTCCAGAAGTGCTGCCACCCACTGCTCAGGAACCCACTGAGGGTTTTTTGCAGCCTGGCCAATTACAAGACAGCGAATTAAGAGGGACAGGGGTGTCAGGGCTGACTCAGCACCGCTGCAGCCCCTGCAGCCCCTGCAGCCCGAGCATCCCGCGGTGCCCCGGCCGGGGCTGTGGGCGCTGCGCTCCGGCCCTGCCGCCCCTCCCGCTGCCCGGGCCGCGGTCCCAGCGGGGCTGGGGGGGCTCCGGCCACCCCCCGGCACAGGCAGGGCTGTGTCAGTGCCCGCACGGCAGCGCCAGCAGCGAGCCAGGCCCGGGAGAAAGCAGGGACAGGGATCCCGCTGTGCGGAACCCGCTGCACATCGCTGCCGGATGGCGGAGCCTGCAGGGCTGGGCTGCCCGGGCCGACAAACCCAGATTTTGGTGTTGGCTTTCGCAGATGTGAAAGAGGATATCATATGCATTATAGAGAATAATTTAGCAAAATAGCTTTGTTATGAAAATATAGTTATTAAATAGTTGATGCTGCTATTAGATGTTAACTTTTGCTAGGGTCTGAGGCTATTGTAATATTAATAACTATCGTAGCGGGGATATTGATAAAAAAAAAAGGAAAGGGGGAAAAGGGGAACTAAAGCCTGGGGAATAATGGACAAGAACCTTCACGACGGACCACAATGATGACCACAACTGACTGATCACAAAGATGACCACACATGCTCTAAAAAGGCAGAATGAAGGAGTGTCCATGTTAAAGAACTTGCAAAACAGCTCGAAGAAATGTTTGAATATGTATATTTGTTTATGAATATGTATCTGGCTCATGTAATAGAAAGGATACTTAAGGAGAATTGTAATTTATAGCAGCGTGCCTCTGGCCCCAGGCCAAGCACCCAGCTCTGTGATTTTTGCTTTATTGATTTTATCCCCTATTGTCATATATTAAATCTCCTTTTTTAAAAATTTCTACAAAGAAGTGAGTAGCATTTCTCACAGCAGAGCCATTGCCAGCAGCAGGACTGAGCTCCCTGCCCCTGTGCCGGGTGCTGCTGTCCCACATCCCACACGCTGGGAATCCTCACAGGATCACGTTCATGGCATCAGTAACTCCCTCTTGCAGCAAAGCTACACTTAAGAGATTTTATTACAAACTTCCCTCCTCTTGTTGGCCCTCTCGTTTACATCAAAAGAAGTAATTTATGCATGCTTTTAACCTCTAATTATTTCTTTACCCTCAAATTTCAAAGCAAACCACTAAACCAAATAAATACTCTCTTTTGGAGGGAGGAGATGATCTCTCATGTTTTTATGCACAAATTGTCAACAGTATGAAACAGTCAGAAGTGGCCCTTTTGGATGAGTGAGCATTTAATATTTTGCCTATTTCCACTTGATATGGAAGCCTGGGCTAATGCAATTTCTATTTGTAATCTCTGTAATATTCAACTGCAAAAGAGATGGGGATTTTTCAGAGCTCAGCTGAATGGGTTGCTAATTACCAGAAGCAAATGATGAGATATTGAGAGCATGAGGTAAAATTAAATCAGCCTCCTCCTCCTTTTAGATTTTGCAGGTATCTTGTTTATTGCCAAAGTTGTGTGTAGGAGAGGGAGAAATTGGAGCAACAAACGTGCAGGTTTGGATATGTAACACACAACTGGCAGGGAACCAGTAAAAGAATAGTAAAGTAAGAAATCCCTGAACTCTGTTGCTGTATTTTCCCCAAAATCTTTGTTTCTCATGTATTCTTTTCTCCAGCAATTGAAAAATGATCTGAAAAGCCTCCTCCCAAATCCAGTCCCAAGGGAGACAGCTTGCTCTGCCTACCAAACAGCAGCTGGACACGTCTGCTGCTTGATGCTGGTGCCCTAAGCACATTTACCCAGAAAAAAACCACGGATAAATTTGCAAGACTGGAGCTGAAAGCAAAGTTTACAATCTCTTTGAATGCCTACATAACTCAAAGACAAGTGGCTGATTAGAGTTAAGTATCTTAGTCACTTTTATGGTTTTAATGCAAGATCTTGGTATCTTTCCATTCCCTAGAATGGAAAACCTGTGATGTAGAATGGCCCTGCACAATCCAAAAAATAAGGTGCTGAGAAAACTCTCTGATGTGATACTTCTTCACTTCATTTGCACAGATAAACCCTCCCTGATCCTCACACTGTGCTGTAAACACCAGCCTGCTGCTCCCAGAGCCAATCTGCCTCACCACCAGACAGGCTCTCCCCAGGGACCCTGCAGAGAGCCTGCCTGGGAAAACACCTGGGAAATAGGATTAGAAATAGAAAAATGTTCTGAAATGTTAGTTCAAACAAGATTCTGTGCAGTCTTCCAGCTTTGTGTTTCTCACAATGACCTTCCCCTGAATGAATGATTGGTTTTTAAAGCCCCTTTTCTTTGGTGAGCCTGAGACATTTTGTGTCTCTATCAGCACACAGATGCTGAGCACCAGCTTTGGCACCAAGTATTTCTTCACTTAAATGAAAAATAGAGCACAGTATAGTTTAAATGACATGTTGGAACGGAGAAGAATAAGCTAAGACTCAAAACCATCTTCCACATAAACAAAATCCACCAAATGCCCATGTTCTCGAAAGCCAGAAATTAGAGCAAGACATGTATTTTTTGTGCAATCATTTTGTCCCTTTCAGAGGAGACAAGAACTGTCTCTTGAATCAGTTAATCAAAATCTCGGCTGATTAAACCATCCGTAGGTTGTTTCCCAGGGAGCTAATTGAGAACATTCCCTATTCAGAACTGGAATTGGTTTCAATGGGGAGCCATCTCCTTCGGCTTCCAGACAAATCCAGCACTCCACCCAATCAGGTTTGCAATGCAAATAGCCAAGATTAGGGAGGGGGAGAAAAAAAACAACAGGAAAAAATACTCAGTCATAATTCATAATCATCATTGGTCTTGCTCAAGAAGTGGAAGCACTTTCTGTTCAGATTGGAGAGGACTGGACTGCAGAGGCCTGGAGAAAAGCAGGGGCAGCAGAGCTCTCTCTGCTCCTGCAGCCTCCCTGCCCACAGGGCACTCTCTCAGATGGAGTCTTCTCACACCAAAGGACACCAGAGCTGCTGTGGGTGGTGGGAAGGCAAAGCACCTCACAGGGTGTGCCTGGAGGGACTTTGGCATCCAAACAAAGCAGTAACAAGAGATCTCTTCCACCAGAGGGAAATAAGTGCTGGAGCAGCACAGCAGGCTGCTGCCCAGAAGGTGCTGAAGGGGTGCAGGTCTGGAGCAGGAACGTGTGCTGAAAGGGTGTTGAGAGGGTGCTGAGAACCTCATCCTCACCTGACATGATGTGAAACTCCATTTCTGCCCAGGTGATCCGTTGAAGCACGAGGTGTAGCTTTAGCTTGCACACAGCTATTCCTTGCTTAAAATTCACAAACAAATGTCGAGCTCCTTTGCCTTTGTCTC
This sequence comes from Climacteris rufus, assembly GCA_013398175.1. Classification (NCBI taxonomy): domain Eukaryota; kingdom Metazoa; phylum Chordata; class Aves; order Passeriformes; family Climacteridae; genus Climacteris; species Climacteris rufus. The sequence goes on from VZRZ01000650.1 coordinate 725,958, forward strand.
GCCACACTGCTGTCATGCAACACCAAACCGTGAGCTGGCAGAGCTCAGGCTGCTGCCAAACAAAGAGCTGCACGGCTGCTAACGAGGCATGTTCGTTTGGCTCCTCTCATGGGGAACTGCATCAGTCTGGACCCCAACTACCCCAGCAGCACCTTGCAGCAGCTCCTCACCCTCTCTGGCTGCTGCTCACCGTCACAGAGTTTTAATCTCTGCAGCCACAGCACAGAGTGTTTGCACAGGGTCTAACACAAATCAATTTTATTCTGGGTATTGATGGATTCAAAGTAACAGAGAACCAAAATTAATCTGTGGAAACTATCAGACTATTTTGAAAGCTTCTGGCCCTGCAGATGCCCTGATGCTGTTGGTGAGAGCAGGGGCAGCCCAAAGCTTTCACCCTGTCCTCACTGGCACTGCAGGTCTCTGCAGACGCTGGAGCTGAATGCCCTGCTGGAAGCAGCACAGCTATGTTGGCACAGCACTCTCTGCCCTGACGTGCTCTGCTCCACGGTGGGACTAATTAGTGCAGGCAGAGAAGCTCATCAGGATCATTACCTGCTTCTGAGGTGGCCCTGCACAACCATGTCCCCCCAGCTCTGGAACTGAACAGGTTCAGCTGCCCTGACTGCACCCTGCTGCATCTCTGCACCCTAAAGCAACCCCAGATTACTGTGATCTATAATACAAACCTCTGTGGTAACTGAGCAGCCGAGGGGGCAAAGGGGAAGGTGCCTTCATGTTCTCAAGAAGGATGTTGTTCAGCATCCCAAAGGCAGGTGATGAATTTTCCCCTCCATCCCCTGTCCTTGCCCCTCTGAACCACCCCCTGGCCCAGGTCAGTGCCTCGAAGGATGGGAGGTGGCACTGCCAGGTGCACTACAGGCTGGAGAACTGGAGTGGCTTCAGTTCTCCATTTGTCACAATCCTCTGGCAAAAGTGACAGTCTGGGGAAGATGCAAAGGCTTCTGAGAAGAGATACTGCTTCTGTTAATTATCCTACATGCACTCTCCAGCCTTTTCTAGTGTTTGCCACTGGAGAGATCTCATTTAGAGCGGGGAGGGGGGAGAATAAAGCCATTACAAGAATAGCTGTAAGCCTAACGAAGAGATAACAAATGACAGAGCAGCAGAATGCTAATGCCATGTCCTTGTCTCCTTGTGAATGGACCTGTACAGCTCAGTGGAGCAGTACTGCTCCAGTGAGCAGATCTCTCCCCAAAGGATTGTCCTCTGCAGCTATGAAAAATGTACGAGATAGAAGAGGAATTTTTTAAATCCTCTGCAAGGACTGCATTTGTTCAGTCAACAGCCACATCTGACATCCCTGTGCTTTCCCAAGGGCTGAGTGGTGCTTCCTCCTTCCCAGGGGATGCAGAGTGGGTGTCAGTGCCGGCCCAGAGAGCTGCCAGAATATGGGAGCTGGGAGTCAGACAAAGCAAGCTTTGTCCAGTATCATGGTAATATCTTTAAAGGGTTTCATCTGTTCATTTGTGACCCTAAAACTTGTTTGACTTTACATTTGCAATGACTTTTTCCTTTTAAAATTGATACATCTTGTTAGAAAAAGCAAGAAAGTGTGTGGATAACTCTGCAAATATAACAGGATTTCCCAGGCAACCATCAATCCAATGTTTTATAAAGCCCATTTCTGCTACTAAACAAAAAGTATATATTTATGTGTCCATACATCATATGCACATATATTGCATGCTATTTGTACTATTCCAGTAGTCTTGATATTAATAGTAACATATCATTACCTCTCCAACAATCTTCAGGCAGCTCCCCAAAGAGTATTGCTGAAACCCCTGAAATAACAGCTAAAAGCAGTGGTGAAAAACCACCCAGCAATGTCTTTTTCTTGCCTCCTGCTTCAGCTGGGAGGAGGGAAGGAGGGCAGACAGTGTGAGCAACAGAGAGAAAAATGCTACTTTTTCATTGTTTTTAAGTAACAGCAGGTTCATGAACATAATTTTGCCAAAAGATGTCGAAAGAAATACATGACACATTTTGCATATTCCTGCTGCCAAATGAAATAACTGGCAATGATGGGACTTAAAGCACAGTTCTTGCATGGAGACACCTGGTAATAAAACCCTGGGGTGGGGCTTTGGAGCCCATGCCCACCACACCACACCATTAACCTCCTAGAGACACTTCCCAGGCAGTCAAGAAGAAAGGAGGAAGCCCATTAACATCCCTGGGTTATTTTGGAATGTCTCTTTTCAGTTCAGCATCCTCCCAAGTGCACCAGCTGGGGGCTGGGATGCCAGGACAGAGGATGCCAGGACAGACTCCTCCAGCACAGCACCTCAGGACTGACTCTCCAGAGCAGCACAGCTACTCCTGCATCCATAACCCACCTCGTCAGCCTGCTCCTCTGCCCAGCTCTTCTCTTTTCCACTGTCTCCCCAGCTAATCCCAGCCAAGAAACCTGTACAGACATTCATTTTATCTACGCCAGTAAGGCAGCTCCCTGCTTCTAAAAATACTCCAGGAAATTGAATCAACATTTTGTAATTGGCTGGTAACAGCAATTACTAATAATCAGCAGGAACATCATTTTCTTCATTTTCTACTCTTGCTGTAATGTAATCTCAATAGCAAACTTTGTTTTGCACACTAAACAAACATGATGGCCAATATGAGAAAAAGGGGGAGATAGAGTATCAAAAAATTAAAAATAAATAAACTTCTATCAAATAGCAAATAACTGTAACTCAAAGAGCCTTTGGGAAAAATAAAGTTAATATTGTTCCTATATTCCCTTGTAAAATGGAAAAATGAAAGCTCCACTCCTCTTACCTGGTGGCAGCAGCACTCAAAATTGCAACCCCAGTGCCTGGGCATGCCAGAGGTAGCTTCCCTCCTGCCCAAGCTCCCCCAGACCTGCCAACTTACTGGGAGGATAACAAAAGACAGAGCAAGGTAAAGAGCACACGTGCCTTGGACTTGAAGGACTGTACTGGATGCAAGGCTGCAGTCAAGCAAACTACTCATTTTACAGTGAAAAACACTTCTGCAGAAGGAAGCCTGGCTCTGAAATAGGTTTTCTGGAGAGAAAGAGAGATCTTGCAGACTAAAAACAAGGAATATTTTCCTTCCCCAACTTGATACATTTGCTGTAGGTGTCCATGCTTTCCAAACCAATAAACAAGTGCCAATTCATGCAAGTATTTAACTTGGAAGTGTGGCCAACTCATTGCTTTTCCTTGCAGCCAAGAACAGCAGATGCTCTGCTGCTCTCTGCAAGTATCAGTCCCTAACAGGTATTGATGACTGTATCAGGCCAGCTTGGCTAAACAAAAACTCCACTGCCTTGTGGGAGCTCTTGTCACGCTTGGGAATGCTCAGGCAGACCCCTGCCAACAGCACTGTTACATGACATTTACAAAGGGCACATTTTCTCTCTGCCCAGTTTAGGAGACATCCCTTACTAAGGCTTGGGGCAAGCTGTAGATTCCCTACAACCCCCAAGCAAAAATGAACTGCAATCCAATTTCCTGTTTCCAGAAGGCCAGAAGAAACATCCCCACACTAATGTCCATGGGCCCTGGATTGCACCTCAACCATCTGCATCCTTCCAAGGGCCAGGTGGGCACTGATAAGCTCAGGCAATGCTATAAATTATTCCAGAACAGCGGCAGGTGAGCACCCAACTCTATTGAACCTACTGAGAGCCCACCTGGGAGCATCACCTGGAGCTCGACAGACAGACCCCCAGAGCGTGAGGCAGCACCTGTTCAGTGACTGTTGCACAGGAGACATTAGAAGGGATGGGTCATTCCCAGTCTGTTTTAGTAAAAAGGTCACTAAACTTTCCTTGGTTCAGTGAAAAGTAAATATCAAGCTGGTCTTTGGTATTTCCGACCTTGGAATAAACTTTGGGAAGTACAGACATTGAAAAGACAGGAAATCTCACATTTACTTTGCTTTTGGAAATGCCTTCAGCAGCAGCCCGTGTACTGAGTTTTACAGCTGCTGCTTTGGTGCCAGTGCCCTCCAGCACAATCATTGCTTTCCAGGGGATCTTTTGGATGGGTGGCAGAAAATGCACCACTCACATGGGCAAAACCCCATTTCCTGCTGCCAGAAGGCTTCGTAATTAACCAGATTATTATCTTTCAAGCACTTGCTGCAAGACTTCTCATTTGAAATTGGATTCTCTTTTCTTCTGCTTTTCAAACAGATTTTTTTCTCTCCAGAGGAATTAGAGTCACACTGGAATATGACTCAAAGCTGTTTTTCATTTGTATTTTCAAATAGACAAAACCACTCAGGCTTTTGAAGACAGATTCCTCTTGGAAAGAGAAAATCCACCAGTGGGTTGTGTCCTTTGTGCTGGTGCCCAGTGCTGCTGTTACCTGCTGGCAGGGGGGCTCCCACTGGGAAACCGTGGCTTTGTGCTGATACCAAATGCTGCTGGCACCAGACACTTTCAATGGGCTCACAAACTCCTCAGACCCCACCAAAGGCAAAGGCAGGCAGAGGGGGCACTGAGGGAGAGACAGCAAAGACAGGGAGGGAAAGGAAACAACAGCTGCTAATGACTCTGTCTGCTTAATCTGATAGCTTGGCACAGCCTGCAGAAGGTTGATTCTCAAGGAAAGCAGTCAGGTGCCATGTTTAGCTACAACTTTGATGTAATGTCAGACTAGAGGCACACCTAGAGCCCTCCTCTGCCATCATTTTCTCCTGCTGCTGTTGTAGCTGAGATGCTGACAGTGTAATGCTGCTCCTGAGTCCACACCCTTGCTGCTTTGGCTGGGTTTTGTGTGGCCAGAAGAGCCACCTCAGGCTATGGAGACCAGAGCAGAGGCAAAGCATCCACAACAGTGGCTAAAGGGCTTGGGAAGAACCTTACCTTGAAGATAAAGGGGCTTGTTTCTATGAAGTGCTAGAACAATCACTGCTTTCCAGGGGGTATTTTGGATGGGAGGTGAAGCAGGCATGGTCCAGGTGCAGGGGATACAGAGACATCACAAAGAGACAGGATAGGGCTATGCTTACAGAGATTCACACCATTGCCTTTTACAGCACAGCAAAGCTTTTGGATAAAGTGAAAAAGTTAGAGACATTTAAATGCCCACATTAAACTAAGCATCGTTTCAGATGCTGTAAAGGTCAGGGTGCACTGAAGAAAATGTCCTGAAAAAAACACCAAGACAAAAGAAGTCATCGTGGCTGTCCCAATTTTACACAAACCAAGCAGAAGTGGAGATTTTACAAAGTTTTGCAAAGCAAGTTGCACCTCTGCAGCCTGTGCAGAGCTCAGCTCTCTGGAGAAGCACTGCTGCTGCACACCAGTGCCATGATCCAAAAACTCTGTGAAATGGGGGGGCATCAGCACAGGGAACTTACTTAGTGTTGTCTGAGTCAATGGTATGAAAGAGCTTCTCAAGTTCTTCTTCATTGAGTGTCCCATCAGAAAAGAAGGCCTGGAACTCCTCCAGGGACAGCTTCCCATCATCTGCAAATAGCAACACAGGTGTCATTAGGGAACAGGCAAAGGGAGGGGGACAAGGCTGAAAATCGAGAGTTATGTTCAGATTTAAAGATTCAGACCAAAATTATCTCCAAGTCCTTGTGCAGAACTGGCCCCCAACCAATGCAGAGCTCACAGACCTCAGGGTGGGAGCCTGCAGCTCTGGCAGACCCAGGGCCAGATGAAGATGCTCCTGGGAATGGATGCACGGGCCATTGGCAACTAATTGGGCTATTAACCCAAAGCACAGCTAAAAACCTAAAGAGGAAAAATTGGCAATCTTCATCCTAAAACTGAATTACATTTAAGAAATTATGGAGCTTTTTTGTCTACTCTATGTTCAAATGATGCAGGACACTCATTAAGGGACATTTAATATATAGGAAAAGCCCCTGGACTGGAATTATAACAGACCCAGCAGTATCTTTTGCCATCTCCATCCAGCTGCATCCTCTCCAACACAATCCAGCTCTCTGCTCTGGACAGAAACACTAAATAGCAGCTGTTAAATAGCTGCTGTAACAAGACACATTTGCTTCAGTTGTCAACTGTTTAAATAGAAAAGGGCTGCCTCACCTTAGTGTTGTGCTTTTACTTCCAAAGGGATGCACAAAATCCACCTGCCTGGCCATACAGGCTACAACTTGCTGGGTGCCTTTTGGCAAAAACACCAGTGCACAGAGGACTCACCAGACAGAGGTTTAACAATGTTCTCCTGGGCACCCAGAAAGGAGCTTCTGTAATTTCAGCAGCAAGCTCCAAGCTTATCCTTAAGCTTATCCTTATTTTGATCCAGGCTCTGGCCAGTAGTCCACTGGCACTTCAGAAACTTTACCTCCAGCTGTATGAAGAGGCCCTGCAGATAAGTCAGTGCCTGGGGGAAAGTGCCTCCAGTCTCAGAGATTGAAAAATGACGTCCAGATGTGAAAATCTGGCCATACACTTTCTATATTTTATATATTGGTCCCCGTGTTAATTTAATACTGGGGTTACTATCGCCTCCTTAAATGACCAAGAAAGGAAAGAAATTATCAAATCCATATACAAGGGGCTATAAGGACTCCTTTACAGCTTTAAGTGAGAAGGTGATAAAGGCTTACACTTAACTGATCAGCCTGGAGCCTTTCTCTGTGCTCTGTGGACAGGCACACAACTGGCTGTGAGAAGCTGTGTGGAGAAAGCTCCTGTGAAGTTCAGCAATAGAGCAACAGGAGAGAGATGAAGGAAACTTAAAAAACTTTCATTTATGATTTCTTGTCCAAGCTGCTGACACCACACTCTGATGTGCAGCAGTGTCTGGGGGGAAATAACTACCCCAGATCATGTATTATCTAAAGTCTTTCCATTCATATCCACAGAAGAGTCACACACTGGAAATGCTGCCTACTTTGCAGTAGGAGAAGGTATCATTTATTATTTAATCAAATCAATAATAAACCCTGTTGTTTCTTTTTCAGGAAATGATGCTAGAGGACAAAATTAGCCAACTCTCCACATACACATCAATATTTCTTCCCCAAAGTAAGTCTGCTGCTCCTAAAACATACCTGCATTGCCAAATGCTAACCCAGTTTCCCTTGCCTGGCATAAATGAATTTAGAACAGTGATAAACTGAGTCTAAGATGCCTATTTAATTGGCAATTATGAAAGGAACACAGCAGGAGAACAAAGCCTACAGCAACACTGGGTGAAGAGGGCACCATTTCCAGAGCACCACAATGGCTACAGACAGGGTCCAGCTGCCTTTATTGTTTTTCTGCATTCCTTCCCCAAAACGTGACCTCTATGCAGCAGGCAGAGTGAAGAATACCAATGCATTTGGGAATAGCTCCCAAATTTGCTCTCTGTTTCTAAAGCACCTGTACTTCAGCAAGAACCTATTGCTTGAAGCATCCCCCCAGTGTCACCTGGAGACCAACCCAGTGAGATTCTTTCACTGGAGGAGATGAAAAGACTATGAACAGAGCAGGAGGCCCATCCACACCACCCATCCCCACCTCTGCATATTGAGCAACTGGATAAGAAGCTTCCCCCCTCTCAGTGCTCCTATTTATGCAGTATCCTAGCCAAGATCAAGGTTTGGTTCCTTCTGATCCTGACTGGCAATGAATACACATCTTCAAGCATCAAGATCAAAAGGATGACAGCATTTCTATCCCACAAGGGCTAAACAGTTCTTTATATATGGAACACTTTACCTGTAAACCAGAAATCAGTGCTTGTTCACCTTCAAACTGTCCTTCCACACAGAGGGCAGGCAGAAATAAATTCCCAGGAAAGTCACATAAATCAACTTACTGAGAAAGAGAAACTGTAAAGTGAAGTGGATTTTTTTTCCAGGAGAGCACTTTGATCCAAATTTACACTTTTTTTTTTGCTTAACTCTGAAAGACACAAAGGTGTTTCTAAGTTTAAGGAAAAAAAATCCATGTCCTTTATCTAGTTTATAACTCCTCTCTTTCATTTTACTCTTGCTTGATTTGTTTTGCTCCCGCTTTTTTTTTTAGTAATGTACTCCAGGATGCAATTTTGCTGTAGCCTCTGAAATGTCAGTGTTTGAAATCTGTGCCAAAACACTGCTCTGTCTCCTATCCCACAGTCTCCAGAGAGAACAGGGAGGCAGTCACCCACTACCATGACAGGTCAGATCACTGGAAATCAACATGCACTGAATTTCTGTGGGCCCAAAGTAATGGAAAACCAGGATGATTAAAGGATCTAGAGGAAGGAGGAGGTGACAGTGACTTTTATTTCATTTTTGTTGTCTGGAGACCCCACAGAACTTCTTGACCCCAGGCCAGAATTCGAAAAGTACCAATTTTATTTGCAAGCAGTGCTCAAGACTTTCATCCCCCAACAGCCACCACCACAAAGCACCAGTCAGCTTAAAGCTGATGGTTATTTAACACAAACTGGAATACTTGTCTGCAAACACACAAAGCAAAAGCCTTTCTGAGTAACCAGATAATCTGTGAGCTGCATATCTATAATTGTGGAACAGCCCCAGAGCCGTGGGCTGCTGCAGCCCAGCAGGCAGGGATGCCTTCAGGGAACTCTGGTGATAAGAGGAGGCAGACTGGGCTGGGATTTGCCAGTTCAAATTAAACTGTTAAAAAATCCTGGCCGAGGAGGATTGACCACAGCGTTACCCACACCAGGCCCCCTGGCTGGCAGTTGCTGTGATAAGTTAGAGCTGATGGGACACTGTGGTCCAGGAGGAGCCTTATCAGGACAGTCAGAGCTTTTTCTGACAGCAGAAGTGTCTGCACTCAGTACAGAATGGATAAGACTTCCAGAAAACAGCTTTTTGCTGAAAGCTCCTGGGCTCAAGAGATACAAATTCTCCAAATGGGCAGGCAGGGGCTGTACCAGAGCGACAGCATCAATTGTACGGTTTGGCCTCACCCACACCCTGCCCTGTAGAGCTTGTCTGGGACCTTTCAGCACAAGAGAGCTCCTTTTGATAGGAGGTATAATGGAAACATTGAGATTCTTCACCAAATCTCACTAAACAAAAGGAAGTTTCCATAATTTTTAAAATTGAGAGATCTTAAAGAGATCTGGATCGTAAAGATCTTAAGATCTAGAGATCTAGATCTACACAGATATTTATGATTTTTTTATCCGGATGACCACACTAAAGGCAGGCAACCTATTTTCACTGACTCAAGCCCTCCCCTTTAAACCCAGTACTTTAAGTTAACAGCTAGCTGCCAGCAAGGACAAGTGCCACTAACCAGAAATTGCCTCCACTGGCACTGATCGGCTGAGAAAAGAGATAATCAGGCCACAGCTATCCTGCCATCACTTCCTCCTGAGAGAGCAATCTTCATTTCACCCTAGCTTTTCAAAATAATTCAATCACAGGCAAAGACCAAAGCAAATTACCAGCTCAACACAGTTATTGAAGTTAAAACTAACTGAAGAGAGAAGGACATAAGAGAGAGCATCAGAAAGCCCCAACTGGGATGTTATTATATCTACATTTGCCATCAAGAAAATCTGAGGAGTCCAGAAATGGCTTTTACACTTTCTAACTCACACAATCAAGCTGTTCTCACCTGCTAGCACAGCCCAGAGAAAAATCAAACTGAGATCATAACTCATCCCAAGTATAGGAAATCTGATGGCTGAGTTTCTGGAAATTCACTCTGTGATACAAATAGCTTAAAGCAGCTACAAAATACGGTCACTTTTCTGAGCCTGAATTTGCTAAATCTGTTTTCAATTACATGAGGTTGAGACTGCTCATATATTTTCCAGATACATTATGAGTATATTTTCTAGCTATTATGAATATACTTCATTACTTACTTTTATTACTCTGTGAGTTCTAAAATGCTCTAAGCTCTGCTTAGTTGCAAGAGCCTGAGAGCTATGGGTAAGTAAATTGGATTTTATTGTAGCCTGTGAATAAAAATGGTAACTCTATTTTTTTCTTCTTTCTTGGGGGTGTGCATGTGCAGATACATGAGCCAGCAAAACAAGGATTGGCTTCTAGCCTGAACCCTTCATCCAGCCCCCTCAGAAGCCAGTGGGAGCAACTTTATTCATTTAAACAAGGGGTATATGGGCTTGAGTTTTCCATCCTGGGCTATTAGGAGAGATTACCCCCAGGCCCAGTGATCTGATCTGTCATGAACCTTTCCTCTGGGCAAAGAAGAGTTGTGTCCTTTGCAACACCCAGCCAACTCCGAAAGTCATCTGCGGCTCTTCCCCACTCGCTCAGGAACGTAGCAGCCAGCAAAAAATTATCCACCCACCTGAATTCCAGCCTCCCAGGGTTCTGCTGGGGGCAGTTCAGTTGGCAGCAGGCCTGTTGGCTCACCTGCAGAGCTGCCTGAGGCTGCAGGAGCTGTGCAGGAGCAGCACAGCCCAGTTCGGGTGGCTCCGCACAAGGACCGTGCCGTCGCCTCTGGAACGGAGCCCCTGCAAGTGGCTTTGCTAATGAGATGTAACACACATCATTAAAAGGAAATTACTACAATTACAGTAATTTTGTAGTGAAAGAAATATATGGAATGACTCCAAAATCTTGAAACTTAACTAATGCCCAGCACAGATGTTTTCACAAGGATCACGTGATCTGTGCAGATAACCTGAGAGACAGATTGATGTTTCCAACATAGGAGATAATCTCTGTTTGAAACACTCCAGTGCATTTCTAATGCCAGCTGGGAAGGCTGATGGGACCTACTGGGTGATGCTGGCACAGGAATGCAAAGGCTGGCACAGAAGAAGACAGTTTCACATACAGACAGAGCTAGGGACTGAACTTTAGGAGCTGGAGTTTTCCTTACTCAACTCATTGAAACACACTTAATAAAGGCTTTTCTGTGTACTGGGCACGATCCTCTTCTTTGTCTTCTTGCCATTAACACAGCTTTGAGGTGGTGCCTTCCATCTTCTGCCAGTGAGCCCACGACAGCTCCCATGGGCACAACCCACAGCACTCCTCGCTCTGGGACAGGCTGGGCACACACACCAAAGCCCACTGGCAAATGCCACATGCAGCTCTACTTTCAGCTTCACCTTTTTCTTTCTTCCACGTTTTAATAAAAACCTTTGGGATTTTTATCTTCCCAGGACATTTTTCTTTCCTATGCCCTGATGAGGCCTCAGAGAAACAACAGATGCACAAAGCAAATGAAAGAACATCCCATAAGAAGTCAACCAATACCCCTCCCTAGTCATTCACCCCAGGAATAAAGATCATCTTCTCTTTGGTAACTTGGCTAACTTTTGTCTTCATCAAAGCACAGACTTCATCAAACACAATGTTAAGCCAATTTTGGACTTCTCCTTTCTTCTCTGCAGCATATGATGAAGTTTTGTGGTACAATTGAAACTGGGGCATACTCAAAATCTGTGAATGGCACTTGATATGGAAGGACTGACAATCCTTTTTGTGACAGGCTTTGCATTTTCATTTCCATTAAAATAGAGAAAAAGTGACTTTCATTTCAAAATTACCACATCAGTCAGTAAAAGATATTGAGGAATGACTTAAAGCCTGGTTCTTGTCTTGGGTGTTGTGTAATGCTGCAAGCACCAAGCAGACACAGGATCTTCCCTGTGGGACTTGGACTGGACAAAAGCAGGATTTGCATTGTAGGCAGAAACCTGCACCTCATTCCCACCAGAAATAGCCTGGCCTTAAGCAATGTCCATTAGCATGGCAGAAATTTCCCAAGCTGCTCAGCTTTTATCATCAAGTCAAGCCTTTTGTCATCCAAGAATTTGAAGTAATTTTGAAATTATTTTTAATGGCAGCTATAGTTATCAAATGTAAGCTGGTAGGTAGGGAGATATGCAGGAGGGATATAGCACATTTTCTCCCACTATCTTTTGTGAAGACTCTACTTTTTTCAGTTTCCCACATAATTCTCACCCTGCTATAATGAGCTGATTCAAATGTGAGGGGTTTTTTTCTGTACCCATCAATTATGTTGATAATGGATGTTTTATCACAGGTATCTAGGAATGCCTTCCAAAGAAATTTTCAGTTGTTCATAAATTAAATGCTGGAATTAGACTTCCCCAGGGTGTAAATAGCCTGGCCAGGTTCAATGCAATTACTGCTTAATAGAGATTATAGCAAAAATGACCCAAACAATTAGAAGAGGATTCAGACAGAGATGCCTGTAGCCCACAAAGCTTTCTCCATCCACCATTTTCCTACAGGAAACAGGAGGTAACCTTTTTCAGCTTTCCTCTCACTATCCAATTTATTTTCCTGCACTTTAAAAAGACAATGAATGTGAGCAGCTGATTTCAATACATTTGCTTCACATCTGTACTGGCACAAGGAAGGCACTGAGCCAGCCCCTCCATGTGCTGCAGCTCTGTAACCATTGGTGCCAGCTGCAGGAGATCTGGGCCCTGCTTACATGAACAGTTTGGTCTAGCTTAGGGCAGGCCAGAGGGAAAAGGTTCAGGAAGGGAAACCAGAGCTTGCAGTAAGCAACCTCCTGGCAAAGAGTTTTATTTTGAGAGGCAACAGGTGAACTCTCAATGGGTTCCTTGGGCTCCAGCCTGGGCAGCCAAGAGGGGCTGCAAGGGAGGTATCCCGGAGGGATGTGCAACAAAGGTATTTACCAGTCAGTGTCATAGCACAAAGCAGACCTCTGGGCTAAATACCATAAATATATAGCATCTAATAAAAGAAAACAAAAATAGTGTCCTGGTTTTAGGTGGGATAGAGTTAATTTGCTTCCTAGACGCTGGTACAATGCTTTGAATTTAGTATAAGAATAATGTTTGCTAACACACTAATGTTCCCGTTGTTGCTGAAGAGGCTGGGGACATACCTTGTCCTCCCTTCCTTCACTCTCCCCCAACAGGAAATCTGTTTCCAAGCTGTTGCAGCCATCAGCAGACCCAGCTTAGCTCCAGACACACAACTGCCACTGTCTCTCAGTTATTTTTCATCTTGGTTTACCTCAGACAGCCTTTTTATATTGGGTGCTATTAAATGGATGATTGACTTTGAACAGCCATATCTTTTTAGCACCTTTGATTTATTTACCCTTTGCCCTGTGAGTTACACAAGCACAGGCCAGCACAGCACAGCAGCAGGTCCCTGTGCAGAGCCTGCAGCCTCCTGACCCAAACAGCCTCATTCTCTCTCGCAAAGGCTTTGGTTCTCCAGGTACCATCTGTCTTGCTCTCTCCGTTGTTTTGTTACTCAGTCCCATCCCTCTCTGCCATCCTGATACCTACTTCCTTCTCCATTAAAGTGCCTTCAGCATCTCCTCTCCCTACATTTCCCACCTTTCTTTTTTATTTGAACTCTTAGGTGCAACATGTAAGACATTGTAGACACAGCTGTACAAAATTAGAATTTCTGTTTTAGAGGAGATTGTACCGAGAGAAGTAGTTGCAACATCATCAACCTTTGATCCCTACCACTTGATCCCCAAAATTTCTGTTTATTGCCCAGACAGCCTTGTTGCAGACCCCTTCTTCAATCACCTTCCTGAAATGGCCTCAAGTTGCATCAGGGGAGGTTTAGATTTTATATTTGGAGAAATTTCTTCACTGAAAGGGTGGCCAAGCATTGGAACAGACTGCCCAGGAAAGTGGTGGAATCACCAGCCCTGAAGGCATTTAAAAGACTTGCAGATGTGGCACTTGGGGACACGGTGACAGACTCCAAGGGCACTCTATGATCTTAGAGGGCTTTTCCAACCTTAATGATCCTGTGATTTCAAAAACATCAGCAAACTTTCCACTACCAAACCCCCAGTCAAAGCCCATGAGCTACTAACAGCCTCTAAATGTTTGTTCTAAAGTGGAAATGAAACACAAAGGCAGCACAGCTTGTTGTTAATACAAGATCACTCCATGCTCCAGCCATCCCAAAGCTGCAAATCCTGACTTCAAAACTTCCTCCTTCCATTTAAGGCAAAATTCTCACAAGGAGATTTTGCTAAAAGAGAACAAAACCTTCCTCCTGCAGTGCTCTAAAAACAACCATTCTGAACAAGAATTACTACAGACAATCAAAAATACAATAAAATAAATAGTGGGAGAAAAACTGATGTTTGGATATTTATATTAAAATATTAAACAGCATAGCTGTTATTTTCCTATGCAAAAATTTGTTAATTTTTATGCATCAGCAAACTGCAGTGTTATACATAATTCCCTGCAAGGTTAAGTATTTCTTTGTGTGCACAATAGAGGTGGCCTGGGAATCACAGAGAGATATTTAAATCTGCTCCTGAGCTCTGCAACATCAAAGCAGAGCAGTGGGTTTATTTGGGAGGCTTTTTTGCAATTCCCCACTCACACATCAAAAGCTACACATGGTTTCAAGCTGTTGGAAGGCTCCTGTTCCTGCCATGCCATGGTGCTCCACTGGATATGTGGAGAGGCAGAAGTCTTGGGGTGATGGGCAGAGAGGCAAAACCACAGCAGCACTTGGTGTGCTCTCCTTCAGGTTTCCTACAGGAACAGTATGGGATTTGAGGGAGCTTGTGCCTTCCTGAACTCCAAGGGACTTTCACCATATCTGAACAAAAAGCTTCTGAGAAGCTACTGTGGGTAACAAACTCCAGAGTCCCCTCTGTCCAGGCTGGCTGAGGACAGGTCACACATACACACACAGCAGTGCCCGCCCTTCAGCAGCAAAGAGAGAAACCTGGGATTCTTTGTATGGACAAGTCAAAACATCTGTTCTGAAGCTCATCAGGACACTTCCCATCCCTGGAAGCGTTCAAGGCAAGGCTGGATGGGGCTTTGAGCAGCCTGGTCTAGTGAAGGTGTCCCTGCTCATGGCAGGGGATTGGAACTAGATGAGCTTTAAGGTCCCCTCCAACCCAAATGATTCTATGATTCTGATTTACTTCATTCCCTTCTCCAGATGGGCAGTCAAACCTTCATTTTGCTGGAAAGCATTCCCTGGAGCTGCAGTTCCTGCCTACACCCAGACAGACCAGGAGAGTATGACTGATACTCTCAGGAAATGGCTGGAACAGCCACAGCACAGGCACGGCTGCTTTAGTGCTGGATGTTCTGTGTATCCCACAGAGTTTAAGGAACAGCCCAGTGCACTGAGACCAGCAGCAAACCCAGACCATGGAGCTCACACAGCTCTCAGACTCCTTGAGAAGCAGCAGCAGCTGCTGCATGTCCATGGCAAACAGGAAAGAGAGAAAGGAGAACATTTTAGGTAGCAGGTCCTTCATTTTAAGACATGTGGGGAAACACCTTTACTGACAGCAACCTCATGCATTCCTAAAATGCACTGGAGTCTGTTTAGGGCCCTCACACTTTCCCCTGCTAAATGAGTGTCCCCACTTCTGACTGGGGACAACTCAGAACACATATTTAGAAAGGCAACGTGTGTAGTTTTGTGCTGTGCCCGAGTGGGAATGTGCCAGCTGAAACATTCGTGAACTATCAGCTCCAGGCAGATTGCCAGCACCAAAGTTTTCAAACTTTATCATTAAATTTTGGCAGAAACATCAAAAGAAAAAAGTAAACCTGGGATGATTGATCAGGAAATTTCAATCAGGCTGAAGCAGAAGCCAACACTCCCAACTCCAGTACACACTGCCTCTGCAACAACCTATTAAATCCAGATTTCTTGAAAAGCTCACAAACAGGCACCAAACAGCCCTAATTCTCCTCTGTTCCTCATTAACCAGCCTTCTCACTTGTTTTTTTCAAAGTGCAGATGACTATTTCAGAGGGCCAGGACAGGGTTTGCACTGTTTTCAGCTCATTACACCCAGCACCGAGCTTCGAAACAAGAGAGAGGCAAGTGTTTGAGCAAAACAGGGAAAAATTATGAAAACGCATGGTGTTGCCTGTCAAAGGTGTGTTCCTGGTGTGGCCAGGGCACAACAGGGACAGAACCTCCCAGGGCTGTTCTGCAAGCTGTTCTTGGCAGGGCTTGTAGCACCACACTGGATCTGGGCACAGCCTGGTGATGCTGCCAGCTCCTTGTGAGCAGCTCACCAGGGATCACTGCTGCCAGCTCCTTGTGAACAGCTCACCAGGGATCACTGCTGCCAGCTCCTTGTGAGCTCCTAGTGGGATCACTGCTGTCACAGCACAATATCAGCCTCTCCCAGGGACAGCCTGGACAGGAGCCATGGCCATTCCAGCTGCTGCCCTTCCAGGGAGGCACGGGGCTCAGTTAAGGGAATTGTAACAGATAAAAATATAACACCTGGTTTGATTTCCTGATGTCTGACAGCAGAAGTTGCATTCCAAGCTAACTGAAGGATTTAGTACCAGAGGCCAAAGCAGTGTTCAGGGTGCACTGACTGCGCTGGGTCCCTGTGGGACGGTGGCGTGGCAGGTTTGAAAACTCACCTGGGTTCTGTCACTGCAACAGTGACCCTGGGGTTTTGTAAATATGATTGTTCTGTGCTGAGTAAAACCCTCGCAGTGGCTGAAAAGCACTGCTCTAAGTGACCTCACAACACTGATCAGAGGCAGTGGCAGCGGGGCTGTTTCCATGTGGTGGCCACTGGAGTTGTTGACTGCTGACAAATTAGCAGCAAATTACTGCAGATTAGAGAGCTACAAACTCATCGCTTTCTGCAGTCCCAGGAAACAATATCCAGATTGCATTGGCAGCATCAACAGTTTTCCATTCAGCTAACAAGCTGTGCAGAGATGAAGACAGCAAATTAAACTAACACGAAAAGCAGATTCCTCATTTGCATTCTCAGAAGGCAGAAGAGTTTCCCTACTGCTCTATCATTTGCAGCATACAGGACATCCAGCTCCCTGTGCCAGGACTCAATAGGTGCTTGAACAGCAAATGCAGAACCTGCATAATTAATTACTTGCTTCCTCAAATTAACCCCTGAACTGTGAAGTCCAGGTGTAAGCCTACAATGGGGATCTCCTGCAACACTGATGTTTCAGTTCTCAAAACGCAATGGTCTCAAAATCCGAGTTAAAAAAATGTTTCAGGCTCTAAATAAAAAATGTTTCAGGCTCATGTTTGATGGTTCCTCTCTGAGAAACTCCTTTGCCAACAGTCGAATCTTTTCTTGGGGTAGTCTTTGCTTCAGGACCCAGAATAAACAAGAGCCAAAGTGGTCCCTCCCCAGGGGATGCTCCTGCAGGTCTCCAGCACTGCCTGTCCTGGCTCCCCGTGGCTGCACAGGGAGAGCAGCCAAGCCAAACCCCAATCCACCACAGTTGCTCTTATTTTTATGCTTCCACTTAATAAGCTTCTGCATTTCCCATTTATTTTCACAGTGAAATTGTAAGCCCTGTGCTCAGTGTCTCCAGCTATTTGTCCAGGGTAGGACGGGTGTCTCAGCCCTGTCAGAGATACTTAGCGTCTCTAAGGCAAACAATGCAGATCTTTTCTACACTCTTTCATCCTTTTGCTCCAGCAAAGCATCTGAGCAGCACAGAACAGAGCAGTCCTGCAGGGAAGGCACATCTGCTCTGAAAAGATTGCAAAGAAAAAACAAAACTGAAATACGTTTTTCTGCTCCAGCAAATTAAACAAGCACATCTTTAATCACAGATTTTGGCTTTTAACAAAGCTACAGCATTAATATCTTTTCTGTTGATTTTCTGTAGTTTGTTTATTTCAAAAGTAGATTATAAAACCCCCAGAACTCTTATCCAGCTTTTTGGTTAAGGGAGGAGAAAGATAAGGTATTTTGCTGTCTTTTCTGCAGTGACCCATGTAGTAGAGAATAAAGTACAAATGACAAAATACAAATTTAAACAAATGATGAAAACAAGAACAAGAATCACTGCAGCAGGAGCTCCTGCCCCACACCCAAGAGGCACTGGTTTCACAAGTAGGTCACGGCTCAGCTGCGAGAGGCAGAGCATCCCCACAGCGCCTGCTCCGTGTGCTCCACCCCAGCCTGAATTACAGAAACAGGCAAGCCCCACGGGTACCGGCACAAAGGCCCAGGGAAAGCTGTGGGCCAGCTGAAGGTTCCTGTTGTGAAGCACCCCCTGACCCCCCGCCCGACTCAGCATCTCCCAGTCAGCTCCTTCTGTCCTCAGCATCCCAGCCACTGACCCAGGGCTCTGTGCTTCAAGCCAGCCTGCTCTAATTTGGCTAAAGTTAAGGCGGGGGGGGAAAGTATTTGAAGGACAAAGACACTGGAAAAATGCCTGCAAGTTCTTTCTTTCCTGGGGAAAATGGGGTCACCTGGCATATCTTCTTAAAGAAAGCTTTCAAAAGAACATTTGAAAATCCCAGACCTAAAGTATTTCAAGTTTTATTTCACTTTAATCCTTATATCTTCCCCTGAACACTGACAGCAGCCTCTCAATTTTTAGTTTACTTTTCCATGGCAAACCTGACCAAGTTGTCACTGAGTTCCTAAACATGAAAAGAAGAAACCTGTGCTGCAGTTTATCATTGAAAATTGAGACCCACCAATGCACAAAGCGATGGGGTGAGCTGTGCTTGGGACTGTTTCCTAACGCGGTGCTGGGGAAGTGTCTCCCTGCCCGCTCACCCAGCCCTGCTGCAGCTCATTAAAACCCTTCTTTGGGAGACGGTGTTTCAGAGAAGCCTTTGTGAATTTTTAATGCCGTGTGCTACTTAGTGTTTGCTGAATGCACAGTTTTCCACGCCATCTCAGCAGCATCTGCCGCAGCCAGGGGAGCAGCACGCAGCCTTTCCCAGCACAGAGCCCGGCCTCACACAGATCCCACGGAGAGGCACACGGGCAGTGCAGGGAGAGGCTTCCAGGCCCTTCTGCAGAACCTTGTGGTGCAAAACTTCCCCAAGTGACCACCCAGGCGTAACCCGGTTCAAGTGTTGCACCCATGGGAACACTGCTGGATCAGCGTGGTGAAAGCCACCAGGACAGCACTGTCTGCAGCCTCTGCACAGGGAATTGCTGCTCTCGTCCCTTCTTTTCTCTTTACAAAGCCCAGAGGCGATGGCTGGAGAGCTGAGGGGGGAAGTGCTGGAAGCTGGCATGGAAAACCAGCTGGGTAACCAGCATTGTGCAGGAGGAGGAGAACAGGGGAATGTGAGTTGTGAAAGTCAAGACACACAACCTGTTTGACATAAGGGCGAAGCATGACCCATCTGATTTTGGCAGAACTGAATTTACACAGGAGTGCAGTGTCACCGAGAGCCTCCAGCCTTTAGGGTGGTACTGAACAGTTTACAAGATAAACCACACTCATTTGAGGTCTCTTCTGCTCCACCAGGCTCTGGTAACAAAATCACTAGAATCCTTTTATGGTTTTTAAAAAAAGAAACAACACCAAGAAACCTGCCACCAAAACCCAACAATATTTAGATTTCACAGAGGTGCCATCCCAAGAAATGCTATACAAATACTCATAGCAAACCCAAATTGCTAACTTTTTTTTTTTTTTTCCCAAAGCTGGGGAGCCCTAAGTTGGAAGCACAGCCCTGCTCTATTCTGCTCAGGAGTACAGGACTACTACAACAGGAGTAAAGATAACCCAGCAAACAAGAAAGAAAAATCAGGAGTTGCTCTGCATGTGGACAATTCACTGTGGGTTGCTTGGCTTGGCGCTAGAAATGCTTGAGGGAACTCTGTATTTCTTTGATACACTGAACATTATGAGCTTTAGGTAATGGAATAGCAAATGTTAGATTTAGCCTGTGATGATATCTCCTGTGATGTTTGATCAAACCCTCCTCATGTGGAGGAGGTTTATTAGCAGAGATTGGACCCATTTGAAGAAAGAAGCATCCTGGTGCAGGAGAGGCTCATCTGAGAGCTTCATCAAAGCAGCAGTTTACAGAGAGGTTTTCTGTCTCCCAGCACTACCAGCTCACATGTCAGTGCCAAACCTGCCATGAAAAAGCTTTCCAGAAAGCAGATAAGCATCGTTATATCTTTGGAGGAGCTCAGCTCTCTGCAGGCTCTCCTTTGCCTGCAGGAAACCCACTAAACCTCCCTGCCCTCCCAAACTATTAGCACAGAATGGATTTCTAGACTGGTTCAGTGCACAAAGCTATGGGTGAATGTAGCAGGATTTGTGAGCCACCTCTCTCCTTGGGGACCTGTTTGCCTCTTCATACACATGTGAGCCTGAAACATTTGTGTTTAATTTCCATGCAAAAGAAAAAAAAAAGGCATAAGAATAAGCTAGGAAACAGGAAACAAAACAGTCCTTGCAAAACCAGTGGAGCTGGTGAGGGTCAGTGTGCTGGGCAGGCCATGCATTCACAGATCTCTGACTGAGGGCTAGATCTCTGACATTTGGTGTGGGAGATGACACAGTATTTGCTGCTTCCTGCTATTTCCACCCTAATTAAAAAGAAGCTAATTCCAAACCTTATCTGGCTCTCTCGTGGAGCACACTGACATGCTTTTGTAGACAGAAGCAAGCTCACAGACAGTCAGCTCAGTGGTTTCCTACCTGCCCAAATCCCACGGGATATCTGTGCTGTAGAACAGAGTGGCTCCTGTAGCAAGATCAGCTTCTGTGAGTCTACACCGAGTGCTGCTGCAATAGCAGTGCTGTGAGAAACATTTAATCCTCATTCTTGTTTTATAAAAGGATCAAAATGCTCAGCATGTTGACAATTCGAAGGTTTAGCAGTCCTGACATCCAAGTATTAAAGCACAGAAATACATACTGCAGGCTTGAAACTTGAATGCTAAAATTCTAGAAGATGGGGGTAAAAAGAAGAAAAACCCTACTCATGCTGTACTGCAATGGCCTGGTCCTGTTCTGTACTGATTTATGAATATAAGGAAACTGCTTTCTTTTACGTTGCCTTGGTTATTCAGTCACTTGCTGTATGAATACATTTGTTCAGGTCAGTGCAAGGCTCTCAGAAGAAGCACACGGGAAGGGAGAGTGGCTTCAAGGACCAAGAGTTTAGGGCTCTTGATATTGAAAAAAATGTGCATCTGTCTGCCCAGCTAATCTTTCCTCCAGCTGCAGCCAGCCCACAGCTGGGCTTTGCTCTGAGGCAGGGAATGCTGTGCCTGGAGAGGGCCCTGCCAGGATGGAGCAGGGACATGCTGAGGTGCCACTTGTGCCACAGGAACATGCTGAGGTGCCAGATGTGACCCAGGGACATGCTGAGGTGCCACTTGTGACCCAGGAACATGCTGAGGTGCCAGATGTGGCACAGGGACATGCTGAGGTGCCAGATGTAGCACAGGAACATGCTGAGGTGCCAGATGTGGCACAGGGACATGCTGAGGTGCCAGATGTAGCACAGGAACATGCTGAGGTGCCATTTGTGCCACAGGGACATGCTGAGGTGCCAGATGTGGCACAGGGACATGCTGAGGTGCCACTTGTGACACAGGGACATGCTGAGGTGCCAGATGTAGCACAGGAACATGCTGAGGTGCCATTTGTGCCACATCACCCCCCAGCCCCCAGCTGTCAGCAAGGCCGGTGTGTCTCTGCTGTCGGCTGCTGCCTCGGTCTGCAGAGAGGTCCCCCCCACCAACAGACACCTTCTGCTTCCATCTCCTCTACCCAAATCCACCCTCAAACTCCCACACATCTTTCTTCCCCCTTATTAGCACTCCTAGAAGGAGGAGAAATGGGAAAAGCATCAGGCACGCTTCCTCATTTGGGTATTGCAAATCTGTCTTTTTGGTAAACATGGACAGAAATTGTCTTCCCCAGCAATCAGGCGGCCCCAGCCCTGATGTGGAGAGCACGGCAAGGCAGGAAGCACAGAGATTGCATTTGCTGAACAGCAGTCACCCTCTCCCTGGCTGCTGACCTTTAAAATGTCAGGCACCTCATTTAGAAAGCAACAATTGGGTTTGAAAAGTTTTAAGGGTCTGTGCCCTGCTCCAGCCAATTTTGCAGACAGTGCTCTGCACGAACCTCTCCCACTGCTCTGTTTTCCTTTCCCCTTCATCTCCCCGGGATTTCAGCATTTAGCACCTCGTTTGCTCATGTTGCTCTTGTTCCAGCAGGATTTAATATTCCTGGCTACGGACAGTCTACTTTTATAACTCCTTTTCAGTTAATTCTTCCTCCAGTTAAAAGCCAGAAAACAATCTCCCCCTCTCATTTCCAACTTAGGAATTCCTTTTGCAAGATCTAAACTCTGCTGTTTTCCTATGACTAGATTGCAGTGTGCAGGGGAGAGGAAATAAGTTTAGTTCCTTTCTTTGAAAAGTATAAATATTTTATCTTGTTTTTACAGTCTTATGCAAGTACTTCCATTTATAGCACATGCTTTTCCCCCACTGCTTGACACATACCAAGCATATTAATTGATACCACTATCACTCCAGCTACAAAAGGATAACAAGATAATTCTGCACGTGGCTGTGTTTGCATATAGAAAAAGCCTGAGTTTCATAAAGCCCAGGGACAGACTTGCATCCCCCATTCCATACTCCTGGTCTCCAGTCTGAAACCCAGCCAGGCCAGCTGTGCCTTCCTATCTCTCAGTTTTCCAGGCAGAAATATTTCAAATTAATTCATGGTCCCTTCCTGCCCCTCCATCCTGCCTTTCCTCTTATCCCACCCCGTGGGGGATGTCGAAGTGGTTTATGAGTGTTGCACATTTGCTCTCTGCAGCTGATGCTGCTGCCAGGGAAGGTGGCAGAGTGGTGCCATGGCAGCTCTGTGGCTGCTCCTGCCTGCTCGGGTGCAGATTGCCCCATTATATTATTATTATTATCATCATCGTCATCATCGTCATCATCATCGTCATCATCATCATCCATACTAGGAGCCTAGTAATGTGAATACACCAATTTTGGTAAATCTTTAACTTTTTGCCAGTATTAATCCAACCTTTTTTAGGAGATGGGGAGGGAGGTGTAAAGAAACAAAGAAAGCAACTGATGGCACTACAAAGGCAAGGAAGGAAGAGCAGCCTTGCTTAACAAAGTGTAGCATGTTTGAAAGCCAGCAAACCAGCCAGCTGGATTTCCATGATGAAGAGAAAATCTTTTGGAAAGGAAAATAAGCCTCAGTGCACTTATTTTTATTAGCATACCAGGCACAAACCTGTGCTTTGGTGCTGGCACAGCAGAACAATACACAACCAAATCACCACGTGCCTAAAGCATAGGTTCTGTAGGCTCCTGGAGTCAACTACTTAGACTAAGGAAAAGAACCCAGATATTTATGTGCCAAGCACCAGAAGCACCCAAAAGCCACACTGATCATTACAGCAATGCCTCAAAATCTGGCTGCTCTTGCAGACTGAGGTTAGAAAGCCATGAGTAGCGGGGGGCTGAAGCCAATCACATCTGCAGTGTCAGGCTGGGGGCCTCAATACCAGCAGCCAATTAAGGCAGAATCTTGGCAGCAGGAACTGATCTTGGCTCCAAAGCCCAAGTCCAGGCTGAGCTGCCTCTTGAAGCCGAGCCCAGCGTGCAGCGGCCCTTCCATGTCCTGCTGGGGGTCAGGAGGAGCCCAGAGCGCCTTCCTGTGCCGCCGACACGGCCCGGCCTGCGGCCCTGGGCCCGCACACAGCTCGCACCTCTGCACCTCGGCACTGAGCAGGCTCACAGAAAAGAAAGTTGCACTCAAAAAATTATTTTAAATCATTTCCACCTCTAAAACGTCCTGAAAGAGTTGCAGACTTTTTCCAGAGCCACACACCACTTTCCCGGGGTGCAGACAACCAGTTGTGGAACCAAAGACACTCGTGCTCCTGCTCCTCATGTCCATGAACATCCATTTCCACTCTTTGTTAATACATCCTCCCAGGAAAAAAATGAGCTGTTCCTGTCCCTCAGGTTATTCTTGCTGGGAGTTACAGATGTGAATGTATCATTGTTTCAACTTCACACATCTTTGCCCACTCCAAGTCAGTAAAATACACCCTTCTCTCCAACATATGTTATCTGGTATTTTAAAAGAGTGAGAAAGATAAGAGGAAGAAAAAGATACACATGATTTATAGCTGTTCCTGGCCAATTGCCTGAACACATGCTGCCAGAACATATTTTCTCACAATTGTCTGGCAAAAATTGCTAGCACATTATGAGGATAACTTGCAGCAGTGTATTTGTTCTGGATTCAATTTTTGCCTTATTTAATTTTAATAGCTGTAATAAAAAATCTTCAATAAATACAGCTGATCTGCAGAAGATACCTAATTAAAAAGGATGCCAGAGCCCAGTGCTGTCCCTTGTTCCCACAGCAACAAGAGCAGAGGATAGCATGCAAGCAAAAAGGCAAAAGCAGTGCTTTTCCTCCAGTAAGGATCTGCTCCTCTTCCCCTGAGGGAACTTCCAGGCATTAAAGGCAAACAGGATAGTCCTGCCACTGAGAGAGAGAAGTAGCAGTAGAAGCTGTTAGTGAGATTTAGGTGGTGTGGCAAGAGAAATAATATGAGCTGAGAGTCACACAAGAAGCCTGTGGTGGTGGCAAAGGCATTTTAAGGAGTTCCCACATGCTGGTCACCTCCACCTGGGTGTGCATTGTCACACTGCACCCTGTCACTCCTTAGTAACACCCCGGGAGCACACAAACCACACCCCTGTTCCAGTGAAACACAAGGTAAAACATCCAGGCTGGAGCATCTCTCCACCAAAGGCAGCATCGAGCACAAGCACTTCCAAGGGAAATTCACTGAACACTGATGAGAACCTTTGCATAAAGTCATCTCACAGCCACTCCCTGCCTTTGAATGGAGTTGGGGAAACATCTGTGGCACCGACACACTCCCACCAAGGGAGCAGGACAAAACCAAGCCTTTTTTTAATCTCAGTTATGGCACACATGCCCAAATCTTGCAAGGAGAATGTTAGGGCAGGGAGATGCAGAGTGCACTGTTGGCTCCAGAGCCTGGCAAAGTCCCACTGCCCTGCACCCTGCCTGCATCCCCCTGTTAAGGGACACATGGTAATATGGAAGAGCAGGAAGGTAGCACAGGGAATAGCAGCTGACATCCTTCACACATATCTAGCAGAGAAACTAGATATCACAAGGATGTAATCAAAAGGCTCAAAGCAGAGCTGCACCTAAGTTTGATGCACAAGCAAGCAGAAAGCTCTTTGCCTGTTGTGTGAGGGCAGAGCCCATTGCCTGATGAAGAAGAGAGCTGCACAAGGCAGCTGGAGCTCCACACCGTGTAGGGTTTGACTCCCAACACTCAGAGTGCTAATGTACACCCTAGGAGCTTGTCCCTACACACAGGCTGTGTCCCCTGGTCACTGCCACCCATCAGCTGAGTCCCCAAAGCCTGCAGTCAGCTGCACCTCTTTGATCTGACACGGTGCTACATCCAGTCAAGTTGCAAAAGTCCTTTCCAAGCACTTTAAAACTGCATATCTGTTAAAAAAAAATGCAAAACATCAAAACCCAACAAAACAGCAACAACAAAAAATTAGCAGGAGAAATATTGATTGACTGCATCTACTTTGAAAAGTTTCCCAGATACAGCAAGATGAGATATTAATGAGATAGATCAAAAAGCTCTGAGGTGTTAAATCCTCAATGCCCATCACTTCCCTGGCTTGCCACTATAGCCAGAGCCTTCCCTTTCCCCTGTGCAGCCATTTCCACATGGAACAGACCTCTCTGTAGACACCCTCCTCTCCTGCAGAGCATGGCACTGTAAGGTTGGGTCAGCACTCACAGCTATATCTCATCTCCACAAGCTCCTGCCTTCCCTGTGGTGGGGAAGTGCCCCATTCCCCACCTAACCCACACTATTTATGTTCCTGTCCTCAGGTATTGGGTGTGCCTGGTGCAGCCAAACCTTGGCAGGCCCATGAAGTGCTCGTGGCTGTCACCCCTCGAGCACGCCCAGCTGCTTTGCCTTTCTCTCCCCTCTGATGTTTGCTACCCCCTAACGTGAGTCAGACCACAGGGATATTCCCAGAACCTGGCCCAGACAGGGAGCTGCAATCAGTTCAAGGCTTCTGTTGTGAACTCAGAGGAGGTGTCAGGGCAGATTCACCTCGACAAGGAAAACACATGAATATAATGTTTCCATTGAAATGGCCTTCAGGATACCTATGGCTGTGTCTCTCCAGGTTAACAATCCCAATCTCCAGAAAACCAGGGCAAGAACCACCACTTTTAAGGCACTACCAATAAAGCTTACATTTTTTGGGTGGGGTTTAGTAGCTACATAAATATTTCATCGTGCCCTTTACTGGCTGTCATCATGGTACATACACACATTTGCCATGCAGCCCCCAATTAAATCTCTCAACTTTGGCCCTGGAAAGAAATATCTTTAAAAATCCCCTTGGCTAATTGAGTAGCTTTTCAAAGTATCCTTGGAAAACCACAATCCCTTATTCCCACCCTCCATGACTTGCAACACGGTCATTAAATCTTTTATAATAATAGATCCCATTTACTCCTGTCCAGCCTGAAGCCTCTAATGAGGTTTTCAGAAGAAAACCCACATCTCCCAATCCACAAAGAGAAGAAGAAAATAAACTCCATTTTCTTTGGGTTGCATCCCATGTCAGACCTTAATTGGGGCACTTCAAAGCAAAGCAGAGCCTTTGGAAACGCTGCCCTCGGATCAAATGTTCAGCCTCAAATTGCCAGGCTAAAGCATAACCCCTGCTCCATATCCCCTCCCTGCATCTCTCAGGGACACCCACATGCTGCTGTTTGTCTCCAGCTCTCTGTGTGAAAGGAATGGAAAGGAGGAGCTGAGCGAGAGAATGGATACAGCAGGAAAAGAGCATTGCCTAGAGAAACACACACAGGCTCCCTCACACATACAGAACCCACCCTAAGGGCTGAACACAGCCCCCCTGCCCAATGCATAAAGTAGAGCCCAAACACAGAGATCTCTTTGCCCTGCCAGGTCAGCCTTTACTGGGCCCAGGGAGCAACAGCTCCTGAGGGCAAGAGGCTTGATGAACTGCAGAGGGTGTTCGTGGGCAGGTCTGAACCTCTAACAGGGGTAACACAGACAGCAGGAAGGGTCAGACTGGAAATCCAGGTGTGGGGCAGACGTGGGTGGTTTCCAATGCAAAAGCTCTGATCTAGTCTGCTTCTCCACATCTGAGGCCGCTGAGTGGGGTCTAGCAGAGAGCAGAGGTCAGCAGTGGCCCAAGGGCTGATACTTCTCCCAGAGAGTGCTCGTAGGAAGATGAACCTTCAGGTCAGCAGCACCATCTGAGCTTCTAATGGACTGAGGTGTAGCCTAATAGGAAAATGTGAAAGCCTGTGTGTTCAGGTGTCTGACTGACTCTGAGGTTCAAATCCATTTACTGCCAATGCAGAAATGTCAGGAAGCCTTGAAGGTTACAGCAGTTAATGACTTTTACCATGGGTTTTGCTCAGCAGCTGAATTTTTGAGAAAGAGTGGAAAGAAAGGCTCAGCAGACACAAGAAGAGATGGTTCTGGGCACAAAGGGCAGCCAGGATCTGCCAGCAGAGCCCTGGGGTGGACCAACTGGTGGATGAGTATGTTCTACAGTCATGAGGCAGCAAACACCACAGGCAGCAAGCACACCTGAGGGAAGCCAAACATTCAGTAAAGCTGATTTTCTAAATATTTCTCTAAGTCAGGTTTGGTATTCTAGCTGCAGGTTTTACAGCAAAAAGGCAAGGACACAGGAGATGGCCACGAGCACTGCAGTGTACCTTGAATAATGAGGAAAGGGCATTCTGCACAGTACCAGTCAGGCACCTGAGCTATCAAATATCAGCTGAAGTGTCAGCAAGCCAGTTGCACTCTGTTTGAACAGAGGAACATTCTCAGCTCTTTTTAACTCCCCCAATCCCACTCCCTGCACATGGTGGTCACACTGAGACCAGTGCCTCCACTGCTCATGAAGGATCTCACAGTATTTTCTATTTTGGTTGCCTGTTCTCTCAGCAGGAAAAAGCTTTAGGAACAGGACAGAAATAACAATTTTGGGCAGTGATGGGCCATAAATCTATGCTGTGCAAAAATAGGTGGGATATGAACATTTCTGTTGTAGAAATAAAAGTTCATGTGCTGGCCCTCAAGCTGTTCATTGTCCTGAGGTCACAGGGAAGTTTCTGGGCTGGATCCAAACCTTGCCCAGCTCAAACCTTCTCTGGCTTAAGCCCTGCACTAAGCAAAGCACGTGTGGGCCCAGGTTAAAGCTGGACTGCTGCATAACTCCCAGCCTGTAGCACATGAGGGTGCAGTTAACCAAGTCCTAACCCAGTGCACCCACTTCAAGGTCTGCTCTGCAGAATTAAGGTATTCCAGCCAAAAAAAAAAAAAAAAAAACAAACCCGAATTCATTCCTTGATTCTAACATGAATTTGCTGACAAGAAGTGACATGAGAAGAAAAGCAGGTCCTAAAAGACTCGCAACTCTTCACTTCTGCTGCACACAGCATGCAACAGAGACCCTCATATCTTTGAAGAATGAAAAAAGCAGCCCTGAAAGGGCACCAGCAGCTGGGAAGTGCCCTTTCAAGCCAGTTAATGATGAAAATGAAATCACAGAATCATAGAATCTTTTCCTAGTTTCATAGTGATAAAAGGTGGATAGAAGTACTGGAGACATCTAACGACAGCCTGTAGATCATGGCCAGCAGCCACTTTTCACAATCCCTACATTATCTCAAAATCCATCTTCTGGTGGATAGGTTTGTTTATTATTTTGGGAACAGCATGTCCCAATCTAAACAGATGTCATCCCTTCCAAACCATGTGCTGTGAACTTTGCAAGGACTTGGAAGGGTATCTGGGAGAGCTTGGGAATGATACAGGAGTCCAAATAACTGAAAACAGATTCAGACTTTCTCCTTGTAAATAAAGGTCATTGCACAGTCTTACAAGGTGCTTTTTGATTGTCTAGATTGATTGTTTTGCATGAAACCTAGACTATCTAAATGCAAATCTTTTTGTATTTACTTAATAAAAAAGATAAATACGTTTAGACTGGTCACCTGGCCATGGAAGAACCTATGAGATATATCCATACTTAGAAAACCTGATTCATCACTGAATTTTTCTACTTATATGTGGGTGGCTGCTAATACTGGTTTTGTTATGCAAGAATTATAAATATTCTCACTGAGAACTAATGATTTAATTTAGATGCACCAGCAGGATGTGAATAGCTCAAGGTTTTCCCAGCACATGAGGAGCAGTAGCCATGCAGAAGGTAATTACCTGGGTTTAGAAATAAGTGGTTTTGATGACTGATAACCCATTAAGGCAGGGACAGCAAAATGCCCAGGAGCTCACAGTAAAAGCACAATTCACAACAGGTGCAGACTTACAGCTGGGGAAGGAAGAGTTTTGCGTGCAACAAGAGGCTCGCTAGGTGTTCAAGGTCTTTTTGTTCTGATATTATGTACATATATATGTATATGGAGGTATCAGTGCCCCAGCTTGGCATTTTTTGAAGATCCAATAAAAGCATCCAAAGTTACAATGCCTTAATTTTACTTCCTTGATGCCTTGAATGCCATGCTACTGAAGTCCCAGTTGCTTACCAACATTCAAGTCCTGTGCAATTGTATTTTCCAAAAGGGCCTCAGATTCGTGGGGGAAGAGGNTCCAATAAAAGCATCCAAAGTTACAATGCCTTAATTTTACTTCCTTAATGCCTTGAATGCCATGCTACTGAAGTCCCAGTTGCTTACCAACATTCAAGTCCTGTGCAATTGTATTTTCCAAAAGGGCCTCAGGGACCATCTGCTCACCAGTGATAATTTCCTTCATCTCTCTTTCCATGCATTACTCTGTGCTTCCACACTGCCAGAACTGAAGAGGCATTTTCACCTCATTTTGCCCCAGTTTCTGTACTAATAAATCAAGTTCAGCAAGGGGCACTCTCAGAATGAAAGAAGGAAAAGGAAACATTTACACAGCGACCTGAGTGTGGTTGCTGTGAATCTGAGCTCTGAGCACAGCCACAAATACCCATTTCTTCCTGTTCTAGGCTCTCTAGAGGGGACCAAAATACTTTCTCCAAGTGGGGTCTGCAAAGGGTGGGTGATACTTTGAGAGCTATTACCACTAAACATCCTGCAAGTGTCCCAGATCCTCAAAGTCCTCAGAGGAACTGTATCTGCCCACAAGGAGGCACTGAGGACAGGCACACAGCGTTTGTGAAGGGCTGGGAATTGCTGGCAGCTTCACCCACGTGTTCTTTTGGAGACCCCAACACCAGCACTTATTTAGCCCTCTCTCTGTGTTGAAGGCCCAGGACTTTCCCTGCTCTGCCCCCACCATTCCTGCATCAAGAAACACAACCCATGGGAGAAAGCTCAGTCTCTTCCTTTGTGTACTGCTGATTAACAAGACTGATTTTTGCTCAGGTGACACTTCTGATGTGTTTTCTTGAATATTATGAAGAACATGTGTTCTTGAACATTTCGAGCTGGGGCTGAGAGATGTGCCTGAAGCTTTTCATTTACTTGGTTTTGTTTTTCTGCCTTTTTCCAGCTTTTGAAGCCTGTGAGCTCCCCATAGCAAGGGGACAGCAGTGGCACAGGCATCACAGTCACAAAGCCACCAGACAGAGCAGCACTGCCAGTTTATGTGTACAAAGCAGAGTTTACTCACAAGGGCACAACCCCACTCCTGGCTGAGCAGGCTCCTTGGCCAGTTGGTTGTGATGCTGATGTGCAAAGATATCTAGGTTCCCCACTTGTCAGCAGCTCTCTATGTGCCCCCATGGTTTGTAGTGTAATTTACTACGAGACTTGTAACACTGGAATGTGCAGACCTTTCCTTACAAAGAATAGCAACATAAGTCTCCTTTAATGAGCTCTTAAGTGACTAACAGATATCTGTGTGCAGCTATTGAAAGGACAAGCCCTGCTGGGATAGGAATGGGCACAATGCCATTGCCCTCCATGGCTCTTAACCAAAAAGCCCTTTCCAACCACCAATTCCTGCTTCATTCATGCTTCCTTTTTTTCCTTTATTAGCTCTGCTACGTCCTCTACAGGCCTTCAGCTGATCCTTCAGATCAACTGGAAACTGAAACCTCCTCTCAACATTTGTTCTCTGGATTTCTTCACACTTCATTGTATTTCATTTTTGATAACAACAGAAGCTATTCAAGACAGCATGTGCTGAATGGCTTCATTCCCATCCACACCTTCTCTAGATATGATAATTTCAAGGGAGAACCACAAGAGTTTGGGCCAGTTCTTGGTACAGAAATCACAAGGATGGCAGCAACAGGAAGGTGCCAGGTTGACTGAACCACAATACTGACTAATCCCTGGTCACTATCAAGTGAAATACTGCACCACTGCCAGCTCCTCCTGCCATTTTCTGTAGGTGTTTTATAACCATATGCTGAAGTTTTGGCATATTTTCTTTTGCATCTCTCCTCTTCCAAGGCAGAGATCCAGAGGAAATCACCTAACCCCATTGCCTGGCAAGTCAGACCCATGGATGGGTCAGACTGATGGCCATTTCCACAAACAGGATCTAACAATTACAGCAAAACCCACCCAACTAAACCTCAGATTAAAGCTGGATGCACTTTGTATTTAGCTATATTCAAGTCATGGGGGTTGGGTAGTTGCAGTGAGTCAGAAATTTCCAGATAAAACATTGGGTTTTGGGAAGCTACATATCTACAATGAATCGTTAGCAGTTAGGCTGTTCTGTCAAAATAAAACTTTTAATCTTTCAAAGAGAATCCTGGGCTATTTAATTGATTAGCAGCTTTCTAATGAGAGGATTAGGTACACAGTAGATAACTCAGATGATTGACAGCTCTGCTGCACCAGCCTAAAACAAGATGCCTCCATTTTCCCAGCACATGCCAATTAAATGATTAAGTATTGTTTACTGGGACTGGGAGGATTACAAGACAGTAGGTGGTTTTATTAGCAGAGAAAGGAAAAACACTCCTACACAAAAGAAAAAGATTATTTTGAATGACTAACAACCATGCCCCTGCAAAGCATGACTAGAGCTAACCGAGTTGTTCACTGTCAGGTTACACCCCAGTCCTTCTCCCTTTTTCAGATATTTGCCAGTTTATCCAGAAATCTCCAATGTGCTCATCATTTCCAGGTGTCTTATGCAGACCATTTTCTGAGTTTAGCATGTAGATAGCTGCAAATCCAGCTGCTAGATACTGTCACTAGGAAAAGGTTGGGGACTCAACTCACATTATAGACAGAATCTCACTTCTCTGGAGCAGGAGACACAGGATGTCTTTTAACAAGCAAGAGCTGCTTCATTAGCAGCCTTTTAGTGCATGTAGGCACTGAATCAAATCACCTAAATACAACTACCTGAACATGGCAGGGGCAATAACGTGGTTTAGCATCTTGCAGCAAGAACATCCAATTTTACATGAATTAACAATTTATGTGGAGAAGCTTTGGCAGGAAGGGGGAGGAGGGAGATGCTCTTAAATTCACACGATCAGGCTCCATAGTTACCATGTCTGAACCAGCCCCGTTGCTTTAACACAATATGTGCCATTTTTACCAGGCTGGGGGAAAGAAAAAAAAATCAAGATGCTGAAAAGATTTCCAAATTTATGACCTCTTGACTGCACATTAAACGAGACTATTCCTTAATTCTACAATCCCTTGGTTTGCCTTTTAGGTGATCAGAGATCATCTGATCTCTGCCTGGAAAAAGTTAAATGAGATGTTCTAGTTAAACTAGATGTCAAGAGCTGAAGTTTTCTTCAGATTTTCCCCTGCCCTATTTCTGTAGGGTTCCTACACAGGTCTGTAAGAGTGGCTTTAGCACTGCTGAGGAAAGCAAGGGTTGCCAGTTCTGGGTAAAGCTGCCAGCACTCCCTGCCCTGGGAGCTCTCTCCCCAGTATGCCACCATCACACAGCACTGGATAATGATCCATTTCTGCTGGTTAATTAGAAAGAGCAAAGTCCCTGCCAGACAGGAACCTCTGCAGGTGTGGAGACCACAGAAGCATCTTAACAGAGTAAAATATTTTGGGAATCTGTGGACTTGTGTTTTTAACAGCCTGTCCAGGGCTCAGGGCCCCTCCCTGGGATTCTGACAAAAAATGGAAAGTGTATGATTTTCATTTTCTGCAGAGGGCTGTGCACAGCACCTGCTGTGAGACATAAAAGCAGCAGACTGATGCTTCCACTGTTCCTTGGAGCTGTAACAGGTAAAGCCATGAATAGGCTGAATTTCAACAAATCAGTAAATTAAAGTCCAGAATGTCAAAGAGAAAATTGTGAAAAAGAGATCCCTAGGGATATTAAATACAGAGATATTACCTCTGGCTCTGGAAACCTCTGAGCCCTAGTTTGCAGGGAGGCTGTACCAAGGGAAATATTCTTGCACATCTCCTGCAGCAGCTGCTGTGAGCTGCAGGAGGCTGGAGAGAGGCTGTGGGGAGCTGTGGCCACAAAAGGCTGCAGAGGGAACACACGGAGCTAATTACAGAGTGCCAAACTCTGATATCCAGAGTTCAGGAAATATGAATGGCTGGTGAAACTGGTCATCATGGCTAGCAAGTGTTATCTCAAGAAAAAAGCAGCATCTAAATAAATGTGAGGAAAACCATTGCAGGCTGTAGGGTCCTTCAGAGGACAGCCCCAGGGTCACAGAGACAGCCCAGCTCCATGGGACTGCAAAGCAGTGATGCCAGGACAGATGTGCTCCACCACCTCACCTTGCCTGAGCCAGCACGGGATAGAGCTGCCACTGAGCTCCAGACTCCTTGTGACTGCCTGTCATCCAGGTTCCACAAAAAGGGAAAAGCAGCATTAGTCCCATGGAGAGCACCTGTTGTGTTGTCCAAACACTGTAGCACAAACTCGTATTTTCCTATAAGCACAGACTGAAAACACATCAGTGTGTGTTGTTCTTTGGTGTTTGGGTCCAGTCTCTAAGGAATCAAACTACTAATATTCACAGGTTAGGTCTGTTTTGCCAAGCTACCCTAAGATTACCAAGGGGTGGATCCTCCTTTATCACTTATCTGTGATTTATTTTTACATTGTTTATGTGAAATTGCCCTAAATCTGGTGGATTCTGCTATGTCAGCTTGCACACCAGTATCACTTCTGCTCTAAGAATATCTTTTCCAGAAAAATAACAAAACCTGTTTGGATGTTTTGACTGTATCAGCATCAGACCCAGTAAAATGAAGGACATTTAAACACTTGGATGTTCCTGGATGTTATCAGGAAAAATGGTGATAGTAACAATAGTCCAATCAAGAAATGTGAAATATGAATGCACATACTTACCATTTTTGTCAGCTCTTCTGAAAATCTAGAATTGAAAAAGAGAGAGAGAAACATGTTTACTGTGTTGTCCAACAAGAGGGGGTGAAGCCCTTTGCACCAGGACCACGTTCAGCTCCACACACAGGGCAGGTCCAAGCACTTCAACCCCTCAAGACCCAATTCAGATGCGTTACTGAGCTCACCCTTCCCAAGACTCAGCTCATTTCCCCCAGACCAACATGATGGACAACCACTGCCAGGGTGCAGTACCAACGCCGGTGCCTCTGGAATAACTGGTGGAAATGCTTCCAGCAGTTCCACCACCTCCCTCACAAAAGAAAGCTGAAACCATGGATCCAACACAAGAAAAATACACACTAAAAATACACACTGGCTGTGCAGCCAGTCCAGACAATTTCTCTAATGTCAATAACATCCCTTAAATCAAGTTTCACAGCTCTGCACTTCTGGGGAAAAAGAAAAAAAATATTTACAACATCCTTTTTTAAAAGCAAGTCTCCTGAGTAGGAAGGAGATTATATTTAGACTTAAAACTACAGTGTGGAGAGCAGCCCACAGAGAGGTATCAGATAGCCATTTCAGAGGGAAAAAATGGCAATAATGTGTAGTACTTCGAACTTGCCGGGGAGAAAGCGAGCAGAACCAGCTGCTGTTATCCTCACCAGCCCCACCCCAGGAACTCACCAGCCTCACCCTGACACTGATACTCAAATTGTCCAGGTAGAAACTTTCTAACACAGTTCTGAGTATTGAAAGCAGGCATTCCTTATTGCAGTGCTGGGCACTTGGAGGGTCCTTTCTCCATTCCAGTGCCCTGAGTGTTGGGTAAAGAGTTTCTACTCATGCACACTGATTACACTTTCTTTGGCTATCCCTGCTTCCTTGATGTGTGGGTATTACTTTATGGGAAGTCTTTATATGGTTCTTTGGGGTCCTCAGTGGTGTTCAACATCCAGTGTCCTTTTTAGAAAGCTGTTCCTCAACCCCTCTTTTGAGTAAGTGCAATATTGTTGTTTTGCATAACTTCTGCTTTGTCAGCCTTGCAGAACTGAGCTGGCATCCAGCTTGTGTTCTGCATGACTTCTGTGTGTCCAAGTTACATCCTTCTTCTACTATCCAAGGCTGTGCTGTTCTTTTCTACTGCCCTTATCCACACAAGGCTTGTGCAGAGGTTGAAAAGCAAAAGGCTTGTGCAGAGGTTGAAAACTTACAGGTTCCTGCCAAAAATGGCTGCTAGCACAGGTTGGCCATAAATTACCAAAAAATTAACATGCTCATCAGCTGGGCAGAAAAGGTAAAATATTCTCATCATCTCTTCAGGACTGACCCTATTAATTTGAGCAAGAGCAGAGATTTTAGTTGTACAAAGAAATTTCCCTGCAGAGGGAATAAAAGCACCAGCAAGACAGATCAGAGTGAGCCGTAAAATAGAATCTCATATTTTCTGGGTCACAAAACCATTAAAAAACATAAAATATCACAAGAGAAACTGCTGCACAAAACAAGAACCCCAAGAGACAAATTGAATTGCAGAATATGCTATTTCACTGAATATGGCTTAATTAAGGAACATTAATCATCCTTTTGTCCAAAGTTCTTGTGAGCCTGTGCAGCCTAGGGCAAAGTCAAAGCTGAACTTTCTGGTGTGCTTGAGCAGAGGCAAAACCCCTCTGCATGAGCCAAACCCCGGTGGTGGGAGTCACAGAAACTCCCTAGAAGGATTGCAGCTTGTGACCACTTCAAAACTCCTCCTGTGCTGACCTTCAGTTTTAGAGCAATCAGAAGTTTTTTGGGGAAAATCCTACCTGTTTCCAAACTTACAGACTTAACAGAGGTTAAACATGGGTTTTGAAAGGCCAGCCAGTCATGGCTTGTCTATGGGCAGGAGAAGTAAATCCCAGCAGGACCCCAGCAAGCTGTGGGGCTTTAGCACACATTCCTCAGCTGTGCTCAGCATGCCCTGCCCATCAGATGGAATATTCCTCTTTTCATGGCCTGGACACCCCAACTCCTCACTCCCCATGAGCACCTCCAGATGAGGTAGTTCTTTTCCTGGATGCTGATTATTTCTGGGTTTTTTGTTTCATCAATACATCCTTCTGTTGCTCTTCCCACTGCTTTGAAACCAAGGCATTGCAGCCAGTCCAACACAGAAGGAACAATGCCTATTTTAAGGTCCCATGGGAGATCACCATTTCACTAAGCACAGCTGGCAGAGGGAGAATGGGAAGGCAAAAACAATAGGTAAAATGTAGATTGAAGTGGGAGAAAGGCTCAACCTGCAGTGCTCTGCTCCATGGAGCTGTTACCTTGCACAGAATGCTTGGAACAATAGGAAAAAAAAAAAAAAAAAAGGAAATGAAAGAAATGTTTAGAAATTGAAGTATTTATATCCAGAATTGAAGTATTTATACCCAGCTTCACTAAGTGAACATTTTAGAGATTTAACTCCCCCAGATACTCCCTAAAGTATGGCTATTTGTAAATGAACATCCTGATGAAAGATCACATTGGCTGTGTTACTTATCAAAGTTTATTCTACAGGACCAAGCTGCTTGGTTTTTTTTATTGCTAATGAGCAGGATTTATTCTTTCAACTTAATTGGATCACCTACAATTTGCACACATAAAAAAAAATTAAAGTGGGACACCTGGAGGGAAAGCAATTTAAGACAAAGTAATCTGTCAGCACAGGCAGGCACTGCATCAAGGTGTGAACAGGGGAATGAGCATCGGGAGGCTGATAAAGATGTGATATAGTCTGTGATAGCTTGGCAGTGCTGCCAAAAACGCTGCTGCTGTGAAGACCCAGGATTTATGTTCTAGCTCAGCAAAGAAGAGTGCCCTCCCCCACAGAGCCCAAAGACACCCTCTATTCGGGTCTTGGAGTAGCTGTTCACTGCAGGAAGGAGGTGGTGTGCTTTCCACAAGGGAAAGGTGTAAGATCTGCTGATGGAAGGGAAAGCACGGCCCCTCACACCTGCCCCTCGGAGCAGAGAGCAAACCCCCAGGGGCAGCTTGGTGCCAGGTTCCCGGGGAGCTGGGGAAATGGGAGCTCCGGCCAGGTCCGGCAGAAGGGAACACAAGCGAGGATGCTGTGCCATGTCCAGCACAGAGGCTGCCGAGCCCGTCCGGCCGCAGCGGCTCCCCGCAGGCTCCCGGGGACTCCAGCACCGCTGCTCTCGCTCAGCAGCAAAGTCACTTTGCCTCGGCCCAGGCAGCGGCTCCGCAGGCCAGCGAGAGAGGAGGTCATGAAACATTGATGGAGAAATGCCCTGTCCTGCCGGGCCCCCGACAGCAATCGGCTTCCTGTGCCCGCGGGCAGCCCAGCGCCGTCCCCAGCGGGGCCGCACAGCCCGCCCGGGGATGCTCCTGCCGCTCCATCCCCGGGGATGCTCCTGCCGCTCCATCCCCCCCACCGCCCCCACCGTCAGGGCAGGGCACGAACTTCAGGTGCTAAAGGAGAAATGATCCAGTTCAAGTACCACAGCAACCCTCTCCCCATCAGCTGTGCTTTGAAGGCATTAAGCAGCTCTCCTGAAGCACAGGCTAAGTGGCACAGAGAGCCCACAGGATGCCCACAATATGGGCATTACCCATTTTATAGGATTCACACAGGCAAGGATGCAGTTTGCTGTCTGTGACACGCTTAACCCATTTACCAGAGGTTTAGATGAATATAAACACTCTTTTCTCTAGAGCAAGGAACTTCTGTCAAGATTTCCAATGGTTTTCTCTAAATATGTTTTTGCTGTACTCTCAAATGGCGACTACAGATATTTGACTGCCAGAAGTAAGCAATTCAAAACTCTGGTGATAATAATAAACTTGAAAGAAAGCAATGGCTTCACATTTAAACATTCAGTTCTGCCTTCTCAAAGCTCCTGGATAAGAACATGTGACACTGGAGGCTGCTTAATGAAGGTTTTCTCACCAATTTTATTAAATTCTCACAAGCACTCCCCTAAGAAGCCCAAGAATTATTACAGGCTTTGTGGAGTTTATTATTCCTTCAGCAGGTTAATATGATGTTGATTTAAAATAGAATGCAGCTGAGCTGAAATGCTGTTTCCCACCATAATCTTGGTGCAGAATCAAAGACAAACATAATCATGTCTCAAGCATGAGGAAAGCCTATGGATGAGAAGGCATCCAGACACCACAAAGACCTAAAAAAATTATTAATCCTCTTACTATACTCCTGCATCCCTTTCTTTCTTTCTGTTCCTCTCCCTACAAGTCTCAACACCTCCTTTGGAGCTGAGACAAGTTTTTGTATCAGGTATGGCCTTTAGTTCTCTAACTCGAGGTACCAGTAGGAATTTCCTCTCCTACAGCCTCTCACTGTTGCTTTTTCTGGCAATAATGTGAGAAAATAATGACCTGAAGCTTTGTCACTTTGGACTACATCTTTAGACATCTTCAGGCTAACAAGCGTTCCCCATGCAAGGAGAAAGGTTTTATTTTGGTGTTTCAGTAAGGAATATACCATTGGTGTGGAAATACTGTCCCCTCTGCAGTGGAGCCCAAAAAAAGTAAGGCTGCTCCAGAGCTCCAGGTCTCTGGGCATTTTCCCACTTCAAAGCAGGTCTTTTTTCTTTTCCCCTTCCTCCCCAAGAGAAGAGAAGCTGACACCATGTCCCAGCCTCTGCTTTCACTCTTACCCTCTCTTTAGACTTTACCTGGCTGTCCTAAATAAAAGTTGCATGAGACAGGTAAGAGTTGCATTTGATGTTCTGACCTGCTGATGTTCAGCACTAGAAGTTACTTTTCCATTCTGCTTCATTTGAAGCACCCAGTTCCAAAGTCCTGAAGATCAGAGGAGGAAGGATGGACTCTCCTGTGTGGTTATGTACCTTGTAGAGAGCAATTCCTGAGTGAGGAGAGCCTGGCCTGCCCTGGCCCTGCTCTCCAGCTGTGCCTGCAGGCACAGCTCAAGGGAACGATATCAAACCATGGATCTCACAAAGGGAGGATGAAGGAGGAAGAAAATAGGCCTCCCAGCTCACTGGAAGTGAGAAGGTAAACAAGGACACAAGAAGGAGAATGAACCAACCTTAAAAAAAATAAAAAACCAAAACCCAACAAACAACATATAAACAGAAGGAAAAAGGTCAAAACAGAAGAGGATTGAGAAGGGATTCCTGGGATTCCTATGGCTGCAATAGCCTGGCTGTTAAGGGCTGCACTAGGAAACATGTTATTGACAAAACACTTGGAAAACTGGCAGTTCTGGATCTACATTTGGAAAAGCACCCATGGCACAAAACAAATTCTCTGTATCTTCCATGCAGACACCTCACTCAATCCCACGGGGCTGAAGAAATGCAAGCCAGATTTGGCCACATATTTTGTTGCAAGAGGAGCCATTAGGATGAAAGATGGATTTGGAATTGTCTTTCTGACGCTGTCAAAGAATGAAAATTCAGATAAGAGTCAAAATCCGTTTTCAGCAAAAGACAGGGTAGATAAAACAGAAAGCTTCATCTGACCTGAAGTGAATGGCACCGTATTCTTCAGGAGCATTTAAAATAAAGCCAAAAGTCAGTGCGTTTAGTCCCCACTGGCAAAGCCAGAGACGAGGCAGCAAGGCCATTGCTGCTTGGGGATGCTCATCCATACCCAAGGCTGATCCTTATTTTAGATGCCAAGCAGGAGATGAGCAGTAAACCAGATGGAGCATTTTCACCTGCAGCTGCTGTGACTGACCAGGCCTCACATGCACTGGAGTTCACACCCCTCCTGCCAAAACAGGCTTTTGGCAGTGGCAGGAAGGCAGGAAGAGATGGGCAAGGACAGTCAGTGAGCCAGCACTGAAGTATTCCCAGACAGAACCACACCTGTCTGGACATTTCCTATGCCCTGAGAGCCACCCAGCTCAGCTCACTCACCCTCAGCAAAGGTGATCACACTGGCTTGCCCACACAGAATGTACACCCACACACTATATTCTCCTTTTCATAAGCCTTGTGACATTTGAGGATTTGTTCTCGACTGGAAATGCCACCATCTCCACACGAGGTTTGAGCAGCACCGTGGCAGTTAAGGAGGTTTGTCCTCATGGGTGCAGAAAGCCCTGGGTACCCAGTGCCCATCCACAGCTGTGGTGTGCAGGTAATTCCTGCAGCAGATTGCACATGCCAGCCTGAGCCTTGGGCTCCTGCAGTCTGAGCAGACCCAGAGAAGGCGCCTGAGGGCCAGCACAGGATGGCTACAGACCCCTTGCTCAATCCCAACCCCTTATGATGAATTGACCAACGTGTAAGAGCTGACTATTACATTCAAAGTGATGTTTTCCTGGTTCCTAGAGTGACACATCACCCCCACTTGTTCTACTACCACCACTGGTTTGACTTGCTGCCTATTTTTGGCTTAGGATGTAAGTATCTCCTTCATTAGATTGTTACCAGGGTTTAGTTAATCTGTAACTTCAGCTACTTTTTACACCTGTAGCTTCGAGCTGAACCAGTAAACATTATTCAACCTTTACCTAAAGGGGGAGAGGCAAAATAAAAGAAAAACACTGAAGCCAGTCCAAAGTTATGATTCACTTCCTCCAAGTGGCTGTAGACAGATTGATGGCAGAAGACATCCTACCCCCTTGTTGCATTTTGTACTTCTTCAGCCCTTGGTTTTGCCCCACAACAGCACAGTTGTGCTTCTTTGGTGGAAATAGCACGGGGAACTTTGTTCTGACACAGCAGCCACCCTCACGGAGGAGTCTGAACAAGAACACTGGGGATGGATGAATTAAAAGAAAGCCAGAAGAGGAAGAAAAAGTGACTGAGGTACTATTAGTGTCAGAGCCATTTTATCTAATTCATAACCAAAGCCTAGCTTACCCCTCCTCCCCAGCCCCCAAGGAACTGCCTACACAGCACACCAGCTCATGGAAACGTGTTAGCTGAACAGAAAATCTCACAGGTCTTTTACTTCATCCTCCCCCAGCCAGAAGCTGCACTGCTGCACGGCTGGGACTCCTTCCCCAGCACATCCATCAGAGAGAACGTGAAGGAGTTAAATGGAAAACAGGTTATCATCCCTGAGCTTTCAGTGGGATGCTTGTTACTTTCATGCTAATGTGTGGAAATTAAGCTAAATACCTGTTCCCATGTTTAAACCCTTTGTATGAAAGGGCGGTCTCGGTCTCGCAGTGCACTTGAAGAGCCTGTTACGGTGAAGCCCCAGCTTCAATTGGCATTGCTATTGTGATTGGGGAAAAATGAGAGAATCATGTTCTAAAGAAGGAGGGGGGGAAACCCCTAAGCCCTCAAATCTTGCATTTCCAGCACCCATTTCTACTTTCAGCAGATGAGAAAGGGCTCCCAGGACCATTGTGAAAGGTAAAAAAGATCAGGAGCTGCACAGCCAGCCCTATTGTGTTTCCCACTGAAATAATACAATGCTCTGCTGTGTTTCCCGTTCTGAAAGTTCATGGCTCATTTCCTAAGCTCAAACCTCAAAGTGGAAAAAAAATTCACTTAAAGATAGTAAAATTGAGTGAATAAGATACCATTTTGGTGGCAAAACAGTCCTAAACTCGAGAAACCCCTTACAGAAATGTAATGTTGCTTCCCAATTGCATTTACGCTTTGAAGCTCAATTTCAAATTGTTGTAAAATTTTGGCAATTTCAGAGCAGATTAAAAAACAAAACAAGCCAAAACCAAACCAAAATAATCCAACCAAAAAAAAAAAAAAAAAAAAAAAAAACAAAAAAAAAAAACAAAAAAAAAAAAAAAAAAAAAAAAAAAAAAAAAAAAAAAAAAAAAAAAAAAAAAAGGGAAAAAAAAAAAAAACAAACCTCCCAGAAACTCCCCCCTGAAGAAGTTAACTTAAAAGATATAGAGGTATTAGTTTGTACTCGTCCTTTCTGTTTCCCCACCTGCCGGCCCGTCCCAGCGGGCAGTGTCATCCATCATCCCTGAGCTGCTTTTGGCAGCTCGCTGGAGACAGTGGTTCCTCAGGGAACCAAAAAGCCTCTCAGCGCAGGGTGCTCGGAGATGGAACGAGTTTCCTACTCTCCAGCCCGTGCCCGTGCCTACGGGTTCAGCAAATTATTTACAGTAGCTCTTTCCAGGCTTGTCTGGAAGAGCTACTACCGCCTATCCTATCTCTGAGGAGGCTGGAGGAGAGCTCGAGTTATCCTTTACTACAGCCAATGCCTCAGTAGTTTATTTTTGCATTCACTACTTTTATCTTTTTTTTTTTTTTTTTTAACTAGGAGATAGCAAACAGACGATCTATGTGTTTAATTACTGGATGCTACAGAAAGACTGTAATTACAGCATTTGCACTTCGGTTGATTCCACCCCATTCTCCCAATTCATTTAAGTGCAAATAGCCTCATTAGCTCCCTGATCAGAAAGTCTATAAATACAGCAGTCGAGGCACTAAGCACTTCCCTACCAGCCCCCCCAAACCAGAATTAAGGACCTACAGTGGATCCCCATCCCAGTTGGTCGAGGGGATGCAGGACCTGGGAAAAGGCTACAGAACATGGGGTGCACCCCAATGCCCAGCCAATCCAGAAAGTTCAGGATCCTGGGAAGGAGATGAAGGATACAAGCTTCATCTCCATGCCCAGACAGTTAAAAAAAAAAAAAAA
>VZRZ01000650.1:768630-872264 GCA_013398175.1 Climacteris rufus
AAAAAAAAAGATAGAAAAGCAGAAGCCAAAGGAAAAAGGGGGACCTGGGCTCATGCCGAGCCACTTTGGAGGTGCAGGACTCAGGAAAGGAGGTGCAGGATCCAGACTGCACCCCATGCCCAGCCAGTCCAGAAGACGCAGAACCAAGGTGCATCTTACTCTCACCTGTCCCAGGGAGCGCAGGGCACGGGGACATGGGAGCCAGGGTGCACCCTCACTGCCCTGACCACAGAGGAGGTGCAGGATCCGGACAAGGGGTGCAAGAGCCGGGCTGCAGCCTCCTGCCCAGGCAGCCAAGGAGCAGAGGATCTGGAAAGGGGTTGCTGAACCTGGGCACCCCTACGGCCAAGCAGCCCGGGAGATGCAGGAGCTGGGCTGCATCCCGTCCCCAGGCGGCCGGGGATGCGGGACCGAGGATGCCGAGCCGCTCGGAGGTGCAGGCTCGGGGGTGCAGCCGTGCCCGTGCAGCCCGGGCTTGCAGGATCGGGGCAGAGGAGCCGGGGTGCAGCCTCTGCCCGGCTGGCCCGGGAGATGCTGGACCAGCGGCGATCCCGAGGGGGTCGAGTGGGTGCGGGACACGGGCAAGAGGACGCGGAAGCCCCACGGCCGCCCAGGAGGGGATGGCAGGAGCCGGGGTGCAGCCGTCCCCAGCGGTGCGGGGCGCGCAGGACGGGAGGCGCGGGCAGGGAGGGAGCGGGGAGCGGGGAGCGGGGAGCACTCACATCCAGGATGACGGAGGTGCCCTTCCTCTGGGCGGCGGCGGCGCCCGGGGCCAGCAGCTCCCGCTCGGCGAGGCCCTTGTCGCCCATCCTGCCCGCCGCCCAGCGCAGCAGCCCGTCCAGCCCGCGCAGCGCCGGCGCCGGCTTCCGCAGCAGCTTCTGCACCCCGGCCCGGCAGTACCGCGCTGCCTGCTCGCACATCGCTCAGCCCGGCCTCATCCCGCCGCCGGGACTCCCCCTCCTTCTCCTCCTCCTCCTTCTCCTCCTCCCACAGCCGCTCGGCGGGCAGCGGGCGGGTCCGCGGGGCACTCGCGGGGATGCTGCCCCAGGAGCCGGGGGGACTTTTGGGGTGGGGTAGGTCAGCAACCCGCGCTCCAACACCAACTACCCTTTTAGGCATTTTATGTCTGAAAAGACTATATCCATCTTCTCTCCCCTCCACAGCCTCTCTGCCTCCCCAACAGATTTTAGCGGATCTTTGTAAGGACAGAACAGAACACATTTCTTGCTAGTAAATAAAACTTGCCCCTGAACCCCTATCCCGACTCCAAAAAGTCCCCATTCAGTGAATGGTCAGTGATTTTAGCTGGGGTATTGCAGCATCCGTGACTACAACACTAATCACAGTGCTTAGCTGGAAAGTATTCCTAACTCCCCATGAAGTAGTGTGAAGATACTCCT
The DNA here is from genome assembly GCA_013398175.1 of Climacteris rufus. Classification (NCBI taxonomy): domain Eukaryota; kingdom Metazoa; phylum Chordata; class Aves; order Passeriformes; family Climacteridae; genus Climacteris; species Climacteris rufus. Next base: position 770,031 of record VZRZ01000650.1, read on the forward strand.
TTGTCACAGTCCTGTGTTCAGCTTCACAGGTCAAGATCTAGACTTGCAGTAGGGGAAATAAGTCTTCTGGACAAAAAGGCACTAAATCATTTTGTTTTCCACTCCACACCTGAGGAGATGCTTTCAGTTTNTGGGGTATTGCAGCATCCGTGACTACAACACTAATCACAGTGCTTAGCTGGAAAGTATTCCTAACCCTGTACTCTGTAGTGTGAAGATACTCCTTTGTCACAGTCCTGTGTTCAGCTTCACAGGTCAAGATCTAGACTTGCAGTAGGGGAAATAAGTCTTCTGGACAAAAAGGCACTAAATCATTTTGTTTTCCACTCCACACCTGAGGAGATGCTTTCAGTTTGAATTCAAACCAAGAAAGGCACCAAAGCAGGAGAGCTCAGACCCAGACACCCTTGGAGGTTTCCCCAGAGCTCTGGAGTAGCCACTGGCTCTGAATGGCCTTTCCCACGTGCAGCAGCCAGACCCTCTCACAGGCAGCTCCAGGGGACTTCACGACCCCCCAGGGCCGTGTCCCCAGATCTGAATACTTCTGTCACAGCAGCCAGCAAGGCCAGNCAAAAGCAGGAGATGCTTGAGTTCAAACCAAGAAAAGCACCAAAGCAGGAGAGCTCAGACCCAGACACCCTTGGAGGTTTCCCCAGAGCTCTGGAGTAGCCACTGGCTCTGAATGGCCTTTCCCACGTGCAGCAGCCAGACCCTCTCACAGGCAGCTCCAGGGGACTTCACGATCCCCCAGGGCCGTGTCCCCAGATCTGAATACTTCTGTCACAGCAGCCAGCAAGGCCAGCACCCCTTGCAAGCATTGCACACTTCCCACACTGAGCCCTATGCCTGACTTCCAAATGACGAACAGCATGATCCCTCCAAGAGGCCTGACCAACTTCTCTTACTGCTTTAAGAGAAACAAACAGCAGTAAATGATTTCTTTCAGCAGAGCTTACACACTGCAGTTCACCAGGACCCAGACCCTCAGAAAAGCCTACCTGGAGGAATTATTTAGCCTTTTCTTCTAACCACCCATCTTTATTCAGGTAAATTAGGGTGAAATTTCTGTGTTTGAGGTGACAGGTGGGGAATGTGCATTTTCCTCTCAGCTGCTGCTCAAAGAAAAGTGAGTGGGAGCCCAGTTCTTTCTGCTGGAGTACATGGATTATAGCTGGAAGCTCAATTTCAAAATTTTTTTCATTTCAAAGGCTTTTAAACAAATGGGGAACAGAAAAGCCCAGGAGTAGGTCAGGACACCCAAGGGCTGAGCCCCTCTTTCACCAAGCTCTTGCCTTTCAGGCTTTCCTTCTCCAGCAATACAAAATTCATGGGCGAAAAGAGAGGAACTTCAGGGGGTTTGTGTTGGCTTGTGGGAGCTGTGTGGAGCACTTCACTGGCTCTGTGTCCATTCACAGGGATGCTCAGAGCAGGCTGGTGTGCAACCCAACCACTGCTCAATTCCCATTCACACCCCACAGCAAAGACAAGCCAAGCCATGTCTTGTCCTCCTTGCCATGAGCTGGTGCCAATGGCCTGTACCCCTCGTGGCCAGAACTATTCTGCTCTTTTGTACTTGTATAATCCTCAGACTCCTTCATATGCCTCTTTCTCTTTTAGACATCCCTCCACCAAATGGCTGGTTCAGACTGTATTGATCACACCCACTTTAGGATTACTATATATGCTTGTTAATTAAAACTATTGACTGAATAAATTTATAAGTAAGGTTCTTTGAATTTTCCTTTCAATTTGACATGAAGATTCATTACTTGAAGTTTGGGGCTATTTTCTGTGCTTTTGTCAAAACCAGGTCTTTTTAATGTCAAAACCTGCTTTATGGCATTTAAATACTCATTTTTCCTACTAAACAGATCTAGATAGAAAAAGGTTCTCCCTTTCAGGCATTAGGAAGAAGCCAAGACATTTGTACTGGGCTGTGTTGCTTGGTGCTATTCCCAAGTTCCCATGAGGTTGAAGTCTCCCTTTGAGGAAAAAGTGGGAAGACTGTTACTGGTTATCTGAGCCAGGTGAGGAAGCAGAGGAACCCTCGGGGCATACACTGCTGCCAGCCCATCACACACCACGGCCAAGGCTGAGGGCAGAGGCACAGACCTCACGTTCAGCTCTGTGTGCCAAAACTCATCCCCCGCTTCTTGCCAAGGGAGATGGGGCACTGCCTGTCCTGTGCAAATAAACACAACTGCAGCCAAGGTGTCAGGGCTCTGCCAGCCTCTCCCACCACGCTGTGCTGCTGGTCGTGGCACTGACCCTGGCAAGCAGCCACCAACCAGGGCCACAAAAAGAAACCAAACAAGTGATGGACAAGTGGAGGCAGCAGGGTTCACTTGCCTCTTTAGCTGCAGCTCCTGGGCATCCAGCACACTTATTGCTCTTTCATTAAAGGTGGAGAGAGCAGGACCACCAGCAGCCACTGGTTGCCCTGAAAGCTTTATGCATAATGCAGACCCTGAGTGGCATAGGAACGAATAGGAGAGAATGCAACTAAAAAGCACAGTTAGAAGCAGGCAAAGTGCATCCCTGGGACAGCAGCAAGCGCTAATTACAGGTTCTGGTAGGCTCGGTGTTGTCACACCAAGGGCAGCAGAGCCCAGGGTGCAGCACAGCCGCTGCTCTGCTGCTGACCCACTGGCATTTGGCTTCCCACCCTGTGCCACAGGCAGAGAGCTCCAGCCCTGCCCAGCACAGTGAGGCAGAGCTGCAGGGAAAAGGCAGTGGCTGCTGCTCCACCTTCTCCTCGCTGACATTTAGCACTGAGCCTCCCCACTGCTGCACTGGCCAGGCACACGCGTCGTTCCAGACAACTACAGTGTTATAAATGATGGCTCAGTTGGACAGGAAGGTTGTTGATGGCTGTGAGAGATCAGATCTATTATCTGTCTGCCCAGCTCCAAGTTCAGAAACTCTGAGATCTCAAAAAAAGGCTACTGCCAGTCCAGTTTCAAGTCTGATCTTGATGTGATGTTTCTTGCCTTGTGCCTTTGGAGCTCAGCACGAAGCACTGGTTTACTTCTACCACTGACAAGATTTGCTCTACCAGCTTTCATATGGGGCTTATCCAGCTGCTTTGTCCAGTATTTTCCAGCCAGAAAGACTGTTGGACCAGGAGCACAAACCATGTGCTGTAATTTCAGATGAGAGGCCATCTGAAAACCCCAAGGGCTTCTCTGAAGGAAAGGTCTGAGGAGCACAAGTCCTGCCTGCAGCCTGGCAGGCAGAGGCAACGGCTTTCATCTCCTTTCAATTGTGCCTTTTCCACCCTGCCCCTCTGCACACAGCAGGCAGCTTTATTTAATTAAAAACTTCCAACAGGCAGGACCTGCAGCCTCACTTGGTGCAAAATGTCACATACGACTTACTAATATTTACTGATGACTGAGGGATTGAGGTTAATCCAACAGTTCAGGGGCAGGAAGAGGAAATGGCAATACTGACACAGAGATGGGAATTTGGCAGAGCAGCCTTGCTTGCCCAGCCTGGAGGCCAAAATGACACTTCAGTCCCTCTATTAATTTATGTTTATTACAATGCAGCATGTAATAACCAGCTGATTTTATCACAGATTCATATCCCAGCTTGAAAATGACACAGTGCCAACAGCACTAACGTAACTTGGCAGCCTGAAGTGAAGATCAAGGGAGACCATGTCCACCTGCAATGTGTGTTAACTCCTAAAAACTCAGCAAACCCCCTCCCCTCTGCCTGTTGAGGGGACAGAGCTCCTGGTTTGGTGACACAGCTCACCCACACTGCTAATCCAGTGACACCCCAGTCCCCAGGATCACAGGTTTCTGAGCCAGGCCCTGCAATCAGGGCTGGTGTAAAGCTTCAAAAGCACCATTTCATGTCAGACTGATCTTAGAGAGTGGAATTCTTGCTCTAAGATAAAATGTAGACTTGGACTTTAAATACCCCCAGAATGTCCTCCATCTGCAGTTACCCACATGAGACAAAACCCTCTCTTTTCAAGGACTCCTGCACCCCAACAACCCTCCTGCTCCAGGACCAGCACTGCAGCCAACAGGGGGAGCAGGCAGGTGCAGCACAAGTTGAGAGAGCCTCAGTTTTTCTGAGGAGTTGCTCAGCTCACCCAATGCACCCAGTTGCTGCAAATGGAGACCAGGCACAGTGTGAGGGTTCTGGTTATTGTTGGTCATAATCCTAAAGGCACAGATATCCAGGAAACCTGGTCAGGGGGAATTACAGGGGCTAATCTCACCAACAAATAAAACTCCTGCAGCATTAGGACATCAATTTCTCAGAGGTCCAGACTTCCCCACAGCTCTGAGATGGTTCTCCAGAGCAATATGAGGATTTGTCACCGTAAGAGAAAAATAGTTTTAAAAAATAAAATACAAACCAAAGCTCTAATTCATAAGAAACTCACCTTCCAAGACATGCACAGGCTTGTCCTGGAGGGGGTCTGGGAGCTGTGTGGCTTCTCCCAACCCCTCAGTAGCAGCACAGCTCCTGACTGGGCTGGGCACCCTGTAAAATTCAGGACATCTGGGTTGGGGCCTTAATACCAGCTCCAGACTTGGCCTTTCATCCCCAACCATCCTGCGACCATTAAATGGAAACCTTAAAACCTGAGCAGTATTGCCTTTATTTTATGTTAATTCTGAGGTGCAGGAATGTAGGCAAACAGCAGGTAAAACCCTCCTGCTGATGGCTGTTGGAGTAAATTCAGAGGGTAGTGGTTGGTTTTGTTTTGGTGCTGGCTATTAAGGGACATTACCTAGCTCTGTTGTTTTGGTAATTGAGAAAATGAACATTTAACACCCAAACCAACACATCCTTGATTGAAGTTACAGGCCACTGACTTGATAGCCTTGCGACTGTGTATTTGTAGGGAAGAGACACAGTAACATTTTTCTTGCATGTTTATTATTTAGAATATTGTTCAGGTACAGCAGATGAAAATATTTCTCCCTTCAATATGCAATTGAGGTCAGAACTATTAAGAACCCTTGGAATAAGCTAATCCATTTCTGATGACCTTTCAAAATGACCCTTTGTTTCTTGTGCCTGGTACACCCCATTTCAGATCATATATAACAGTAAGAAAAGCATGGAAATGGGGAATTACAGACGTTTAAATTTCTCATCCTATGTGTGGGCATGACCACCAATTAAAAAAAGTTTAAGCTATTGCACCTAAATAAATTATTGCCACTTTATAACTGACCTCCCCAATTACAACATAAAACTGATAATTTGCACTGTTTTAATAGTCAAAATGTGTCTGCAAATGTGTTGAAATTAGAGCTATCAAGCTTCTTCATAACAGGAGTGGGGAGGGAGGGACTGGCACTCTTCCCATTGCGCATACCCTTTGTAATTAATTTCTAAAGTAATTTCCTCCTTTGCTTGGCAGATATCATCTTTAACTGCATTTGTGGGAGGAAAGAAGATCTCCCCAATTTATTTCTGACAATAAATACAGTTAATTAGTGCTCAGTAAGTGAAATCTGACAGCTTTCCAAGTAAGCAGGACGCCCTCTGGGGTTCCCAATACAGGCACGATGGCAAAGCCCAGGCAGAGGCACCGGGGACAGCCAGGGCATGGGCAGGATACTGGCCAAGAGCTGGCCCAGGGGATGCTCAGTTTGGAGAGGTAACACAGAAATATTTCTTATTCTTAACATATTTAGCCCGTGGCTAAAGCTGAGAACACGTGGATGTTGTTGAGAAGGGCGCAGAGGCTGCCAGAGGATTCCTTAGCCTGCGGCATCGCTCTGGGTCCTCAAAGCAGCGCCGAAACCGCAGGACAGAAGCGATTTTGGCACCAAACCTGTGCCCAGAGAGACTGAACCCACGAGCCAGGCTCGCTGCACACAGCCCAGCACTCCCCTGGGGACCGAGAGTGGGAGCCCCTGCCCTGCTCGGGGTGACCGGAGGAAGGGCCGGGTGTGAGAGCGCCAGGCCTGGCTCGGGGGCTGCCTGGGCCGCTGCTGGGTGCCTGCGATTTGCTCCTGGCACAGCCAGGGGCAGAAGTTCCATGGCTCCAGGGTTTGCTGGTGTGTGTTCCTGGGCAGGTGGCCGTGCTCCTAGATGGGATCTCCAGGGGACAGGTCTGTCAGGTGCTCCCCAAAGGATGCTCACTGCAGCTCCAGGAGCGAACTGGTCTTTCAGGTACAGACCATCAGTTCAGCAGCACACTCAAGGTTGCTCCTTAGAGCTCAAGCACCAAGCACATTCCTTTTCCCCACAGCATTTTATTTGTCCGTATTTGCTGTCCTCAAAGTGACAGACCTGGGGAAATTATTTATATCTTACACCTCTCCTGTAATTATTCACCGAGTTTGGGAGAGTAACATCTTCCATTTATCCAGTCCTGCACACTGCTGGACACACACAAAAAATCACTTCATGAGCATATTATTGGGTTTCATGGCTGTGGAGCTATTTTAAAATGCTGCTGTGTTTGCCACTTTGGGATAAATCTCATGTAATTTAATGGGTTTCACTGAGACATGAACAGGCCCTCAAGGCAGATATCGATTTCCCACAACAGAGGGCTGCTCTTGGAATCATTTAATGGGATCACCAAGAAGTGACTTTGAGCTGCAGGTGCTGGGATCTCATGGAAAATGACACCCACAAGCAAGGCAGCCCCTGACCCAGCATGTCCAGGGGATCACGAAGATGAGCAGTGAAGCAAGTGCCTTTTCCCCACAGATTCCCTTTGGTCGTATAAGGCCAGAGCTGGAAAAGGGCCACCTTCCTCCAGTGGTTGTCACCCTCACGGAAATGTCCTGCCTGCAGCCTGTGCAGCACCACAGGTTGCACAGGCACAGCATGGCATGCAAGGACATCTAGTGCCTGATGCTGAGGCTGCAGGGAGGCTCTGGGCCACAGCAAAGTGTGGTTTTCTGGTGATTTATCTCCTTGCAGCAATAAAATCTCCCTGTGGGGCCAGTACCAGCAGTGCTCTGGACAGTGGGGTCCCAGCAGAAGGGTCCCAGCAGAAGGGTCCCAGCAGAAGGGCTGCTGTGAGGCTCTGACATGAGTCTCAGCTGTCTGCAGCAGCTGGGGCTTTGTCTCTGAGCTGGAGCTGCCCAGCATCCCGTGCCCCCCTGCCTGGAACAGTTCCTCTGAGCCGCTCAGCCGCTCAGGGAGCTTTGGGTGTTTTCCCAGCCGGGCTTTGACACCCATGACCCCCCAGAAATGCCGGTAACGCATTGATGAGGGTGGGACAGTTGTGTCTTCATCCACTCACAACACCCACCCCTCTCTTCCTCTCTCAGTCCTGGGACCTTCTCACAGTCCAGCACAGAGCCAGCATCCTACCTGACTGCTGATTTGGGGATGGAGCTGGCCACACAACTTGCATTGTGAGAAACCAATCTTGTTTTCAAAGGACGTGCTCCTGTCCAAAGCTATCCATAGAAGCTGGAGAATTAAAGCTGCTTGGGCAACACAAACAGGGCTTGTCAAACCCCTGTACAAGCAGAAACACCAAATATCTGAGGGTAATCTAAAGTGTTGACAGTTGAGGAAGGTGGATAATCAAGATGTCAAAACAATCTCACAGGGACAAAAGGTCAGAGCACCGCAGACTGACACATGAGTGTTTCAGCAGCTTGGGCACACAGCATGTTTGCATGGCACCTGCACTGCTGGTGTCCCTGCAGAGCCCTGGGACACAGGATGGCAGCAGGGAGGGCAGCCACCCGGCCAAGCAGCACATGGTGTGGCCAAGGTCAGAAACTCATCACACCGAGCTGCTGCCAGCAGATGCTCCTGCCCACTACCCCCTCCTTAGGCAGCAGCTCTCACCCTGGAAAATAGAAATTTTCTTTAAATGAGAATTGGAGAAGACAGTTGGAGACAGGGAAGGTCCCACTGGGCCACGCACTTCAACAGAGAACCTGAAATAATTACAGATGTAGGATGTCTGAATCGAGCCCATCCCCGCAGGCAGGGATGGATCCTTCCTGCTTCCAGGGACTCTGCAGACACGAACCTGTCTCCCAGCCAGCACAGTAACCCCTCCGAGCTCTGCAGTCGGGAGAGGGAGCTGTGCTGCTGCGGGACGGACACAGGGTCACCTCGGCGAGGGCTGCAAGCCGGTTTCCAGCTCGTCCTTGCAGCCTAATGTTCTTTAAACAGCGCTTTAAAGACATTTTGATTGAATGCATCACCATTCTTTTTGTCTTCCCCTCTCTCTTTGGAAGCTTAAAAATCCACAGCTATTCACAAAATTGCTACAAGTTGATGAATAACTTCAGGCCCCCTGAAAATCACTTTTTTAATGAGCTTGCTACCTCTGCCTCAGTGCTGCCCTGCTTGCACAAAGCCTCGGTGCAACATCCCAACATCCCTGAGCACCCACTGCTCCTCCCCATCCCACTTGTCATCTTTTTACCAAAATGAAAGATCCCAGCTCTGACCTGCCCGCTGCCAACTGCATCCTGAGTCACACACACACAGGTTTTACCCTTTTAATTGGGATTTGAACACACCTTCAGAAGCCTGAAACTGTTTCCCAGCAAAACTTGTCCCGACAGCTTTACCACTCTGTGCAAGTCCAGATCGGTGCTCTGGGATTGACATGACAGCTAAATCACCTCCCTGAAAAACGTGTCCATACAGTCCATGGCCAGATAATTATGTAACCCCATGTCCAAGTGATCCTGGTGGAGATCTCCACATCATTTCTGTGCAAATGCCTCGAGCATTGCTGGCAAAGCCTGGGCTGGCTGCTCCTGCTGCCCCAGCCAATGTGCCAAGCCCTCAGCCCAGCAGAGAACAGCGGCTTCTCAGGGCTCCCAGGCACAGATTTCCAGAGAAAACCCTCTTCCAGCACAAATGATAGATATCTGGAGTGGTTTACCCTTCCTCTGTGTGGTACTTAGTGATTTCAGATGGCAAGACAGAGTGTGGCAATTAAACTCCAGGTAGCTTCACCTTTGCTTCAACTTCTGTAAGACCATGGCAAAAAGATCGAACGCAAACCACAAATTTAAGTGATACAAGACCTATCAGGTCTTTTACCAGTTCAGGTGCACCTGATAGACAACATTTTGGTAGGAGATGATGCAGTATAAGACACTTAGCAGAAATATGAAGCCAATTATTTATCATTTTTCCCCATGAAAATGGCAGGAGTATAGATATTAAATGAAACCATGCTAAACCTATGACTGCAAATAACACCTAGGCCACTCAGATTGTCCTAGTTCATTGCAGCAAGCTCAGCCTCAAAAGGAGAGATTTCTTTATGGGGTTCCTTGGCACCAACTCTCATGATAGACATCCAGGCAGTGTGAGCCCTGGGCAGGACGCCTGGTACCAGGACACAGTGCTCCCTGCTGAGAGATCTACCAGCAGTTTCCTTCAGGTGTCACTTCAGATTTGTGAATAGTGGCTCTATTAAGTAGCAACTTGTGTCCAGGGCTTCAGAAATAGAGAAAGCTTAAATTGCAACGAGATGAACTATTTGAACCTCTGGTTTTCTTCCTGGCAGAGAAAACAATGCTTGTATGAGTTGCATCCATGAGCTGTTTTGGCTCCTCACTTGGGTTCCCTTTTGTTTCTGAGCAGTTTTAGAGGGATTCCTGCAATGCACCTCTCCTGCAGTATCCAGAATAAATCTGTCACCTTCCAGTAATGTTTCTGAGGGTTTCTCTGCCAGGTGCACACTCTGAGTCACAACAGATTTATTGCTTTACTTTTGCCACCAGGGTTATGGCAAGTGATTCCTGGAGCCCTTTCTATATTTGAAAACCATTCCACTCTGAGCAGACAGGCTATCAGTTCAATGCTCCTGTCCTGCTAGATATCCTTTATGGCTGTGAAGCAATCCTAGCTGTTAGTATCACACCTATAAAAAAAAAATCCAGAGCTGTTTGTTTTATAGGATTCCAGGCACACCTTAATGGCCCACTGTAAACATAAAGTACATCAAGAATTTGATTGCAGCAGGGAGATGGGAGTCTGCCAACAACCACATCTGAGAGGAGCAGGCATGTTTGGTCCCAAAGAACCAGCAGGCTGGAGGATACTGGGACTGATGACTTGGGGAAAGGTAGAGTGGGACTGGGACAGGGCATGAAGACTGGTGAAAAGCATGCAGGCACCTGTGGGGCCCCTGATGAGGCCAACTGGGCTGGCCAACAATGCACACACTGTGTGCTGGCACTAATCTCGTTGCTAGGAAATTCAGGGGTTGGGGAGATAAATTATCAATAGGTGCCAGAGACATTTGGTTGTAAAGTCCCTCCAGGAAGCCAACTGGGGCGCCCAGTCCCTAAGAAGGATGTGGAACTGCTGGAGCCAGTTCCAGAAGAGACACCAATGGTGATCAGAGGCTGGAGCACCTCTGCCATGGAGCCAGGCTGAGAGAGTTGGAGGTGTTCAGCCTGGAGAAGAGAAGGCTCCAGGGAGACCTTGGAGCCCCTTCCAGAGCCTAAAGGGGCTTCAGGAGAGCTGGAGAGGGAGTTTCAACAAGGGCATGGAGGGACAAGATAAGGGGGATTGGCTTCAAACTGACAGAGGGAAGGTTTAGATTGGATACTAGAAAGAAACTCTTCCCTGTGAGGGCAGTGAGGCCCTGGCTCACATTGCCCAGAGAAGCTGTGGCTGCCCCACTCCTGGAAGTGTCCCAGGCCAGGTTGGAGGTGGCTTAGAGCAAACTGGTCTACTGGAAGGTGTCCCTGCCCATGGAAGGGCTTTGAAACTGGGTGATCTTTAAGATCCTTTCCAATCCAAGCCATTCAAGGATTCTGTGATGATTCTATAGTCCAGGAAAATGGTTATATGGGTGTTGCTGGGTTATTGACCCATCCCCTTCCTGAGTCCTATTTTATGGCATATTTTCTTGTCCTGGCAATCCCATCCCTAACAGCAGAGCTGCCTCCTACACCCCCAGTACACACACCAATTCTCTCCTGCCCTGTCAGGCTGCAAAAAAGCACTGGATGCTCCATTTTTAAGGCAAAACACAAAGCTTTGGCTCACAGATGAGTGTGCCTGCCAAGAGGAGTTTTTCTCAAAGACTTTTGGGATGGGTTATGACAACATGAGGCCATCATGTGTTCATCCTCCTCCTGAATGACAGGCTGTCCATGCCTGATCTTGTGGTGGTTCACATGCCAGCACCATAAACAGCCCTCACAATATGCTGTGCTTGGGTGACAGCCTTGCCCAGTATCAACCACAAATGCTCAGAAGTATGGGCAGAGCCCAGCTCTGACAGTGGATTAGGTGCTGCCAGGAGGCCGTATTTGGGGCTGTTCCTTGCACAAATAAACAATTATTTCCTTTAAAATTCACAGAAATACAAGCACCAGCTCACACCAGGACACTTTTACATTTGCAGTCAGGTAAGGAGGTGAGCTGGCCAGGGGCTGGGGCTCGGCAGTCCCACCCTGGGCAAGCAGGCTGCCCTAAATACAATAAATACTGCATTTCCTAAGCCAGAGCAAGGATGCTCATCTGTGCCCTGCACTGGAGGGTTCTTGGTGTTACTAAGGTTTACAGCAGCTGAAAACAGAGAGAAGACAAAGGTACCTGTGATTTCCAAGAAGGTCTCTTTGAACACACCACCTTTACATGTCAGTGAAGCACTGCCCTTCCAGCAGGTATTTCCCAAAATATCTGCCCTTCCCAGACTAACAACACAGCAGGGATCAGCTTCATCCAAGGGCCACGTGGAGTTGGTTAAGGGCAGTTAAGCATCCCTAGAAAAGTCCACCTTTAATTAAAAGCAACATCATTTTGCAGCTCCCTGTAATAATATCACTCCTCCTCCTCCTCCATGAATGCACTGCATTTCTCACCCAAAGGAGAGCAAGCCATGTGCAGCCCATACCCAGCTGGTTTCTGCCTCAGCAGCTGCCCATGGAAGGAGTCTCCAAAGAGCCTTCAGCAGCTGCAGGGCTGGGTACCCTATCACCTGCCACCATCAGATCCTCCAGCCTAAATCCAGGGAAGTTTCCTCAAAGAGTTCATTTTCTTCAGGCTTGTCCTCTTTTGGCCTCTTACATCTTTGCTGCCCTGTTAGAGATTTTCCTTCAGTTCCCTGTTCTGGACAACCCTGAGCCAGGCACTGCCCATCACCAGGACACGTTGAATCCTTCTCATAGTTGGGGTGGCTGCCTACCTGTGGCCACTGTTAGGATTTCTAAGCCAATCTTGGTTGGCTGTCAGATTTTCTAGGATGGACTATTTATTGAGAATGTAATTCCAATTTGTTATTGTAAGACCTGTCAGAAAAGAAAAAAACCAAAACCAACACATCCAGGTGAGAGTTTCAAGTCATGACACAAATGCACTGCCCTACTGGCTGAGCTTTTCCTGTGCAATATAAACTTCAAAGTAGTAGATAATTAGTGACATATCATCCTGACAAACCTGAGTATTAGGGAGTCAGAGGAACAAAGGATTTTATTTTTGTATAGAAAACACTCAGTATTAGTTCTTTAACCAAGCGGGGGCCATTGGGACCTTCCAGCCCCAGAAAGAGTGAGAATATGGGGATCAGTCATTCAGCCCTTAACAGAATGAGCACTTTCACCCCATGCATTTCTGCTCCCCTTATCAGTGCAGTATTCAAAGACTATTGGAACTGCACACATGAGGAAAGAGGAAAGGTGGTTCATCCATAATGATGTTTGACCGGAGTCAGACTTTATTGTTTTAGCTGTGGAGCTGATTTCAAAGTCCCACAGTTCCCTTGACCTAACACTGGGACAGTGGCACAAGCTCCACTTGCAAATGGGGATCTGCTCCAGCAGAGCTGCATCACTTCCTCTGCAAAAAGCCTTTCCCCAGTGGGACAGAGGGGTATCCATTACGTTGTTTAAAGGAAGAGGGAAAAAAAAAGTCTGTTGGTGGAAATGGATGTAACAGAGCACAAGGGAGGTCATGGGGGACAGGCAGCCTGGGAATGGGCAAGTGTACCTCCCTTCAAATTGTTTTCCTCTGTTTCAGGATGAGAACACTTAACTTGGCCCGCTCTCATCCAGCTCCCCTGTTATGTCATATCCAGATTACTCGGTGGATGAGGTATTTGGAGTGTTACATCAGACAGAAAACATTTGTTTATATAACTTGATCTTTTTCTCAGACACTTGCTTCTCCATCTTCCTGAAAAATATTTATATAAATATTTATGTTTTCAGGAATGTGAACTTATATCAGCCTCAGGGTGACAGTCACCTTCACTATAAATCAGTACAAGTGGTTGCTGCAGAGCTCTGCAGCATTGCCTGGGAACTTCTTTTGCTTCTTATAAACACCAGTTCTCCAAACCTAGAACTATGCAGAGGAAGAAATGAGTTCTGGTGTAACACAATTCTGACATTTCTCTCAGCCTTGAGATGGAGCACGAGCCTAAAAGGGGACCAGAAACCCACCATGAAACCCCAGAGGTTACAGCATTCACTGCAGTGTCTGAGGCTCTGCTATAAACCCCTGATCCAATGCTGTGTTCTCTCTCTGTTTCAAGGGAAACTTTTCCAAAAGTCTTACTTCCTCCTCTATGTAAAACAGAAGGAGGATTTTAAAGCTTATACTTTCAGGAGAAAGAAACCTTCTTACTATTACACATTTGATCAGGTCAATATACTGCAGAGGTTGCATCCTGCATGCTTTGACGTGCTGCCCCAAGCCATCCTAGCTATGCTCCAGCCAGCTAAAACAGTGCCAGTTATTCACCCTCCTGGGAAATGTCTTGCTTAAGCTTCATGAAGGTGCAATATGGGGCATGAAGGATGTTTTTGCAAGTAGGCTACTTCAGGCAGTGTCAATCACCTGTAATTCATTCACATGAAATGCCACCCTTCCCTCTCACTGCTCATGTATCCTGCTGTTTATTATCACCTTAGTTCCCTGGGCAGAGATTCCATGACAAGAGCAGCATTTACAGGAAAGCTGTTTCAGCAACTTCAAAGGGAGTTTGGCAAACAGGTGCTGGAAAGGGCTCAGGGAAAGCTTCAATTGCAACATCTGAGCTTGGAATCATGCTCCCACTGCAGTGCCCAGGACTGGCTCTGCCTTCCTGGCCATGCTGACACTGTCCTTCCCAGACAGCTGCAGGAAAACTGCTGAGGAGTGGATACCCCACATATCCAGTTTCACTTTCCTTGGATTTTCAACTTGCACAGTCAGACCCTGTCAAACCTCTCCCATCTGCACGGCTCCCAGATCTGTGCAGACACCCACACATGCCCTGGCAAGGGCTGCCAGCTCCTGGCAGGGCTGCACCCACCACCCTCGTGGGAGTGAGCCCACAGCACATCCCACCCCCAAAGCTGTTCAGCAGCATCAGCTGTGAAATCCCTCTAGCCCTGAGCCATGACATGTCAGCATCTGCCAGCACTGCTTCTGTTCCCAGCCTGGGGTTCGATAAAACACTAAATCCACCCCTGGCATCCCAGCAACCAGATTAGAAAAAAAAAAATAGAAAACTCAGCTGCACAGCACGAGGGATTCACATGGCATAACCTTTCCACCAATTCAGATATGCTTAGAAACAACACTGCTGCATTAATCTTGTGCAACTTGACTTGTCCATCTCTTTATCAGCCACCATTGCAGCTTGGGAAGACAAACATCTCATCCCTCTGTGTGTCACAATGTCCCTCACACAAACCCCTGTTCCTCCCAGCTGGACAAGGCCTGGCAGGCCCTGTGTCCCCGCTGGTCCCCAGGCAGATGCCCTGTGAGGGATGGGCTGAATCTGGCGTAGCCCCGAGTGCTTTCAGGGCCCTGCAGCCACGGGGGCACCCGCACTCAGCATCCCCCCACTTTGTCATTTGCTCGTTTTTGCTAGACCTTATTATTTAAACTGTAAAATCCATTTATTACACCAGGAAAACACCAAGGATTTTTTTTCTGGCATATGAATTCCCTGGCTTTTTCAGTAGAAAGATCTGTTGGTTGGTTTATTAACTTTGAAAGCTATCTAGGCCTCTGAGACCTCTGCTGACTCCGAGTTACGGTAATGCTGGATAACTCGGGTATTAATGCCAAGTTGCAAATGAGGTTTGCTCCACTGGGCTGGCTCTAGAAAAGAATGAATGTTTTAGGCCTAAAACTGCCTGTGGTCTCATAAAAAAAACCACAGCTGTCCTGATTTTCTATTTATTTGCCATTAAAGGAACAATTCCATTCTGCCCTTTGCTTGTCCTCTGGTGAAGTTGGCCTCCCTGGCAAACGGCTCAGTGGGTTATAAAAGCGCAACTCAGATGTGGAAACTTACCCAATATAATATCCCAAAATCCACACTTTGTCATCAGCAGTAACTTGACACACCCACAACCCTTGCTGAACTGGCTCTTCATTCCCAGTTTGCAGTTAGCTGCTATTTCACCAAGCAAAGCCCCTCTGAGCTGGCCCCACTCTAACGCTGTGCCCAGCCCAGCTCTGCTCATCCCCAGGGAAAGCTGGGCTGTGATCAAACACCCCGGCCTGGCCATGGGGACCACAGCCCTTTGCAGCTGCATCCCAGTCCCTAAAAGTGGTTCCTGCAGTTATTTCCCCAGCCCCTTCGCTTCCAGTGAGACTGAGCTGTAGCAATTCACCTGCAGGGTAAATACCTTGGGTAAATAATGCTTTCACCTTCCAAAGCAGCTTTCCCAGCTGGCAGGGATGCTGCTTATGGAGCAGGGCCACGCTGCCTGTGCATGGGTGCTGCCTGGCTCGGGATTCCCCTCCTTTCCCTTGTTCCCAGCTTGCTGCGGCACAGACGTAAAATCAAGCAGAACTGTTGACAGCACTTCCAAGAAATGAATTGGCCAGAAAAAATCGGCCTGAAAAACAAAATCCATTCTGCTTCCTTTGCAAAAAGTTCATGAGAGCTGCCTGCTCTGCCCTTGTAGGGCAGACCTTGTAGGTCCTTCTTCCTAAGCCAGGCTGTGTAACACGGGTGCCCCTATGGAGCTGAAGGGCACATTCATACAAAGACAGAAAAGCTGTGAGATGTTTTCCTTCTCATGCCAGAGTAGAATCTCGCAGAATCTCTCTGAGATGCACATCAGAAGATCCAGGTGTTGTCCTGGCCCTCAGGACTTGTCTCCAGGAATGTCAAAGGAAACTTCCTGGACAGAGGATCTGTGCAGCTTTCCAGGCTCTGGCAGAAGGCAGGAGCCAGCCAACAACAGCAACAAAATTTGCACTCCCTTTTCTGCCTCTCCACTAAGCCACTCTCTAGGCAGGAGCTTTCTTTGACCTTCATGGTTTGCTTCAGAGCCCTGGAAGTCAGATATTTTTCCCTGGAACCTCCAGGCTTGGTTCCACCTTGAAACCTCTGCTGCTAGAAGATCCCCCACAACACCCGCTCCCCAAGTGCACCCAATTACAAGCAGCTTAGCATGACCCCAGGAGCTGTCAGTCAGCAGTGATGTGCTGGCTGCTGGCCTGCCCACAAATATCTGTATTACGCAAATAAAGCAGGTTAATTTAAACCACCACAGTCTGCAACAGCCTGACAGCTCCCTAAGGGCCCTTTTAAAGCTAAAACTTGGGCAATCATCAGACTTGCAATGTATCATAACGCTCTGTAGACCTTTTAAATAGAGTGGTCTGGCCAAGATGTGGCTGGATTAAGTCCTGTGCTCAAAAGACAGAAGTGCAGCCAAAAAAGTGAAGGCTGAACAACCAAAGGAGTTCCCAAGTCTATTTTACTGAAATTATTTCAATTCAATAATACATAAAAGATGGCTCCTTTTAAAAAGAGGCCACCCTCTGTTTAAGAAGCAAAAGCTCCCAACAAACATGCTCTGACATCTCACAAGACCTTCACCAAGGCAAGAAGCAGAAGCAGTAAGTTTGTATTTTAATTGCATAAGAAAAAGTACCTGGGTTCAGACTTGTACACTCAGTTCTGCCACACCCACAGGCGAGTTTAAAACACATCAGCCCTGACTGCAAGGACTCACAAACACAGTAAAGGCAGAAAACCACAATTCTGTTTTTGTCTTGTTGGTAAACTTCAAACCTTTGTTTGGATTCTGAAGGCGCAATATTCCATTGTTCCTGGCAAGTACCAGCAGCTCTCAGGAACTTGTTCTGCAAGGACACAACTGGGGACCAAAGGAGGCTGAGGAGCCCTGAAGGAGAGAAAATGAGTCCCTGACATGAAGTCCTTGTGGTGAAGGGATGAGCATCACTTAGCTGCAGCCAGGGCTCTGGATGAACACACAACGTGCTCTATCCAAGGGGAGCCGAGCAGGGAGGCTCTGGTCACCGTGGCTGTGCAAGGTTCCCCCCGGGAAGCAGGGAGTGACCGAGTGACCTGCGGGGGACACAAATGGGGCAGAGCGGTGGCTGATGTCAAACACCCCGCGCACTCAGGGAGTGACCGAGTGACCTGCGGGGGACACAAATGGGGCAGAGCGGTGGCTGATGTCAAACACCCCGCGCACTCAGGGAGTGACCGAGTGACCTGCGGGGGACACAAATGGGGCAGAGCGGTGGCTGATGTCAAACACCCCGCGCACTCAGGGAGTGACCGAGTGACCTGCGGGGGACACAAGTGGGGCAGAGCGGTGGCTGATGTCAAACACCCCGCGCACTCAGGGAGTGACCGAGTGACCTGCGGGGGACACAAATGGGGCAGAGCGGTGGCTGATGTCAAACACCCCGCGCACTCAGGGAGTGACCGAGTGACCTGCGGGGGACACAAATGGGGCAGAGCGGTGGCTGATGTCAAACACCCCGCGCACTCAGGGAAGCTGCGGGCTGGCCCGAGCAGCAGCGATGGAATGGGGGGTGAAGGCACCGACAGCGGCACCGCAGCGCGGGCACAGCGAGACCGGGCAGGGCCCAGAGGAGGTGCCCGGGCTCCTGCTCCGCTCACACGGGGCACGGCGAGGTTATAATGCCCGGGTGAATTCCACACGTAACAAAGCCCGTCTCTGTTGGCTCTCACAGCTGATTGTTTTGGAACAATAATTCATAGCTGCCTCCCTGGATACAGAGAACGGAATGACAGCTCGGATTAGCAGCGCACAGCCTTGCCCTGAGGACCTGCAGCTGATGACTAAACCACCAATTCTGCTATTGAGATCCTCTGTTTGACAGCCCTCGGGGGCAGAATGGAGGTAGTTTTCTAAGCATCAATTGTGGAAAAACACTTCCCTTTCCGGTCCTGCACAGGGCAGGCAATTAGCTCGTCCCTGTCGGGCAGAAAAGGAGGTTTGTGTAAAACAGACACACGGGCTCCCCTGACGGAGGCTCAGGCCGCTGGCCGAGTTAGGAGCTCTCCCATGCAGGGCACATTAGTTCAGCGTAACACAATATGGGATGAGGAATGAGCAGCATGAGCACTGTGACTTTGATCTCGGTGATGGGAAGGGCAGCATTTCATTTGACACCTCTCATGACCTTATTCCCAGCACACGCCAATGCCCCTTGTTTCTTTTTAAATGCTCTTTGGCTTTTGTTCTCCATTTGCTTTTGAGACAGGAAGATGTAGCCAAGACCAGTATTTTTAGAAAGGTGAGCATTGATCACTGAACTGTTTTCTAGCAAAGGTTAGCTGCAGAAGATCACAGGATTGCCCATCTTGCCAGGATAACAGAATCAGGGGGAAAAGCAGCAGCTCCCCCAGAGTAATGCTGCCAAAGAGAGCCCTGGGGGCATCGCCACCCCTTCTGGCCAGTGAGCAATGAATGACACAGACCCGGAATCTCATTCCCTCAACTCTTCTGTGTTCACAAAATACTGAGGGTACTTCAGTCTCAGCCTGCAGAGAAGAGGGAGTGTTGATGTTTTAACACATTGAACCAGACTCCTCTCAGAGCTGTGCAGTGAAAAAGGCCAAAACCACCAAGCCTAGAGGCAGTAGATAAGCTGCAATAGGAACACTAGAACTAGTTAAGAAAATATCTTACATATCGCAACAACAAAGGTGGTAAAATGTTGAATGGGGCAATCAAATGTTGATAGCGCAATCTCCATCCTGGAAATATTCAAAGCTTTTCCCAACAAGACACTGAGCAATCAGGTCTAACTCTGAAGTGTGCCCTGTTTTAGTGGGGTTGGACCAGAGACCCTCAAATGTCCCTTCTGATCTAAACTGGCTTACTGACTTACTGGTCTAGGCTGTAATTTGGGATTTTTTTGCTGACAGGAGCAGAGAGTAGGTGAACAGGAAAGAGCTGTAAGATCCTCCAGGCAAGACCAAGCTTGGCAAATAACCTGGTTTGGTACTGTGTCTTACCCTCACAAGAGACAGACATGGCCAAAGCACTTTACAAGGATTCCTCATCCTACTGGAGAGACAAAGATACATAGAGAGAAAATTTGTGTGCTCCTAGGGAACAGGAGAATGCAGGATTTAGCAGGCACAAATCACACCCTGGTACTCATCAGGAAGGTGATGAACAGTTCTTTAGATCTTCTCTGAGCCAGAGATTCAGAGTTAAAACAAACACAAGGTAAGTCTGAAATCACTTTATTGGAAAGTTTCATACAAGAATTGTCAGTCAGAAAAATTACTGAAATGTGATACAGCAACACCATAGACAAGCTCCTCCCACATCTCAACTTGAGGACAATTCATTTACAAACAGCCACTGTCTCAACACTCTCAGTTTTTCAGAGACTTGTGATGTCAGTGATTTCAGTGCAGCACAGAGAGCAGTCTGCCTTTACATCTAACATAATTAGCTATGACTGCCATTTTTCCTGTGAGAGGTATGAAGGTCCCTGTAGGTCTGTTGAAAATGCTGTTTGCAACATAAGGCATCATTCCCATCCACCCAGCTCATTCAGAACACTGACTGAAAGACTGTAACAAAATATTCTGCCAATAAAAATCTTTTAGAAAAATAGTATAAAAAAAGTTGAGATATATATATATAGCATAAAGCTACCAAAAAGTGACTGTGCCATTTTCCCTCTTATACAAATCATATTATTTTTAAAAAAATCATAATACATTAGAAATTCACCCAGTATATAACATATTGCACCTTTCCAAAATACTCTGTACAGCAGAAGCCCCATACAGTAGCTGGGCAGTTCCAAGACAGACCAGTAACTCCCCTTCTGTTCTGCTTGTCTCCCATGCAGCTGCCAAGAATTTGGCTATTGCATTTTTAGTATTTAGAAAGTAGGAATCTGCAAGATGGCAAACCAAGTGTTTGCAAACCAGTACCATTCCTTCTCAGGAAGGAGAAAAACCTATCACAGGAATCTCTTGATTTAAAAAAAAATCAAATATTATTGTTGTTGGTGTCAGTTTCAAATGTTTGTATGTCAGTTTTTACTTGCAAAGTACCACCTCGTGCCAAAGAGGTACCTGCAGCACCTCACAGTGATTTCTGGCCTAATTAGAACATACAGCCAAACCACAGGAGCAAATAAAAACAGGTCAGTTTACTTTGCTTCATGACAAAACACTGTAAGACACCAACAGACATAGTATTGTGAGTCTGCCAAACGAAAATAATTAACATTGATTCCTCAATACAATTTTCAGTCACCTGGTGGGTTTCAGATAGAAGAGCAATTCTTATCTTGCCCCTTGCTTTTCCAGGCACAAGATTCAGTCCCAGTAACCATGTAGAGCTATGCAGAAAAGGAGCTGAATTCCCAGGAACTGAAGATACTGCTGTGTGTGAAACCCACCCTGTATTTGGTCACTTAATCTTCTCAAATAACTGAGCAAGAACTTCCTAACTCTCTGTAAAATCTTGGACAATACCAGGAATGGGCTTTAGATTTGAGAATGTACAAATCAGATGACTTGCTGCTCCGTGGAAAGAGCAGTAACCCATTCAGACACAATTAGTACAGGTATGGGTTATTTTGTTAGGGGGGATTCTTGTTTGCTTTCTTTAACAGAGAGCTGGCAACAGCCAGAGCCCCTCCCTGCACAAAGCGTACGAAGTTATCTCCTGCTAGAGGTCCCAGAGCATAGAGCCCTTTCTCCTGAGTGCATTCATAGGTGAATGGATCAACATCTATGGGATTCCTCTTTGGATTGACTGGCTGGTCACTGTCCATTGCCAAGTCAATGCCATTATTTGGCAGGAAGGAGAGATTGGGGTTTGAGCCAGTTAGAACAAGAGCCATGGAAATTTTATAAGCTTTCTGACAGCCATTCTTGTCTTGAAAGATGCATTTCTTGTCCTTGCCAAAGGAGAGCACGTGATGTTCAGGAAGGCTCACATAACGCTCATAGGGCCCAGCACAAGCAGCTGTCTGTTCCTTCATCATCTGGTGGACTTTGTGATATTCAGGGTACATCATTTTGGGGAGCTGGTTAAAAATAAGACCGGGATCAGTGACTCGTCTCCGAAAAACATGGATTACTGGAATATTGCAATGGTGAGCAAAGAGAATGGCATCAGCAGCTGTCAGACCAGCACCTACAATCAAGACTGGATCTGACATGATGCCCACGCTGTTGTTCTTCACTGCTTCTTCCAGAGCAGACAGCTGGTGATGGACATAGGAAAGGTTTTCTCCCTTGACCCCGAGCCAGGTAGGATTGTCATATGTTCCTGTAGCCAAGACCACTTTCTCTGCATAGATGGAGAAGGGCTCTTTATCACCTTTCACAGTTTTGAAAAATCCATCCACCTGAAAGACCTCTGTACTTTGTTCATTGGAGTTCCAGAGTGAGTCACTATCCTCCTGCAGATCTTTCTGGGTGTGGTTGGAGATGCTCTCTGCACTCACTTTCCTCACAGAGGTCACAACAGTGCCACATCTGAAATTCTTCTGCAGTCCTTTCTTCATCACATAGTGTTGGTAATATTGAGCAATGTCCTCTGCTGTGGCTCTATTGTTTCTGAGGCCTCTGTAATATAGTACAAACAAAGGTCAAGCAGCAGTTAAGTAAGAGACTGGAATTTGTCCCCTCTTCCACTGAATATATCCTAGAGCCATCTATCCTGGCACTACCAGAGAAGACTGATCTAGTTTCTCCGACTTCAGCAAAGTTATTCCTGACATATGGAGCTAACAGTCAGGTCCAGAAGCTGTTGGACAGGGGCAGCTTTCTCTAGCATTAATCCCACCCCCAAGAACATGGTTGGTTATTTAAGCCTTCCTCTAATATCCTGCTCCCATTCAATTTTTAACTCCTGGACTTCTTAAGATTAATTGTTACACATGTCAAGAAAAGAAGCACTTTAGAGACTGCACAGTAGATGAACTGATTATACTAGGGACAGGAGCAATAGACACAGAAGCCAGGTGACCATGGTGGTTTTTTTTTCCAAGCTTTACTCAGAACTCGTGGTCACAGATTAATCTCCCCAGTGGGTGTGGAGAAGAACACATTCCAAGCAGCACTACAACTTGATCTGAATCACTGAACGTAGAATGGATGGGTTTGGGGGTGTGGGTGTCCCTTCTCTCAATAAAATCATCCGTAACAGATGGGTAGCTACATTCAGGAAGTCCATTCCACATTCTCTAAATATCTCCAGATGTTTGCAAATGATCACACCATGGTTATCTTACCTTCTCTTTTGCTTTAACCATTCTTTGAAAGGGAGATCTGGGAGTCCCATCCATTCCCCTCTGCTCAGGGTAACCATAGAGCCCTCTATAGACTGGAACAAGAAGCAGTGCAAAATTACTTTAATTTTTAATTTAAAAAGCAAAAGGCAACTTCATGTTTCAATATGGCACAGATCATGAAATTGGTAATTTCCTCTGATCTGCTGTCATGGATGAAACCATCCATGTTCTCCAAAATAACAAGAGATTGAAAATACAAAGGCCTCTCATGCTTGTCTCCCTTTTAAACTTTCACTTGCCTATATATATATAAAATCTAACATGTTTGATGGCATTTTAGAGGAGCTTTTCCCTCTCAGCTCAACGCATTTGGCTGTTACACAACACTCAGGCCCCAGCTCAGCTCCAATTCACTTACATGCCAGGCACCCCCAGGAGCGTTTCTGCCAAGGACCAGGTGGGGGATGGCTCTGTCGGGCTCCTGCCACCAAGAGAGCACAGATTCTGCTGTCCCACCGAAGTCTGTGTCTGGACGCTGCAGAGTGTCAAACAGGAGAGCCACAGGGCTGTGGGATCGTCCCTCCAAGCCTTCAGACAGATACTCCAGATCCTAAAGAGAGGCAGACCAGGTGCTCACAGTGCTGTGCAATGCCAGGCAGCAGACTGCTTGTCACTCCAGCATCTCTGATCAGTGGGTTTGGTGTGCTGGGAAGCTCATTTACTGTCACACAGACCTGCTCTTGCCCGAGGGCTACCTCAAGGATCTTAGCAGCAATGCTGGCATTTCATACAAGGGAGATCTGGATTACAAAGCAAAATTTGCTTAAGGCTCATTCTGTCTGTGTGCTTTGAAAATCCAAACAAGGTTATCACTTATGATACTACTGTTTATCTTTACACAAACCTGGTCCAAAATGGAGACTTCTGGTGCCTCTTCCAGTTTCCTCTGAAGAATAGGATGAGGATGAAGAGAGTGTCTTTTGAAGTAAGGGGTGTAACCTGACAGCAAATATGAGAGACAGATTCCTGAAGGTCCATTCCCTGAAAAGACAATGGAAAAGAATTTATACTCTTGCAGATAGAACAGTCCTTTGAGAAGTGTTTCCTATATTCAGACCAATTCAAAAGATATGACACTGCTGTGGTTACAGGGGATTTCCTATGCCAAGCTGACCATTGACCTACTGGATGGAGTTTGGAGTTGGACTGGGGTAGTCATTTTACCCTTCTCCTCCTCATTTGTACCTATTTGCATTGCAAGGTCCTCAGAACTTGCTGAAAAGACTCGGGGTTAAATAAGTCAGCGTGCATCTCACCTGAAGCTTGACGTCTCTAGCATGGTAATAAATGGAGTTATTTCTCTAAACTTAGAGGTTTAGAAACTGGTCTTGTACTGACCAGGAGCCTCAGCTCTCCTGGATGCACATTTCACACCAGTGCAGAATAGTTCACTGTGCACAGGATACAAAATCCAGAAAAGAGAGTGACTCTTGAAGTGAGGGGGAACCAGCTCTGCTCAGCAAGAAATTCCATCTATTAAGGGATACTTGGCAATAGCAGCTTTGACTAACAGGTCTTGAGGACACTTTCAAATGGGAACCAGCCCTACCACGGTACTGCAGGCAGCGTGTTAAGGGAAAGGTCTCTCTGCCATGCCAAGACAAGCTCTCAGAATACAGCACTTTGAACAGAGTGCTGGATGACTGAACTCCTTCTGCTGACCACCCGACAGCCAGTGGAAAAACTAGATCTATGTGACTCCAAAACCCAGTGCAAGTAGCCTGTGGAAAGTTTACACATGGCTGTTCTCCAGCACGTTTAATATTTGACAGTGTCTGTATAACCAGCCTGTCTGGCTGCCCAGGCTTTGCTGCCATGGGACCAAGAACCATGACAGAGCAGTGACGAGTAGGGGAGGAGAGGCCAAGTGACAGCAGCCTGTTGACACAGTGCCAGTGCTGCAAGGGTGACTGGAGCAAAGGCTGCTCCTTGAGGCTCTCAGACAGAGGGAGGCCAGGGCTGTAAAGCCAACAGTGAGCTATGTGAAGGGCAGTACATGTCACAGTTAGGGACAAAGTCTGCTGTGCTGAGCATGGACCAGCAGCTGCAGGTCAGCGTTTGGAATATTCCATTTGCAGGAAAGTTAGCCAAAACCAACAGCAACAGACTTTGAAAACAAACTAAACTGCAGCTGTAGTAAAATATAACAAATTTCAAGTTACTACTTTGCTTTAGGAAGTACAAGGAGCTACCTAAGCCAAACTTAACCACCTGAGTGCACAACACTCAGCAACTACACACAGAAGATTTACTCTGGACCACAACTAAGTTTGATGTAGATGGTGACAAGAACAGCTGCCTGTGGGGCTCAAGCTATTTTACAATACAACTGCTTCCATGAGGCTGCCAGCACAGCTGAGGGAGCACACAGCCTTCCTGGAGCAGGGCCTGGGGGAGCAGCTGGAACCTTCGTGCAGTGTCCAGCTGCACTGAAACAGCTGAGCTGCTCAGTCCCACAGCCTCCTCAGGGTGCACATCTTCACACTGGGAAGGCTTTAGCCTTTAGTGACATCTCTGCCCTGGATCCCTGTGCAGGTGCACTAAGGATACACCAAAATATCCTCCTGCCCACCTAGAGACTCGTACAACCGAGCAGCACAAAGTTACTCTCAGAGAAGAACTTGCTGGCAGTAGTATCCCTGTCAAACTCACTGTCAGCAAGGATTAGGGGTGATTTATGCAGTGCACTAACTTTGGACCAGCTCTCTCGGGTGCTTTGGGTTAGATGCCAGATAAGGAGGGAACCCAGCTCTACAAGGCATGAAACACACACTGAGATGAACAGGGTCCAACCCCTGCACTCCAGCACAGCTCATGGTCAGTCAGAGGGGAAGGCACTGACATCATTACTTGTACTTTGCTCCAAGAGTCACCTCATGTTACAAAGCTCCCTCTTGCAAGGCAGACAAGACAGTTATTATATAACCTGGGTGTTTTAACTCGTAGAAAACACACAGCTTTTTATATGTCTATAAAATTTGTACAAAATCAGTGTAGCTGACTCACGTTTTAAAAGAAATCTGTGAAAAATTTCAAGAAACCTTAACAGCCTCTGGAGCACTTTCCAAACAGACATAATGGTGAAAAAACTCACACAAATCTACCTTCAGTTCAATCACTGCAGATAATCACAGCAAGTTGACTAACTACCTGCAGTGAAAAGGTTTCAAATCTTTCTAAATATCCAACAGAGAAAACACAGGCCCAGATGAACTGATGCTCAGAAGGCTTCCAATTTTACCATTAAAAATAGGTATGTGCTTTAGTTTGTCAAATACCCCATTCCCTACTTCCCACAACTCTTAGTTTGGCAGTCAGGGAAAGGATGCAGAAACAGTGGTCAGGCATTTCTGGTTCGAGTGACAACACGTGGAACAAAAGTTAAAGACTGCAAGCCCAAAGCAACAGCAGCATGAGAGAACACAGGATGCTGGCAGGAGAAAGCTTACCTATGATCACAACAGGCAGTGCCTGGAGCCCACTCTTATTTGAGGGTCTGGTCAATAATGGATACATCTTCCTGTCTGGAAGCATTATGTACAGGAGCCCACCTGCTGAATAAAATAAGTTTTGAATTATTTGCATTTTTTTATTACCCCCCCCCCACCCCCAAGAACCCCCCAACATTTTCTCCAGCCCACAAGCTCAGGCTAGTCTAAAGTATTATCCTTGCATTGCAGACCATCACATCACATCACACTTCCACACTCAGAACACACTTCCTTATCTTTTTCTCCTCCTGACTCCAAAATCAAAGGATGATTCTCTGATGATGCACCACAAAAGAGGGCAAGAATAGTTATCTTTTTTTTTAGACATGAATTCCAGTTTCTCCAGAACAGTGGGCAATTTCAGTAACCCTCTGACTACACTAAATAAAGTGTTGCAGCTCATTAATAAAAACTTCGTTTCTGACAATTCTGTGTAGAAAATTGCATAATTATCACAAACTTTTTGAAGCAACTTGTGCATTTACTGATAAGTAAAGAAAACCTGACTGAAGACTTCTGCCCAAAGGCTGGAAATCTCCTGGCTGCATTTTCACATATGTACCATTCCATCACTACAGTGTTTTTTGAGAAGTGCTAGTTTAGTTCTGGAACTTTCTTTCTTAATTTTCCAGAAAATAGAGAGTTCTTGGTGTGAACAAGTAAATAACAACATCATAATTATTTTGGAGCCTAAGGTGTCATTCAAGTGGAATCTACCAAACAAATCTAATCATTATGCAGATATTCAATGAACAGTGAATGTTTTTGCCATTCCTGCAGGAATCCTACCATGTCAAATAATTACTTATTTTGTTTTCCAGGGAATTCAACTCTATTGTCACTAATCTAGAGAAGTTATTTTTACCACAATAAACATGAAATTTCTGAAATTCACCATAAGCTTTAAAGTTATCCTACAGAAAATTCTCTCTTTCATAAAAACTTTATTCTCATTTTTGAAAACTAAGCAAAAACACACTGAATGGCATGACTTTGTCCAGCAGGGCATGCTCTCCACACCCCTTCCAAGTGCAGAAAGATCTTTGGCAAGCACACTGTGCACTTCCATAAGGTCTGGCACATCACTGCCTTTGACACAGGTATTGCAGCAAATGTCTTCCTACAAGTGTAATGCCCACTTTAAGCCTGACATTTACGTCACAGCAACTACAGCAAAGCAGTAAGACCCTGCTGACTGAATGAGCAGCCAGGAAAGCATCAGTGAGTTTACAATTTGCAAATTCTAGGCTTAAGGTGGAGTGTTTTAAGTGCATTTACTTGCAAGGATTCGACAATTCTCATATACACCAATACACAGCCATGGCTGGGCTCGACAGCACTATTCCAAGAGGACTGGGTTCATCCAAGTAAAGCAGCACATAAGGCTTACAAGATGAATTCAAAACTAGCAGATTTGTCCAAATTTTTGGATGACAGTTTAGTAACACTTACTGGTTGCCTGTTGCCATTAAACTAGGCATTAGTCTAAGGCTCTCATGCATTTTGCCTGACAGGGCATGAACCACTTAAAAGACATAATAGTTGTGCTTTCTAATTTAAGTCATTTGAAGCATCTAGCTTTGAAGAGAGTTAGATTTCAAGGAAACTTATGTTCCCAATTTAATTGAGACTCAAAGATAGTTGAAGATGAACTCCCCTTTAGGCATGTTTATCCCAGCCCTGGAAGCTGCTGGAGCACAGGATCTCCCCAGCCTTTTGGGCAGGTTCTCCCACATTAACCAAAACCTGCACCACCTTCAGCAGATTGTGGTGTAAGTTTACCCCCAAATTCTTCCTTCCCACAAAGCTCCAGAGCTGCAATTGGTCGAATTCAGCACTGGCACCTGGGAGTGCCAGAGACACCAAAAGAACAGGACACTTGCTGGTGACCAGCAAGGTATCCCCTCTCAAACCAGGTAAACTACAGTATCTAGCTGAAGGCTGGCAGAGGTTTCTTCTGCAGGGTAACAAATAAACCCCTCTCTGTGACTATATTACACCAAAAGAAAAGTTCTTATTAATTATTCTGTGAAACTACTGGGAGTCTGGGAGAGGAAAGCAAGATCTCTGGAAGCAATCTTCCAGGTTTCTGCTCCATAGCTCCCTGCAGCAGCATGCATGGAAAGACTGTATGCACTCTGTAGACAGTGGTAACCCAGCAACATCCATGGGATTTTTGCTGGAAGCAAGGACTGCTGAACCAACCCAGTACAGCACATGGCAGCAGTTCCAGGGGAGCAGCAGAGCCAGCACATAAATTACGAGCCTGCAAGTTTGTAAGGCTTGAGTAGTTGTATGCCAGCCTTTTTCTGGGGGAGCCTGAAGGGGACAAAAAAGGCCCAAGACAGGAGGAGACAGCCTGACAGGCCTGTTTACTTTAGAGGCAGGTTGTCTGGCTCCTGGCCATCGCACTGTGCCACCCTTCTCCACCCTGATAAAGCACAGAGCCGGCAGCCGCAAGCTCACTGATAACTCCCTCCTCCTTTCACCCTCCTCCTCCATTCTGTACCTTTTGACACATGAAAGAGGAGCCTTTTCTGGAATTAAACCAAACTTTAATGGCTAGAGGAGCACAATTGTTAGTCTGATGAAATTACTAGATCTGTGCACACACGTGTCCATTTTTAGCCATGGATTTATTCAATATCTGTGTTCATAAAACCCCTAATGACATTTTAATGGTACACGCTTTGTTTCCTGAAGATTTGACACTGGACAATTCTATCAAAACAAGATTAAGCATCCTAGCATCTCTCTACAAATGGGAGAAGTCCCTTTCACATCCTCTAGCTGCCATCTCTATAATTTATAGTTATTCTTCTTTTTAAGTAGAAAGTGAACCAGCGGCTGAACCTGTTTATAGATGTTTCCATCCTGTAGGCTAAAGGTTTGACTTCTGGGGGTAAAACTGAGTTCAGAGCATCTCAGGCATTTTAGTTTCAGGCCAAATGTTCACTTTTCCTGCCATTAGAAGTCAAGGTGGATTATTTTAATTACATTTTTTTCAGTCTTAGACTCCTATACCTCAATAACCTGTACAGCTGATGCAGTGTAGCAGAGGAAAGTCTGTTCTCTCAGGGTGATTATAAAACATACAGGACATGCAGGTTCATTTCAAATCTATACAGAACTAGGTAGCACCCAGAAAAAGCCTGAGACAGAGAGAAACTCAAGACTGCTCTTCTCACCCTCCTTTTATGCAGTGTAGGCTGCTGGGCACTCACACTTAGTCAGCTTAGTGACACTGATTTTGGCTCCTGCTTCAGGCTTCCTACTTTAAATGGATGTCCCTTTCCCTCTCTTCATCTGGGAGAATGCTGCAAGTTTCACAACTTGTCTTCTTGCTGCTTCCACAGCATTCCAGAGTCTATGTGATGTTACATAATTGTTTCTGGCTGAGATGCACCCAGCTCTTTCTGGGCCAAACTCTGCATACCTTCCTGACACAGCCTCATTTCCAGAGGGACTATAACTCACAGAGTTGGTCAGTGTGGCTCTTACTAGGCTGCAAGACTGAAACAGGTTTTAAGTAAGCACATGAAAAAGCAAAGAGACATTTGGCAAGACAGGGACACTGTGGTCCTTAGAGAAATAAAAAGCCAGGTCACATCAGCCATGTGCAAGTAGCTCTCCCTATCACAGCCACGAGACTTTTGCTAAAGTGAGAACCAAGTGTGGCCTGAACAGTACATGGGGGGAGTTCAAGAGAGCAATGCAGTCAGTGTATAAACACTGGGGAGATTAAAAGAGCTACCACAACACTCAATTTCAAACAAAATTCTAATACAAATGCAACAATAGTTTTCTTCAGTTTAATTTCTCCCTCAACCCATTTGTTTCACCAGTTTAATATCTAATTAATTAGTACTTTATTTAAAAAGCAGAGGCTTTACATTTTATATTTCCCTACAAGATTCAGAAGTTGGTTCCCTCCCTGCATTATCACTTTTACATGTCAGGCCAGTTAACCCCCAAACACAATTAAAGCATATGGAAAAAAATTCAACTTTGTGGTATGTAATAACACCTTTCTAAAAACACCCTTGTGATACTCAGAAACTGATGTTAGGGTACACCAGAGAGAGTTCTCTGTGCTTACTTGGAGCCTTCTTACCTTCAGCAGCAGGTCTGATGAGAGGTGGGATCTTTATGAAAGTGATTGTACAGTCAGGAGAGCCAACCAAACTACAAGCCTGGAATCCTCTCTCTGCTCTAAGACAGCTGTTTAAATATAGTAGGCAACCAGCAGTGAGAAAGGAGAGGAGGAGCAAAAATGACTGGAGGCGGAGCAAGGATAATACTCATAAGCGTGAGTCAGCAGGAATGTTTCCCTTCCCAGCTTCTGAATGAATGATGTACTGAGCTTCCTCAGTAATGCTCAGCTGACTGGGTGACTACAGCAAAAGCAGCCTTACAGGAGCCATGTGGGGCAGAAAGTCCTGCACTGAACAAATATCTCCATTTTTAACCCTCAGGGTGTCATAGATATATAGTAAGTCTGAAAATATTGATTTCAGTTTATGTGACTTTTTCTTCAGTGAGACAAAGTGTTATAAGCCTTTTGCACAGTAGCAGTAAAATGAGTCAAACTGCTGCCTATAAAACTTAAAACTTTCCATGGGTTTCATCCAAGGTATCTGACTCAATTCAGTGAATAATCGATCTGGCTTGCTAAATTTAAAGTGCCCTTAACAAATCAAATGTCTTTATGCCAAAGTGTCCAGTTCAAGCAGTAAACGCAGCACATGTTTATCTCTGAGGCCATCTGTTTTGAAACCACAATTTCCAGGAAATCAGGACTGCTGATACCCAGTTAAGATGCATACTTTCATTCATGTGATCTGAAAGATAAAAACAGTAAATGAGAAAGATTTCTCTAGTCTCACAACCCACATCAGAGCAGAATACGTAATACTTAATAAAATATTCTATTTTAATTCCACCAGTATAGGTTGTTTTAATAAATGTGAAGCCATAGTTTCACTCATATTTTAACTACCAGTCAAACCTTTGAAAAACCTGACTCAGTAAATACTATCAGACTGAAGGGGAGGAGGGGGTAAGGACTCTTTCAAGTTTCCTGGGCCTTTATCCAAGGTAGCATTTGCACAGAGCTCTTAAATAACTCATACTGATTTTTTGACAGCAAAGGCTTTTATGTGTATTATTCAGATATTTATTGGCATGTAACCCATGTCAAGGAAAAATTAAGCTTTCAGAGAAAATAAGGCATTTGTTTGTTTAGGTGATTTAAGACTGCCCTGTTACTAGGTTTTTCAAATCTGTCTTCAATATATTGCAGTGTTGCGTGTCAAACAATTTAGAACAAAGATGTTCAAGTCCGTACTTGCTGATACCATGGGCACAAGACAAAACCATATATGATGTTTTGGCAGGCTTTGTAATAAGGAAAATCAGAAATACTTCCTATGTGTGCAAATCTGCAGAAATAAAGTTGTTCTCTATATACAAAAACAGGAGATCCTGTCCATTTCCTACTTGAATGCATAAAATTAGAATCTCTATTACCTTTGCAAATAAAGCCAGGATGTCTTTCCAAAACCACAGGCTCTATCATAGTTTTGTGCACAGCACAATTCTTTACAGGAAAATGTTCATGTGAAATAACCCACTGTCCTTTATTTGTTTGTACAAGCAAATTGCTTGAACACAGCAATTTGGGGGCTTCTTTTTTATTGATATCCCAACAAACACATCAAATGGAACAGATATATATTAAAGTCACTGTTTCTCATGTACCTTGACCAGAAAAATAATTCAGCCCAACACTTTGCCTAAACTTTCCAGAAGAAGAAGTAATCAAGCAATCTGCACTTGGCCTTGCAGCCAGCCTTTGATCTACAAATTCATGCAATTCACTTATATTTTTTCCTGAACTGACAAAACCATTTTGTTGGTGCACAGATTTTAAGGACAAAGCCATAGGACTGTTCTGGGAAACACTTTGCACAGGAACCAACCCCTGTTTCCTTAGAAAGAAATTTCCTTGTTACTTACTGACTTTTCACCTCAGGTTATATGTTCTACCCATCCATCTCCTACTCATAAAACCTGTCAGATAATCCTGATTTTGCTGTCTCTTGATCTGGGGGAGATTAAGCTCTGGTGTCAGAATTCACTGCTGCTACCTCTGCTGCTGACAGCTCATGGTAGAACCCTTCCCACAGCACCTCTCCAGCATCTACCCTTCCCTCTAGCCAGCCATGAGGTGTACCATACTCTGTGCTAAATTATCCTGACATACTACATTGTTTCACAGATTAGAACTTCATGTTCTGTTGGTTTTTCATAATGAGAGGAACACTCCCAGTGTGATCCTCCACGGGCCACAGTAGTGCTTTGATGCTTTGGTGTTTCTCTCAATTATGGCAAAACAGAAATATAAAATTCTGCATGTTTTCTGCCTCAGAGAACATTAAGTATTCTGTTCACGCATATACACAGAATGCAGATCATTTCAGAATTCAGATTATGAAATCAAGTGTTGGAAAACCTGACTAAGTATTATGGTTCTGTATGATTTCTGTGCAGTACCTAAAACGCAGCTCCACTTTGTTGCTGCCTAAATCGTCTCCACCTTTTTATGTACCAAAACTAGAACCCACGTATGTAATGATAATAAATGGTTTGACATCAATACTGAAACAGTTTACCTGGTTTCTTTTTGCTTCAACTAAGAAAACCCACATTTGTCACCAACACCACAACCCGGACCACATCAGCAAGACGTTCCCTGTAAATGTTGTGGCACCCCAATCAGAAGCAGCAACTTGTGGCCACACCATCTCTGAGAGTGATGTCTGAAATACGTGACCCGTGCTGCCAAATGACAGAGGTAAAAAAGCCTGGGAAATCCCAGACAATTGCTAGGTCTGACAGAAAAAGCAGCTTAGGCAACTCTGCAACTATGAGAGCCAGTTCTGCTCCCAGTTAAACTTGTGACTTTCTACATGTGTTTGTGCTTTCACATGGCTTCCTCTAAAGAAAGATTTGGCCCAGACCACGTGCCCTAACTTTCCCATGTCCCTGCCAAGGCCGTATCTGTCCTGTGTTCTTACCTCTTTTTGCAGTGTTTAGGCAGCTGGGGCCAAGGGAAGAGAAGCAAAGGTTCACTGCACTCTTTTGTTCGCAGGAACATTGACCTCCCAGTCACATAAATGGTTGAAACAGTTTTATCTTAGTAACTTGCAAAATTGTTTGAAGAAACTAAAAAGCAAAACCTTACATTTTGCTGGAGCTATTTTTAAACGGCGACTTTTGCTTTTCCCTCATTTCGCCTCATTACCTTGAAATCCTTCCCTGTCTGTTCTAAGAGGATTGTTTTCCTAAATTAGTGAGATGAAACCAAGGATTTTCACCATCCTTCATTGGCCAGGGGCATCAGCCGCTTCCACCACTTTGTCTTGAAAACAACTGTTAAGAAATAAATTTGGGGAGGTGAGACTCAATCACACTACCCAGGAGGGCTACGAAGCTCTACTGTCTGCACTCACGTAGTCATACCTTTGGCTCCTCCGCAGTAAGGACTTGTGTGGGCACTCAGTGCACAGTAACTATGTCTTACTGGGACATTTCACACCTCCTCTCTATCCAGGTTAAGGGAGCAATAATGGAGAGCGTTAGCAGCAGTCTACTGAGTCCCTACAAGCACATCCTGAAAGAGATGTTCCTAGCAAGTACAACACAGCCCTCTACACTGTGAGCTAACAGTGGATATTTTGCAAGAATAGTTTACATGTGAAGCATCCGTGTAGAGAAGCAGTGGAATGCCAAGTGGCTGTGCAGGCATTTCCTTAGAGAACAGGCCAGGATCACCGTTTCCCTCCTCAGATGGCTGGATGAAAGCCAAACCTAGCGTGCTTTCTACTTCCCAGCACATGTGCTTCCTTTCAAAAGCTTGTAGGGTGCAAAGAGGTGCAGTCCTTGGGCTCTCCTTAGTCCTCAGGACTACAACCATGATTGTGTCCCAGGACTGAATCCTCGCAGATTCTTCATTCCCCAAGTGCAACAGGCAGAGGAAAGCTCAGCTCACATGCTCTGCCCTCAGACCTCCATCTCAACATTGATGTCTTGGGGAAGAAGTAAACACATGCATTTTCATGTCAAACAAACAGCAGCCATGACCTAGTCAAAGATTAAACTACACATGAAGCTGGTAGAGAGTTTTCCTCTTATCCTAATGTCAACATATTCATAAATATTTACATGAGTTCTGGATCATTTGAAGGTGCAGCCTTTAGCTTCTGCAATCTTACAGTCAATGTTTAGTTATGTTCTTTTAGTCTACACGGACATTTGAAACTCATTAATTTAATAAACTGCTATATAATATTATGGTGTGTGCATATGCCCCAAAGCACAAAATATCTTACAAAAGTTAGTGCTCATCATTTCTGAGTGGAATAACCAACAGAGAAGAAAACATGAAGGAGGTACAGCTGAATTGTGAGCACTGAGCATCTTTTCTCTACATACTTTCCCTTAAGGCAAAACTGTAGCTTTCAAATACAAGTGAGTAATTCAAAGATGGAAAAGGAGCATGTGGTGCAATGAGTTCATTTAACTCAGTAACACAAACTTTCATAAACAGAGCTGCAGCGAGCCTTTGGAGTTGCTTAGATTAATTTCTTTGACACAGCTTAAGCCACTCTGCAGCCCTTTAAACTAACTTTAAAGTTTTCCTTACTTTATCGAGGTCAAGAACCACTCAGTCAAGACAAAAGGACTTCGTAGCATTCCTGAAAGGCTTTGAAACATGTACAGCTAAGGGCATCCAGAGCTACACAACCAGCATGTTCAATTTTGTCAAAGAGAAATAGTCTTTTCTGCAGCAGAGCACAACAGTTTTTAGCTGTGAGGGTTCAGGAAAGGACTGGACTGGAGTTATCTTGCATCTTCCCACCCTCAGGGTTTATTTTCATCTTCCTCTCAAGCACCTGATACTATCAGAGGTAACAGATGCTTGGATCCAAGTTACCAAATCTGACATTCCCGACTTGCAACATTTCCTTTCTGCTAGAAGTTTAAGAGTCTCTGGGAAACTCTAAGTGCTTTTTGCATGCAAGTCCTTTCCTCTTAAGAGGCCTTTCATGCACACTGAAAGGTCAGCTGAAGTGGTATTTCCTTAGCCCCCAGTTTCCCTTCACAGTAGCTCCATGTGCTGCAACACTGACTGCCAGGAGTGAAACGTAAAGTCCCTTGGGACTATTCCACATAAAACTGGGTGAACCAGTATCTTTCACAAGACAATCTTATCATTTAGTCACAATATAACAGTAATGCATTAAAGTGTAACAAAATTATTTCATAGGTCAAGGTTTCTCACCTGTAATTCGTAGCTGTTTCTAGACTAGTCTAAGGAGGCTGGAACATGAAATGAGCTGTCACTTCCTGTAAAATGGAATGTCCTATTTTGAAATACATGCATATTTTCTAAGGTAATTTCTGTGGTTTAGGAACATAAAAAATGTTCACTATGAACTCTGAAAAGATTTTTCACTGTGGATTTACAGGTAATAAAGAGGCAGGATTTCTGCACAAGAATAAAGCCATTTAGTAGCTAATTCCCCCAAGCATTTGGTTTAGAAATACATAGCAATTTGTGTAATTCCACTTTTAACTGACAGACACCCATTTTTGCACATGTGAAAGCTTAAAGCTGAGCGTAGGTCAGTGAAACTAGTGTGCAGTGCTGCTGCAGCAAGAATTATCTGTCAGTATACATATTCAGCTTGTACTGGATTAAACCCCAATTTTCCCAAGATCTTGTTCAAGTTGTACTTCTTCTTTTGGAAAAATTTCAGTAGAGATATCTTCCTTGTTTCTCATCCCCAGCTATTCTACAAAAAACTTACAATTCCTGTTTCAGGTGTATTTTTGCTTGAATTACTTTAGTTCATGTTTTATTCTTGGGTTTTTTTGCCTTTTTTTTGTTTGTTTGTTGGTTTGGTTTTTTTGTGGTGGCTTTTGTTGTTGGTGGTGGTGATTTTTGAATGTGCTTTATTTTTTTGTCTGTCAGGCAGCTATTTCTAGACTAGAGATGAGAGACTCTATTAGTCTTATGCTCTTGCCAATAATTATTCTATCAAGAGAAATAGCTTATTTATAATCCACTCACATTTTTGGCAGCTGTCAGGCCAGCTGCAGCACACCCCAGTTTTTATTTTTTCTACAGAGGAGTCGTCCCAAGCCCAGATGAAAAGGAGGAGGTATTTCTGGTTCCCTGGTCAATATTTGTCTTGATTGTGAAAATGCTAGGTTTGAATCATCAAGCAAAACCTCTGCCAAAGAGCTTGGGGATTGTAACAATAAGTGACCCTTCACCTCAAGGCTGGAGCCAGCCAGCAGTGCTGTGGTAGTGCAGTACCTGACTGGCTCTGTTTATCAGCCCAGGCTGAAATGTGCTCGGCAGGGCAGAATGATGTGGTACCAAGGTGACCAAACATGGGCTATCTTTGCTCTCAGTTCCCTGGGAGCTCTGAGCAGGGTGTTATCTAAAGCCTCCTGCCACCCTGAAGGGTAACATTCAGGGCTGTCAGCAATAGCTGCAGATCAGAACTGCTCTGCCATGTCACAGGAAACTTCTGACCTTGTCTGGGCCGTTGCAGTGCCCTGAGCTGTCACTCTGGGTTACTGGAGCTCCCTGGATCTGCACTGCCTCTCGGGACGTGCACAAGACAGGCCAGGTGGACTCAAGAGGTCCATCCAACCTTGTATCCCACCCTCAGCACTGGGCATTAGCAGTCAGCGAAGATGAGAACAGGACCAGCATGTGATGCTTCTCTTTTGTCCTCCCCTGCCTCTGGGTATTTCAGCTGAGCCAACTGGCTGAAGTCTGATGAGGTTTGTTCTCCTGCTAGTCCGTTGGGTTTATTTTCATCTAGTGCCGAGTAATTCCACACGTGGCCTCTAGTACCTGTACTACAGGGAGGTTACACAACTGACCCCTTCCCACACCACTCATATTTATACGTTTCTATTACATTCCTCTCAGTTTTCTGACTTATTCCCAACACAGAAATTATTCCATACCCTATATCAACCTGTTTTACCTTCTCCAGATCTCTCATATGCTGAGATGAGAAAAACAGCATTTAATCCAGTAATCTAAGCACAGAAGAACCATAGGTTTATGCATCAGCCATCTGGTTTGGCCTCCATCCTTTCCTAGCACTAAATTTGCTTCACTATCAGTAAGCACTGAGCTGCCAGTTCCACAGAACTGTTTATCATGACCTTAGATTCAAGCTCAAGCTCATCCCTACTGTGAGCTTCCTTGCCTGGACCTGTGCCAGAGTGTGAGAAAACACACAGGAATTGTGCAAAAGTGTGAAGTAATAGGACAGTACAGAAGCATTGCACAGATTGTTCTTGAAACCAATGCAGTCACCCACATGCCTGATAAAAAGCAAAGTGGCAAGCCTTGGAGACTTTCTGGATACTCCTTGTTCACAAAGAAACCTCAACATAATAGCTGAAGGGCATGTATGTGGGAAAAAGCATGTTCTCACCTGGTACCTCAGGAGGGAGGTGGCCTTAGGTAAACACAGTAGAGGAGCACAAAGAGGAGCTCTTAATGCACTCCATCCCCATGTCTGATCTTGATCTGCTCTTATCCTCTCACCTGAATACAGCTTTCATGAAGAGCTTATGCAAAGTCTCTTCTAGGTTTGCCCCAGGAGTGGCTGTTACTGACACACATCTGAAAGAGACAAAGTACAGGCAGCACCAGTGAGTGCACTGAACCCTTCCCTCAACTGGAATGGCCACAATGGATATAAAGCAGCACCAAGGTAAAGTCCAGGACTTCTAAAATACTCCCTATGCTTATTGTACCTGGGAAACATAGACAACACTCTTGGGCCTGGGAGAGCAAAGCTCCTGTGTGTCTGCTCCCCACACTGCAGTGTTAACCCCTCTTGATGCAGACTTGTTCACCTTCTTTGAGTTTTGTCTCTCCACTACAGGCCAACAGTGCCAGCACACAACTGAGTCCCCATTGTAGTAAATCATTCTCCATCTATTGCCTCTTACTTCATCTTCCATTGTGGCCTACCTGATAATCTTATTCCTTCTCTCCCTGCAGCCCATCTCTACTCCCTTTTCACCCCTGAGCCCACTGAGTTACATGAAAAGCTTTTCCATTATTGATCAGGCATTCATAAATGTCTTGGCAGCAACAAAAAACCATATGCCAGTTATCAGTTTGCTCACATTTGCTGTCCCCACTATAGCAATCTGTTACAGAAACATCAATTTCTAGATTTCTGGCACTCAGTGCATGGCAAAGTCAGTGCCTCTGAAAAGACTGAGCAGCACACCCTGCCATGGGCACATTTTGTGGCACTTAGGAATTGAGCTCCTGGCCCAGAACTGTTCTAGCAGGCAGGCTGCCTCTGCAAAATGCACTGCAAAAGGAACAAGATTACAGTGTTGAAAACTAAGTTTTGGACAAATTATTTCCCCTGTTGAGAAAATTTATAAATACAGTGAAAAACATGCAATAATTGTAGTGGCATTTAAATATTATGACATTTTAACACCAAGAAAGCACATCTTATTTCTTCACTTACATTGCATTTTTATTTAAAAATATAAAAATCAAGAAAGTAATATACTCCACTCTGTTCTAAAAGGAATTTTCATTTTCTCACATCACTTACCAAAAACACTACCATTGTGTGCCTGAGTACACCTGGCTCTTTGTTCAGCTCTTCAATTCAGCCTGTGAATATCAATTATGAGGTCAATTATTATGGTAATCATTGGTCTCAAGATAGAATGAGACAAAAGTAACTTTGGAAGATCATGTTAGTTGCATGTATTTATAAAATTATGCAAGCTTGCCATACATCCTCCATTTTTCCTGAAATTTGACACCTTTTAATGCGTTATTAATACAAACTATTACAATTTTAGAAAATGCCTTTTTTTTTTTTTCCCATAAAGCCTTGCTACAGGACTTTGAGTACCACTTAGCTTTGCAACGCTTTCATATTTTGCAAATGATGTGCATTCAGTATAAAGCCTTGATGGCTTTCTCCTTGTCCTGACATTTGGGAAAGCGTAAACAAACTTGTCCAGCTGTCACCACGCTGCTGTTAATCTTGGAACACAATAAAAGCTGAAGTGCCATTGCTAAGCTGCATCCTGAGAGTGCACTCAGATTGCACCATTCACCTCAGATACACAAAAGTGTAGTAAGGAAGGAAAACATTCAATCAAATAACCAAGTGGCACACAAATGAACATGTAATAGCAGAAAACCTCTTACAAAACAATAAGAGAATTAAATAATACAAGGAACATCTCTGATCTTCACAAGATGTCATTCTGTCCCATCTGACCCACACCTAGGTGTGGCTGGGTATCCAATAAATACTTTTAATCATTTAAAGATACAGAAACAGTTCAGAGATTAAGTGTCTGGTTATTAATTGCCATAACAGAGGCAAGAAACGAACCCAGATCTCCTGGCCTGTGCTTCAGCCACAGGGCTTCTCTAGGATAAAAATTATCCAGATTTTCTAATGTGCTACAAGGGAACAACCTGTGTCACACCTTTCTGTGCCTGATCACAAGTACTAAACCTCCATTAAAAAGTGCTAAAGCTTTCCAATACAACAGACTATGCAATTTATTACAGTTATTTATAATAAAGATTCATTTTTTAGTTGTGGCACGTGATCCCCCAGGAATTAATTCACATTTGCAAGCTCCAAGTGGGTTCTTTTGGCCCGAGACATCTGTCAGCCCCCTCAGCCATGCAGCACCCTGGAACATACCCAAGCTCTGTTCAGGCATGTTCTGCTGTAAATAGCATCTCTTCTGCTCCAGTGGCCAAACCTTTCAGCATCACTAGGCTAGAGTGCACCTCAGAGCACTCAGTCATTCTTGCCAAAGCCCCCAAAACCTCCGTGCAACAGGCCACTATAGGCACAGTCTGAGACATGGGTAGTCCTGCATCCTTCTACATTCTTTCTCAGTTTCACATCTCTCCAAGATGTTGCAATTTCCTACAGAATTGCAGCTTCTACAGAAAATGTGCACATTTTCCAATATATAAGCATTTATTTCCTCCTATATATGTGAATAACTAAAACAAGTAGTCTGTCTCAGCGTATTTGTTGAACTTTGTGTGAAAAATCTTTGTATGCTGCATTTATTCTGGAGGCATGCTTGTCTCACAAGTTCTGATCTTATCTTCAGCCTGCACTGAGAAATTACTTCCATGAACTTTGGAAGGTCAACTTGTTAAACATCTATCCACTCTCCCCTACTCTTTCTACTCATCTAGAAATAATAATTAACTTAATTTTGTGAGATGGGAATGACTACTACTCAGTTCATGTTATGTGTTTCAGATGACTCATTTACTGCAACTATGCTGCCTCCAAGGGTTTTTCCCTAAAAAAATTCCTCACTGAAACTTGCCAATTTTTTTTTCTTGTTCCTTATTTCTTCATCCAAGAAGCAACATGCTTTTCTAAAACTTGCAAAAAATGGCTTCATGCCATAGTACAGGTATAAGCAAGTCAAAGGTAACATGGCATGAAGCAGAGAGTTTGCATTTGGGACTTTGTTGGGAAATGAAACAACTGAGTCAGGCCAAACTCCATGTCAAATATTTTCTGTCTAATATCAACTCTGGTTCTTTAAAGATTCTGCCAAAGTCTTTGGAAATCAGTTGCCCAATACCACTTTGGGAATAATACTGGCATATTCACTGGTGCAGAGCAGATTTTTCAGCAACTTGCTGAAGGAGCATTTGGTGCATCAGACGAATGTGCTTGCACAGGAAGGCAGGTTCACCAGGTACAGCTGGCAGAGGAAGGAAAAGAGCCTTAAGGGAAACAAATCCATCTCCAGCTGATTAGGTGAGGCAACTCCTTGGAGAAACTTGCGGATTTCAGCAGCAACCAGCTTGCACCAGTGCACAGAGGTGCCACCCAGCACATCCTATTCCACAGTCACACTAAAAGTGGGAAGTACAGATCACAGTGTCTTGCCTGTGAATGACACTAGCCCATCTCCAGAGATGCCTTGTCTACTGAGGAAATCACCTGCTGGGAGGCCAGCAGGTCCCACATCCCTGCAACTCATACAAAACCTTGGTGGTTTATTTAACCTGCAAACATAAGGCTGTTCTGAAAAGTCCAAAATATACAAGAGTCTGAACAATACGTTAAAATAGGCCTGAATTTCAACTTTATAAAGTTTTTTTATGACATTCTAGTATCAGGTATCACAAAGGAGTTCATTTTGGCTGAGTATTAGTGATGGATGAAAGGGAATTTGCTGAGATACCAAAAGAGAGCTGCCAGAACTGCATACAGCCTTAGCCAGTTAGTTCCTTACATTTGTCACAAAAACTGGGATCATTTTCCTCCTGGTTTCACTCTGTGTTGAGCAAGGCAGTAAGTCTTTAAGGGACAAAACAACACACATTTTTCAGCTTGTAAACACAGCTCATACATGTTAATTACCCACTTCAATCTCCTCATCTAAAACACCAACAAGAGAGAGGCTGTGTGGGTAAGGTACCTGTCAACATCACCAAAACTTACTTTTGGAACAGTTGGTGGTTTTTGTTTTTAGAAGGGGCTTGAGCCAAATCACACCACATGAAATAGAAAGGCCTGCTGAAGCAAAGGTAAACATTCCAATTAGTGTCAAGGGCATTTGCATTAGCCTTCCTATATAATTGATATATCATAAAGGTTTTGTAATATAGGGAAAGGTACAGTGTTTTTCTGCACACCAAGGTACTAATCTCACAGTTTTAGGAAGAAACCTGGTAAAGTGAAGATTAATCAAACTAGGATCAGATTGCTGCTTTTCTAGTAGGACTTAATGTTTTCCTAAGTAACACAGTTGAATTTCTAAGCATGGAAAAAACCAAATTAATATTAAAAGTGAGCATAAGTCTTTTCTTGAGGTTTAAGCTAGACCAGTATCCCTTCATCCTACATCTATCAAAGGAAACCCCAGCAACTTTGTAAGCCCATGTACAGAGGTAAAACACAGTAACACCAACCAGTTAAAAAAGTACAGCCTACACCTCTGTGGACTGCCAGTCCCTCTCCATTTCTTATGGATGTGCTCCTAAGCTGTCCTGGAACAACCTCTTCAGACTCTTCTGAGAAACCAAGAGAACTAAAACAAGGTGCACAGTTACTCACACAGTAAACACACAGCCCTACATGATGCAAGAGTATTAAATGCTTGTGCAAAACATTGAGTTAATAAATAAAACCGAATAGATATAGAAGCCTTGACGTGCTTGCAGCTGTATTTATGGTAGAAGCTTCTTTAAGTTATTGCTGCAAGTCTTTTCTTCCTCTGGCTCACA
Organism: Climacteris rufus; assembly: GCA_013398175.1. Taxonomy (NCBI): domain Eukaryota; kingdom Metazoa; phylum Chordata; class Aves; order Passeriformes; family Climacteridae; genus Climacteris; species Climacteris rufus. Next base: position 812,403 of record VZRZ01000650.1, read on the forward strand.
GCAGCAGCTTGGATGAATAATTTGGAGTTGATCTGAACAGTCTGCTTCAGTCCACCACATGCTATGTCCATTTATGTGAAAACGGACATTCAGAGATCCCTTTCTTGCTTTTGAGACATCTTCAGCTGCTCTTTAAATTCCCTAACTGCTGCTGAGAGCAGCACAGATGCACTCTAATTTCTCCACTCTGGCATCTGCACATTTTTAGCCCCTTACAAAAGCAGGGCAGGCAACTCCTGATGTGCCAGTTTGAGGCTGGCAGGTACATTTTTAACCTTTCAGCTCCAGGGTTCTATTCATGCTGGCAAAACTGGGATGCTGCCCTCACCCATGCTGGTAAGACCATATTGTTCAGTTGTGTCCTGTCTTCCCCCTCCCTGACTCATTAAATGTCTGCCAGCAAGCTCCATTTACCTTTACCTTTACTCTAACTGCCCCACTCAGGGTGTTTTATTAGCTAAAAGAAAATAAAAGTGTGTCTGAGAAGGGCTGGTTATAGTATAAGCTGGATTTTACCTAGATCTCACACTCACAGACACACTGATCAAACAAGGAATGTGCAAATAGAAAGCTCATCATCCTCAATGATTAACCACCAGCCATATTCTACCAATTCCATTGGCAGAAAAAAACCTATGGAAGGCAACTCAGATAAGAAGCTCAGCTCCAAGTAGTGCTGAACCCAATCAAGACATTACCCACAGATCTGCAATCACATTCCTCTCATTTCCAAGTTCAGTTTCACTCATAATCAAAGAAGGAAAAACTCCCATCCAAGAATTCAAAAATAGAATGGGTCTGTTATTTTGCAAAGGCATCCAGCTTTCCAAGACAGTGAACTGCATTAGAGCAGAAACACTGGCCCCTGGTTTGCCCAGGGCCACGGTCTCTTACTGATCTGTGCACCCTCAGTGAGATCAGCAGTAAGTAATGACAGAGATAAAAAAGTTTTCATCCTTGTCAGGGGGTTAGCTCAGTTACACACCTTGTTATAACTCCCTGAATATTTTCTACTCACTGTCCAGCACTCAAACACTACCACAGTCACCTTACAGTAGCAGAAGGACCTTTACTTCTGTCTGTCCTGTCCTCCAGAGCACTTTTCAGCTACACCTAGATATTAAAAGTGTTAATTTAAACTCTGAATGTGATTTTAAAAGCAATGAGTAGAAAGATTTGGAAGTCCTATGTCTTGACATTATCACTCTAACACAAAGAGTCACCTCCTGATCTCTCTACAAGTGGGAAAGATGCAGAGAAATAACAGAAAACTATTGAATCTATGTGAAAGGAAGAGTTCCCATTGTTAGTTAACAAAAGCATTACCTGATAGATAAAAACAACCTAAATGGTTATTTCCAGACTTGAATGACATTTTATAAGTCACTTGGACTCTGAATTTTATCTCCTCTGATTGCACGGGCAGGAAATATTTTTCAAAGCATGTTTGTACAGCACTGAGAAGAACGAGATCACAACCCCTTTTACAGCTTCAAGAATTAATACAAACAGTTTAAACAGATCTTTGCTACAGAACAAGGATGACGAACATCTGCTTTTTTCACCACATAATTAGAGGTCTTTTTCAAGAATTACTCATGATGAGTAATCTGGAAATCTCAGCACTTGGTATATTAACACCACAAAAGAAACTGAACACATTCCAGAATTACATGTTCATGGTTTCTTGAGGGCTTTTAAAGTTATATACAGTTACATTAGTATTCTATCAATAAGATACATGACCCTCCACAAAAATACTGCCTCTCTTCCAGTGGGATTTCATTGCCATGCCTCTAAACCCAGCATGGTCCTTGTGAACTCCAGCTGACCCACTCAGAAGACTTGTATCTGTGTTGAGTGGCTGGCAGCCATACCTCCTAAAGCTTTCCTCTCATGCAGCTTCCCAACAGGACTGACTAAGCCTTATTTAGATGCAATTTCCAGGAAAAACAGCTTCACAGGCATAAAAGCTGAGCAGGACAGTCCAAATGAGATGGCACAATGTGACTGCATTCACAGGGTCTCTACCTGGGGATACAGGTGTCTATCCTGGTTCCAGTCTTAAGACTCTGAAAAATCAAAAGCAGCACATTACAAATTGAGCTATATAATGCAGTATGATTTTCTTTAAGTAGTGAAGAGATTCCATCAGGATACTTGAAGTGGAAAGTCATCTTGTGAAAGGTCAGTCTGAGCTACTGAGAACACTGACAACCAAAAGAACCAGTGAAGGCATTTTAGGTCCAGTCACAAGAGAAACTCAGATAGAGTATCATGGTCAAATTCAGATTTTATCATTACAGCCTGAGGAAACAGCAAAATACAGCAAGATGCTGGCTCTCACTCCAGTATTGGTTGCATTATAGATACATAAATATTGTGAAGATAGTTTGCTTAGCCCAGCTTGATCAGAAACCATTCCACTGCAGCCAAAAGAGCTGAAAAAAGCCCCAAAACAACAGACAGTGTGACAAGACAGCTCTAGACTGCTCTGGGGTACTTTCTGGATAAAGGCACTATGTAGGAGACTTTGCTTTTGAAAAAAGACAGCATCAGTTACAGCAGACAGAACAAGTCCTGTGCTGACACTACCCCACCATGTCCACAATAAAGTGCCAGTGCAGGATCTGGTTCCATGACCACAGTGTGAGCAATATACTCAACTCCAGTCCATACAGAATAAGTGCAAGCAAGAAAAGCATTTGTATTTACAATTTTAAAAATATACAGAGACAACAGTAATGTTCCAGAAAAAAAAAAATTCCATTTTATTTATCACTTCTACTTTTCTCTGCTACAGGACAGAAACTTTGTAATGTTCCAGTCCAATACCAGGAGTGTTCATTTTTAGGTGGTACCAATATTGTTTATGCACAGCAGTAACATACTGTAACTTACTGTTGTGATTGCCAAATATATATATAGACACACCCCAAAGATAACTAAGGCAATACTAGAAAGACCAGCATGTTTTACACTACAGCATCTTCATATTGTCTCCACATTTCACCTCTCAACTCCCAGAAATCCTTTGCTTTTTATCATTAGTAAGTGCATAAGGACATTATCAAAGATGAGTAGTTTCCCAACAAGGTGACTTGAAATCACAACTAGTTTCAGAGATTACACTTCAGCAGATATTATGGATTCCAGTAGAATCAGTGCTTTGAGAATCATTGAATAGTTTATTTTAATGGCCTAAAAGCAAACTCGAGTGTTTTCATAAGACATTCCCAGTCAAAAACAGAGGCAACAGTTTCTAGTTGCTAACACTTCACACTTCCAGGTATTTGGCAGGAAGATAACAATAAGAAAATCAAAGCTTTGTTCACAACAGCTGCCTAACATTGCTTTAATGATTAACTGGAGTGTTCACACAGAAAGGAAGGGTTTGTTTCACCTACTTTAGTAGCACTACATTCAATGCAACTGACAGATGTTACTGCAACTCCAACACTGTTATCTAAGGCTTGATTTCAGCTCCTGTGATCTGAAATAAATCTTATTCATAGAGATGATCATTCAGAAGATTCAGATCCAATTATGCTGTCACAGATGATATCACTACTATAAAATTCCAGATGAGTTTCAAGAGCTATTTGGCCTATATTTATTTGACCTATATTTGATCTTTTACTATACTGCTATAAAAAATACAGAAAGATTAAAGTAATTTGCTTTTAATTAATGTTGGTATTTAAAAATCAAATCAGCATGGCAGGTAAAGTGAAGAAGCCTTGGCACTGAGAGGAAGCAACAACCTCCTTGTGCTTCTGCAGTGAATTTAATCTCATTGTAAATGTTCATATCCACTTTGAACAACCTTAAACAACACAAAAATCATTTCTATAAACTGTGTTCCACTGTAACCTCCAAAGCCATGCTGTAATTAAGAAAAGTATTCTCAGAACATGATTTGATAATGCAGATCATCAGCAACAGAAAAAGCTAAGACATCCTATTTGTTCACCTTTCTTGCAGTGGTTTCTCATCCTACCCACTCTCTGCCTTCAGTTGTATCAACACACTATTTCTTGTGACAGCCAATTAGAATCAGGAGCAAACTCCTTTTTAAAAAGAAAACCTAATTTGCATCTTCTCTAAGGCACTAAACAGCAATTCACTTTGTCCTGTGGCTCCAGTCACAATATTAGTCATCATAGCACAAGCTAGAGTCTTGCTTTGCTTTTTGTCTCCTGATTAATATTTCATTGATTCCAAGCTGAGTGAGAACAGTAAAAGAGCAAGGATGTTCAGGAAAATTACTAGCTAGTTGTAAAAAGGGTCTTGGAACTTCACCTGCTTCACCTATGAGCAGGTCAAGGGAGGAGAGCCAGGGCCATCTGAGAGCCCAGATCATGAGAAAGGCTCATGGTAATGAGGCCAGTCAGAGGTCAAGCCCAGAATTCAATATGCAGCTCAGCAGCAGGGAGGATAACCAAGGGCAGGTGCAGGCCAGTGATTGCTAAACAGGACCATAGTGGCAAGGTCAGGGTGAAAAAAAATCACTGCACAGGTCAGGAGCAACAAGCAGCAGTGACAGGCACAGAAAGCAGCACATCCCCAACTCAGGCAGAGACCAGAGGCCCAGGACTGGCTTTAAATGGGCTCCTGAGCCCATGGGCAGCTGGGAGGGTTGGATGGAGATCCCAGGTGAGGCTGCCCAGGGCCAATAAAACTTGCCCTCAGCTTCTCACAATTATAAAAGTACACCCCATCAAGGCTCCTATCAGTCTGTCCAGAAAGGCAAAGAAATAAATCACTTCAGTAAGACCACCCTAATACTCTGAAGCTCATTTGTCCATACCAAAAACAAGCACATTCAGGAGAATGTGGCTAATGTTTCTCCATCTTGCTCCATGCTGTATGGATAAATAGAAGATTTCCATCTCCACGGTTATTAATCTTCTGCCTAAGCTTTTGGGAGTTATCATAAATGCACACACATCTATATATGCATATGAAAAGACTGGCACCTAACTTAGCTTCTCAGGCCCTAATGGAAGGATCAACAAAATCAGCATAAATTTGCTTATTCATTTCAATAGTCTGAATCATGCCTCAGTATTCTAAATGAACCTAAAAGGAAGAATGGGGCAAAGGAAAGATATGTGGTATAAGATCTTCCTGAGTAACAGTCCTTGAGAATTTCCTAGCGTGAGATAAATAAAAAGTTGGGGTTTAGCAGTGTGGAATTGAGTATTGATTGCTGTCCCTTGAAAGCAGCACAGACAACATGGTTCCCAGGAGTAACAGAAGCTGTTGAAGGAATAACTGTGGCAGAGACCAGAATGTGCTGGAAGTGGGTTCAGGAGAAACTTATGATTTTTAGTATTTTATTCAACTCAAATAGGTTTAACTGTCTCCAGAAGAGCTCTGAATCTAAGAGAATAATTTGGCTACAACAATATGCATAAAGATCAGCTTATCCCATGTAACCCAAACGTAAAGTCAATTTTCTTCTTCATGAAATAAGATCTCTAGTCAGTTCTTTCTGCTCTCCTGCCAGTGCTCTGAAAAATGTAATCTCTGTAATTTTGGGTTTAAAATACTTTAAAGATAAACTTGACTCTGGAGTCCTGAAGTCTGGATTCTGGGACAGGTAAGGCTGAATTGCAGGAGCAGGTTAGCACTCATTACCTCATCACATCACTCCCCTACCAAAAAAGCAGAGAACTGGCCTTTTTGGCATGGCAGAACATTGTATCATTCTCTGGGCAAGAGGAAACGGAATTTGGCTGTATATCTTCCTGTAATAAAACATACAGAATTAAATTCCCACAGGTTTTCCACTGACATGTCCTCTGGGCAAAGCAGTTGCAGGGAGCACATGACAAGGCTACCAAACACTAAGAGCTCAATAGAAAATGCCTCCAGCCTCATGTGAGGATGAGCTGTTCCCTATCCCCTTGTCTGACCCTCTGTACCTCTTCTGGCACTATGAATTCCTAAGGCTCCTTCACTGGCACCTCCAATAATTTCCTTTCTTCCAGTTGCTGTACACGGAGGGCAAAAATTAGGGATAGCAGCAGCAGTGCCCAGGTGCCAAGGGAAGCTCACTGTGGGCAGCATCTTCCATAACCTGGAATCCCAGGCAAGTCTCATAGGCACTGACTGTCAAACTCAAACGTTCCAAAATGCCCCAGATTAATTTCTGTTCCTTCTGTGAGTTTTCTGCCCATTTAAACTATCTTTTGCTCTTCTGAAGCCTTATATAGGCTATATATCCCTAGTTAAGAAATGCTTTCTACTTTGATTTGCTCTGAAGGTTTCTCCTTCCAACCTCATAATTTGCTTTCATTCATAACAGCAAGGTATATGCAATTTCTTGCTGCATTATTTGCATTTAATTTAACTGACTTGGAAAAAAATAAGCAAAACCTCTCTGACTGAAAGGTCATTCAACATATAGGAACTTTACCCAAGCTTACCTAGTTTCATCTTCGTTAATGGGTTTATAGCCTGCATCCATCAGCTGCCAGAGAGAAAATCTGGACTATTTGTGAAGGCACACAGTGTAACAGGGGTTTGCAGTGCTCTGCTCTCAGCTGCACAACGCAGCCACGAGGAGAACACTCCTCCAGGTCCATCAGAACTTCCTCAGATCTCTGCAGATCTCTGCTTACCCTCAGAAAGGAATTGGAAAACAGTAAGAAAGTCCATATTCCTAGAGAGTCCACAGAATCTATTAATAGAAAGATATGTTAGTCAAGATTTACACATTCACTTTATCTCATTAGAGATATAATTTATATCTCAATGCCAGTATTACAGGCAGAAAGAGCTGCAAGTAGATAATTTTTTTCCACTGGATTTTTTAACTGTGATTCACAGAACAGTACTGCTGCCAGCCACATGTTTTAATAGAAATTGAAAACAAGATAGTTTGAGAATGGCTGTGTTTGTCTGTGTTCAAATAAGTTTCAGTGGCTTTTCTTCACAGAGTAGTTTTAAAATTATCTCTGCCTTTTGTTTTGGGGAAGTTGGTAGCCAGCTTCTCTAACTTGTAGTCTACTAAACTGAGCACAATACTACATGGAGATGTGTTTGTACCCTCCAGTAGGGAAATCATGGATGGTTTTATATTGAACTTTTATATTCATTCTAAATGAGATGAGTATGCAAAGATATTTTGAGAAATAAAATTCATTAGATGAAGGAACTCTTTTCCCACAACACACAAACATTTAAATAACTGACATTCCTGTTTCAGCTCAATTGGATCCTCTATCCTTCTCCATCATCCTCATTTCAAGAATTTGTTTATTTAGGAACCTTATTTACTACCCAATGGATATTTACTGTAGTGGAAACTAAAATACACCCAGATAAGTATGCTGTGCTAAACAACAGTCAGTGCCCTTGTTGTTTTCAAAGACCAGTGTCCAAGTAAAAGTATTGTGGAGTTAAGTTGAAGAAATACTTCTAATAATGTAGATATGTAGAAAAAGAGAAATGTAGAGAAAAAAAAATCTTCCTGCAGAAATTCATTTGGTGAAAAAGGTAATTTAAGTTCGCCTACCCCTGACAGTGTTAGGTAACTGGAGGGAAGGAAAGAAACCCTACAAAACACAAAACCACCACACAGAAAAATAACTTCTTTTTCTTGTTCCAAAGCATTCCAAAACCATGTGTCCTTGGAACATTCCAAACTACAAATCCCCCTTGTACAAAGCTTTTCTGGCACAGTGGTCCAGATTTGGTTCTGCTCTCTCAGCTAATGCTGCACCCACATTCTTTTAGACCATTGCTGAACATATGACTTCCATTTACAAAAGCAAAACCTTTTTTTGTGCAAGTTTTTTTCTACCTGCTGGAATGTGTCAGGACCCTGAGAGCACCAACAGGTTCTAAATTCCCTCATCAACATCATCTGGGGTGTCCACCCAGGCGCTGTCTGCCCAGGAACTGCATTGGAACTCCAGGTCTTGCTCTCAGCCCTTGTCTGAGCTGTGCACAGCTGAGTCCTCACTGCTCCTGCACTGCACTCTCCACCTTTGCTCTAGAGACAGACTAAGGATATGTATTCTAGATGCCACAGATTCACTGCTTGGGTTTAAAAAGTCTTTTTAGTCACTTAAAGTATGTAGCACTTTGTAGACAACAGGCAAACTAATATTAACCCTGTCCAAAAAAAACTTAAATAAATCTGCCCATAGATGTACTTTGTTATTAGTGCTTATAGCTCATGCCATGAATTTGGCATTTAAATACACAAGTGATCTCACTCACATGCCAGTGCAAGCTTTTTCCAACCCATATGATACGCACAGGATACCACAAAGATTTAAGTATATGCTGGTTTCAAAGTAAAACACCACAAACTCCCAGTAGGAATGAAAAGGTCAGTTCTGCTCTAGATATCATCAGAGATAATCTAGAATAGTCAGTGTGCTTACTGCAGAACAAAGAATAATGAAACAGTGTCCTGAACTTCACCCTAAAAACTTCCAGACTGTAATTCTTTATGGTTTCTTAAAGTTGCCTTCAAATCCTGTCCAGTCTGCCCAGAGACCACGAGACAAATCAGTGATTTAGCCCCAGTTTCAATAACCAAGCCACAAGCTGTTTCTATAATAAAGATACAGAAAATAAAGTATAGAAAAAGAGAAACTGAGAGTAGTGTGACAACAGCAATGACTGAAAGAATTAGGATTGCTCATTCCGGAGAGGAAGGGGCTGAGGCATGATAATGAATTTTAAAATACAAAAGGCTGCTGCAGAGCTCTGTGAAAACCAGATAGGACAGGATGCAGTGCTGTAAAATCACAGCTTCTTGATTTGGTTCTTCATTCTGCACTTTGACTGAAGCAGACACTGGTTGGGAACTGACAGAAAAGAGTAAGGGGCCAGGAGAGGGAACCATAAAACGTGGTAACACAGCAGGCTGGGATGACTGTAAAAGAAACCCCCTTCCATAAACCCTTCTGGATTGCCCAGCTTGCTTTATCAGGGAAAAGGAAGAAAATAGGCTGAAAATTCCGTTGCAGAATGAGTCACGGTGAAGACTTAGCTATTGTGTTTGTCCTGCAACAAGAGAGAACTTCGAGATCAACTCTAAACCCAAAGTGACCTCTTTGACAAGCAGGACAACGATCTCCACAGGGACTTGAATAACATTGCTTGCAGAAGGTGGGAGAAAGTTGAGCCTGCTTTTACTGTAAAAGTGGCTGAACACTGGAATAGGTTTTGTAGACCATTCTTGCATGTATTTAAAACCTAACTGCTCATGGCCTTGTGTAACCTGCTCTAGCTGACCCTGCTTTAAACAGGGGGGTTGGACTAGATGGTCTCCAGGGAGTCCTTTCAACCTCAACTATTCTGTTCAGCCATGCTGAATTTCACACATTGTTAAATTATTCAAAAGTATAACTTTTAGCTAAGGCTCTCTTCAGGATGGAAGACAAAAATAAAAAGGTAGCTTTCTTACTCCTCAACAGGTGATGGTTGATAATTTTGTATATGAATCATAGCAAATAAATAGAGCAGAAAGGCATTTGGGCTTTCCATACACAGAAAAGTGGAGAAAGGATTTGGGAGAACTTCTAAAGATACAGGGGAATGATCAGAGGAAGGTGAACAAGCAGGAAAACACCACAGCCAAGGGAGCAGGAGGTTTTAAAAGTGTATTTCAGCATGATCAGGGATCATGAGGATGAAGAACCACTCAACTGAGTGCTGATTGTAGCCTTTGGCAAGAACAACTATTGACTCAGGAAATATCTCACATTTTTTGCTTTACTTAAGAGCTAACTAAAATATTAAAGCAATGCTTTGGTTTGTTTGTTTCTTTGTTTTTATATCACTAATCATCTTTTATAACCCAAGTGATTCTACACACAGAAGTTTCTGGGTAAAGTTCGGAAAGCCCCTTGGATGCTTCTGAAAAAGCTCATCCCTGTTGCTTTGCACTGTCAGTACTGCAGACAGCTGAACACTTTATCTGGCCCAGACATTCCTGGCTAACTGGAAGCATGATTGCAGCACATCTCTAGTGCAACTTGCTTGAATCACCAACACATTTTTGTACTCATTCCCATTCTCGATTAAAACTTCCTCTGGTAGTGCTGCTCTCCAGCCTGTGCTGCTGATGGTTTGCTGTCCTTCACAGATGGAGGACGGTTATGTAAAGGTCTCCACAGTCCGTGCCCGATAGCATCAGGTGGGAATTTATCCAAGGTGCTTAGTTTCTTAAATAATTAGGAACAGAACAGACTATAATGGAACAATATGAAGGACTTTTAAGGCCAGGAACAAGTGCCAAAATCACTCTGGAACAGTGCTTATGTTATGATTTCCTGGGACATTTTGGTTTTATTTATTAACTGTAGGAATTTTTTCCTTATGCCAACACTTATGTGTGATTATAGTATGCAAAAATCTACTTTCTAAAATGTGGTGAAGTTCCAGGAAAGAGTTACACAAGTTCCATGTATAAACTGATGATGGAATGCAAATTCAATCCTGCTTTAACAATGCTCAGCTAGAACCGAATCCAACAAGATCCATAATGACTGGAGCTTTACCCTCCATATCCATTGCAGAACTACCCCTGGTATGGGCAGATCCATATTTGTTAGAGGTTTATGTTTATATTTTTCTCTGTCTGTGCTGGTAGATCATTTGACAAATAACTTGGCTTTTCAGAGAGCCTGAGGACTCACAATACCAGACAGAGCTGCAAACTGTTAGCTCAGAGCAAAGAGAAACTTGTGACTTCTGTTGAAAAGAAGAGTTAAGTATCCAGTAATCCAGAAGTTTCTGTTGAAAAATACAGCCCAAAGATGTGGTTCTATTAAGCAGTAGTTAAAAGAATCAGTCACACAAAGAAAGTCTTGCTTGGAGGACTAAGCATGGGGTGCAGAAAGGCCCATGGTAGATTTGATCTTGCCTCTCCTGAGAGCTCAAATCTTGATGTCACAACACACCTCCTGAGTTCTACAACCCTTCTTAGGGAGATTGGGGGACACACTTAAATAACCTCCTAGATTGGATGTACAGCACTGTGCAATGAAGCCTAGAAATTTACTTTAATACTAGCCTGGCTCAGTTGTGATTGGAAATAATCTCTGTGCAAATACTGTTAGGAAATGGCTTGGACACTGGTGCTGCAAGCTCTTGGTCAGAGGTGAAACCCTTCAATCTACACAACCCCGTCCATTTCCATGAGGCTTTGTCACTTAGGTTTCCCATAACCCTAATTCTGGTTGTAATTCTTTTTTTGTGTTGCTCTTTGGAGGGTAACAAAACTCTTCTTCCTTGCAACTGCACTATGTTCTTATAGAATTATGCTTGGGAACAGAGAGATCTGGTGCTGTGCTTAATTATTGTTCCTTTTAATGGACAAAGGCCATTCATTACATTTCTCTATTGAGGAAGTTCACCATATTTCCAAATACACTCTAAATCCATTATTAAATTGATAAATAAGCCCTGATAGCACTAAAAAAAAATTTATTAAAGTGCAACAGGCTCACTGTTTTTAGGATTGCCTAAAAATGTTCATTTGCATACTTGAATTTAAAGTCACTTTAAAGTCATTTAAAATAATTCTTTCTGGTTAAATAAGGAAAATGAAAGTACTGGCATAATACCACATTTCTTCATCTTTCTTCCAGGTTCTTTAGTCTGTGCAGGGTAAAACATTGGGTGGAATTACTTCTCATCGTGACCAGCATCCTGAAAAAACTGTTCAGGTGCCTGATGCTATTGAGTTAACATCAGATCTGACACCACAGCTCAAGATTCTTCCATCCTACCTCACTTCAGAATGGTGCTGAAGTGTTGCAGAGATCTGTAAGGTGATCAATGGGTAAATATACTTAAATGAGTAAATATTATTAAGGCATAATGCATAAAGAGTAAATGAATTGCAAGTTTATGGCACACGAGCTGTTCTTTATGAACACATTATTTGACAGTGTGTATATTGATAAAAAGATCATAGAATGGTTTAGGTTGGAAGGGACCTTAAAGACCATCTAGTTCCAATCCCCCTTCCACTAGACCAGATTGCTCAGAGCCCCATCTAACTTGTCCTTGAACACTTCCAGGGATGGGGTCCTTTCACATTATTTATAATAATATTTATAATATTTTTCACATTCAGAATATTTTAATTTGAAAGGAAAAATATTGTGGGGATAGTTTTACTGTTTTTTTAAAAATTGCTCTGAAGAGTGTCACCCATCTGTCTCTTTCCCATCCTTTCCCTTCCCAACTGCTCACTTCTGAGGCAGACTCCTAAATGTGCCCCAAATCACTGTCTCCAAACGAGACCTGCCAAGTGAACCCCCCAGCACTGTGCCCTGGCCTGCAGCAGGGGCAGGCACCAGCTCCATGCACGGCTGCCCCGCTGCCTTAGGAGGCCAAGCAGCCCAGGGCCTCACCCTGCACCCTCAGCCCACCCTGGGCACCTGAACCCTCTGGGTGCCCTCTTTTAGGGCACAAACACACACAGACCTGGCCTGACTTCTCTAAAGCTGATTCGTGTCAGTTCTCTGCGTGTTCACAGTGACAGACGTGATGTGAAAATATCTGCCTTTGTTATATCTGTCTGTGAGAATTCCCTACCAGTCTGGGAACTGCCAAGACTCAGTTTTTTCAAATAGCAGCAGAATCCTGGGGTTATATGTTCTGTGTATACAGCTCATGTGGTCCTTGTTCTCTGTTTCAAAGAAATTAAAATTTCTGGAAAATATTAATTTCGTTGAAATCCAAATATTTATTGTGAACTAGGAATCCTTTTGGTCAGGCTTATCAGCCACATGGCAAAATTTATTTAAATAATGCAGCAGTGACCTCTGCTGCACAGCTGATGCTATTTCATACTTTCTGCTAAATTAAAACTCCTGTTAGTCAGGTAAGTTAAAACTATAATTTTTTTCCAAAACAAGCATACTTGCCTCAAAGTAAGAGCATTCCTTTTTTTACTACTAAAGAGGAGGGCTTCAAAAGACAGAAGATTATTTTTGAAGTTACTGGCATGAAGATAGTACAACTTATTTTGAATGGTTTCACCAATTATCTAGAATAGTATTAGCATTAAATGAACACTGAACTACCCTCATAAAAATATTAATGTTAATTTTACTGGGAAGGAACCTGAGGCACAAGCCACTGGGTACTGTGCCTATATTCACACCCAAAGTCTATGGCAGAGGCATCAATTTCAGGGGACAGAATGATTTCAAGCCCCATTCTTTAACCACAAGATGATAGTTTATCTTTCCTGTGCTTGATCAAAAGAATGTCAACCAACTGTAAAAGGCATGTGCCACGCCTGCACATTATGCTCCACACCATCCATGTGGCAAGGAAAAGCAATACAAACTGGAAAAACAGGGTGTTTGTCCTCAGTTTGTGACTCCATTCGATGGTGTGAGAACACAAATGTCCTAAAGCATCTTAAGGAAGTACTGAGCAGCCACAAACTCTGCTCAGTCAGCAGAGGCAGCATGGAAATGGTGTCCTTCCCTCCCAAGACTAAATCTTCCTTTTCTTTCCACTCAGTCCTCCGAGGGACCATGTATTTCATACAGGAGGAATTGGAGTCTGGCTGCAGCAGGGGCCCAGCATTACTGTTCTCTGTTCGAAAAGCCAGAGCTGGCCCAGAGCAGAGCTGGGTGATCTCACACTGACCCTCTGTGGTGAAACCAGGCTGCAGCAAGCAGACAACTCTCACTCAAACCCTCCAGCCACAAGCACCACAAAGAAGCCGATTATATATAATTAATTATATATATATAAAATAATCAATCACGTGTTAAAAAGGTGTGTCTCTGTTTCACAATATGGTTCTGTCTCAGGCATTTGTTCATTACTGGGTCCTTGTTTTTTCTGTAAAAGTCACAGTTTCCTTTCTCGTGGAAGAGTTTAAAATCCGTAAACGAGTTATTTCTTGTTCTCTTTTTGACAAATGAAACATTTTCTGGTGCCTGCCTTGCTCTGAGGTATTTTTGCTGAACCTAAAGTTTTCTGGCAAACCATTCTCTGCTCTTTTTAGTGTTTGATATTCTTTTCAGAGGTGTGCTGGAGCTGTGTGTGGATTTCTACCTTGCTGGTGCTCTCTACACAAACATCACCTCCCACTTTCTGATCTCCCCTCCCTTGCCTTCATTTCAGTTTTGGAGGTACTGACTTCCAGGATAAGTCTTATTGTCTAGACAAACTCACATCTTTTTTTTCGCTACATGGTGCAGTAGCTTCAGTCCTACCTTTGCAACAAATGCATTTTGCTTGAATGAGCCCAGCAAGCAAACAACCTAGTTCTCTTCTGTACTGCTATTTAATACTCTACCACGTTTTTTGCATCAATCACAAAAGTTTATCAGCTTTCACATTCACTCTCAGATTAGATGACAGAGATATTAGGTCTTCTACAAACCACTGTGAAGCCCTATTAGTGACAAATCCAGTAAGTGGCAGTTCTCTCCAGCAGCTGCTTTCTTAGATTTTCCTGCAAACTGGCTCATCCTCCACTTCATGTCTGCTTAATGTTTGTGAAGGGCCTGTTTCCTTTTGCAAAACCTTTTATTTGAAATGTCATGGCATAGTAAAATTGTTAACAAAACTGTTTATCTATACAGCTCCTCTCTGAACTTGCAATCTCAAAGAATAAAGTTCATTTTCTCAGAAATAAATATTTCCTATCCAAATCTGTTAGCTGAAAGTATATTCTGATGATTCCTCAGCTGAATCTTTTCCTGGCCTTCCTATGATTTTGTTCAAAATTTACATCAACAAAACTTCTTTGTAGTTACTACTTCATTTTCTCTTGGAATCCTGGCAGTCAGGATTCACCTTTTGTAAATCTTGGTACCATCAGTCTTCTAGTTTCATAAAATTCTGGAAGTTTTACAAAACATTTAATGCTTGCAACATACTTCATGGTTGAGCCAAGTAATAATCTGAATTTATATGTTTAGAATGCTTTGTACTTCTGCCATATTGGCACTGCATTTGTAACATTCCTTGGAGCTAAGTGTAAAAATATCTCAGAAATCTGGGATAAATAGATTATTTTAAGGATACCAAGCAACTACAGACTCTGTACCAGTAAGTACATATATTCACTTAGCATTCCTGAATGCTGTCCTCTGAATGAGTTTCAAATAAGCCTGCTAAGCTTGCTATATCCATGAATGATCTCCTACCGTGCCTGGTGTCAGTGTGGTGTTCACAGCAGCAACTGTGATGCCATCCCTCCTCCAGGGTAATAGGTAAATTGGGGACTTTTCAGCTTACATCTTTCACCTATGAGCTCAGTAAGTGTTAGCTGCTTGACTTTTGGAAACAGCAAAAGAATATACTAAATCCTTCTTAGACAACAAATGAATTTTCACCAGTACGCTAAGGTTTGGCAAAACTAAATATCAGAGAGACAAAAGACCTCTTTAAGAGTTTTTTTGAGAACTTTTGGTTGTAAAGGATTCATAGTCAAATGAAAATGTTACTTACAGCTGACATTGTTTAATAGGCTCTATGGCTACTTTAGAATTAAAGTGTTTTTCCATCCTAGTTTATACAGGCAATCAGACTCCTGCTTTTGCCAATACAACAATTGTTTTGTACAGAAATTTTAGTACTGATTTTTGAATTACAATTTTACCACCACCACCACCTAAGAATAAGCCATAAGATAAAGGAGACAGGCCTGCTCTTCTCCTCCCAACATTTTTTTTTTTAGTTTTACCCTGGACCACATGAAATAATACACCATTTTCATCCTCAGTGTCTATCACAGCCACTCAGGTTGAAGCTGCCCTCTCCAGCAGTCCTACTCAACCCTCCAGCACACAGAGTGTATTTTAACCAGCCTGAATGGAATCCTTTCAGTTCCAGGCACAGCAGAGTCCTCAGGACAATCAGCACCTCTGCTGTGGGCACACTGGGGTAATTTCCATCCTTACACCGCAAAGTGCACTGCACTTGTGAGATTTGTGCAGTAAACACACCAGCAAAGGCTGTGTCTGTCAGAAGCCTGGAGAGAGCACTGGCAGCCTGATGTGACATTCAGGGCAGGGAGGGACACATTCTCCTAACCCTTCATGCCCAAGCTGATCTTGCAGCTTTGCAGTCCCCTAAGGCTCCTGCAGCCCTTTGTCCCCTCCCAGATTCCTGCTGGGACCTTTCTGCCTCCTACAGCCTTAAAATAATCTCTCTTCTGACCTCAGAAGTGAAGGGTTCTGCTCCCTTCCTTACCTACCAACTCTGCTGTAAGCTCAAAATCCAGTTAGCATAAGACTCCCTGCTTAAATATTTCCTTACATAATATTAGAAAATACCATGTTCTTGTTTACCATGTCACTCCCACTCCCCTACAAATCTCACTGTTGTTACCATTATTTTTGGTAGTGCCTTCTACTTTGTGTGTCTCTGTCATTTCACTTTTAACCTGCTGGTTCAGCACAGCTACAGGGGCTCTCTGATCTCTGCTCAGAACCTTTCTGTGCTAAGCACTGTAAATGCAGACCAGCCTTGCTTCAGCCACAGCCTAAAATCCTCCCAAGGAATGAGGTAAAACCAGCAAGGAGAAGGCAAACCTGTGGAAAGCAGAGAAAACAGCAGCTACCCAATGGAGCTCACACCAAGGGAGGCAACATCTGAACTGCTCCAGAGCCAAAACCAAATCAACAGTTTTCCAACCTTGTTTTTTAAACTGAAATATTCCTTATTTTCCTCCTTACATATGCAACACTGCTAAGTATCTTGAGATTAAATTTGTAAGCAGGACCCACAAAAAGGAAAAGCAATCATGTTCCCCTGTGCTGAAAGAGAGAGATTTCCCTCTAAACTGAAACTAAAATTAGCTCCCACATGCTCAGAATGAAAGTGGATGTTTTGCAAGTAAGGCTATAAAAATTTACCCGAAAACCCCACTTATGAAATAGCAGAAAAGAAATGCAACCACATTTTTCCCAAAACTGAAAGGATGAGACAGAAGTAGTAGTAATGTGTCAGCTGGACAAAACTGAATTATGTCAAGTTGCAAGGAGGTAAAATAAAAATAAATTTCATTTACCAGCTTTTATTCTTGTGGATACAGCATTGTGAACTCAGCTTGAAAAATAAGCTAAGTTTTTTAATTCTTAGTCTTGAATGCTCAAACTGACACATGACCTTAAGAAACCAAAGCACTTGTGTCTTTTAGATTCAGCATTTATACTGATTTTTCAAAGTACGCACAGTATTTTCTTGGAAGACAAAACAGCAGCAACCTTTCAAATGGTTTGTAATGTGTCATAACCTCAATAAAGTATATTCACACGACAAGGTTAATTTAATTCATCTTAAAGGGTGTATTTTAATTTCATTATACTCATCCTGTACAGGGAGTACTTGGCTTCCAGCACAGGTCAGAGTAGTCAGGAGGCACTTGTGAGTGGCCACGGTGCCTGCACAGAAAGATTCCTGACCTGGGGAATCCTTCTCCATCTGCCAGCAGCACTGAAGGCTGAAGACAGCTTTTATAAAGTCACATGCAGCATTTTCTAGACACCATTCTCATGTCAAACCTGATCCTAGTCATGGCTTCAGTGATTTTACACAATGAGCAGACCTACTGTCATGTACAAGAACAAAAACTTCATCTCCTGGGTTGCAGCAGACTGCAATGAGTTAACTCCTGCTTTGGGAAAAAGCTAGCTCATGCAAAGCCTATTAGAAACTATTTAGAGAAACTTGTTTTCTCTGATACTTTCATCATGGTTTTCCACCTACTGATGAAGTTCCTCTAAATAAATCATAACTGTTTCTTCTAAAAGGAAATTACAGACAGGAAACTTTTAATGTCTGTGAAACACTCCCTCTGCTAAAAGAAAGAAAACTTATTCACTAGTGTGTCAAAACATGCATTTTTTAGGTTTATCAACAAAAAGAGAAGGGAGAAGACAGAGCACTAAAATTAGAGACTTTTTCAGAAGAGATAACAATATTAAATTCTGTTGCTTTGGCCAATAGCTAATGAGAACTGCAAGAAAGCAGCATTATGGCATACAATGCTATGAAAATTATTCCTTTCAAGATTAGTGTTAGGCATTCAGAAACAAATCCTACCAAAGCCTACTGAACAATTACAGATTAAAAATTCATTGCAGCCTAGTAAATCTACATTAAATCCTTTAATACAAAGAGAGTACTTTTAAAGAGCCTACCTATAAGGGAAGAGAAGCTGTGACTACTCACATTTCTCTTCTCTCCGGGCCCTGAGAGCACCAACATTCCCTCATTGTTCTCATCAGCCTCATCTGGGACCTCCACCCACTGGCTCAGGCACCGCATTTCAGCTCAGACCCTCAAAAGTGTTTCTTCTCTGAGCTGCCTCGGTGGTGTGTTTGGGTCTAGCCAAGTCTAGTCTACTTTTTGTGCTGCCTTTTTTTCCCCTTTCTCCCCTGTGAACAAAAGAAGTGATTCAAGCCTATGTGAAGTTAGGTGAGACAAAGAGCAGCTGGGGTGGACAGAGTTGAAAATTAATTTACTTTTAAGTAGTTGCATTGGTGTTGAAACTAATATAGCATAATTTTCTGAAGACTTGCATCTTGACAAATTTTTTTACTTCAGGTTTATTGAAGTTGCAGCATAAGCCCAGTGACAAGTAGAGTCTTCAGAGTCTTATAAGAACTTACCTTTTGCTGTAGCACGGTTCAGTTGTCTTCATGCTTGCTCTTTCTCTCTTCTACCAAGTTCTTTTTTTTCAAACATCTTTAGGAAGTCAGTCTCTTTTGAAATCTTCCTGAGTAAAAGATAAAGTTCAGACTTAAAAACTTTTGCAATCCTGTGGAAAGGGTACAAATTGAGATGTTCTATGATAGCTTTAGCACTGTATTCCTTACAGAGTGAGCTTTAGGAAGCTTGTGAATTCTGAGAATTCAGTTATACTTAAAATTGCTATTAATAAATGGTGTCATATAATGTCAGGATTTAATATTTCTATCTATTATTATCAGGACTTTTGATTGCTTCATTCCCTTTTTTATTTCACTGCATAGAGAATCTACTGCACCCTCTGAAAGTATCAGGAGCTGAGCTTTTACAGTGACAGTAGCATAGCAAAGCTGCTAGCTGTGTTGCTAAGTAAGATCAGGTATAGCACAGGTCAAATAATTTTTGACCCTATTAGAGATGTAGGACAGGAAAATTAAGCAATTGTTTTCTGCAGGCAAGCAAGAAAAAGTGATGAAACTCATATGAGCCTCTGACCAAAATTTCCTCATAATGTCATGGGGCAGGAAATATATATTTAAAAAGCTGTTAGATAACCAAAATTAAGGTTATCTGATGGAACCATATGTAAGAATTCAAGTCAAATTGGATTAACAGGCCCAGTGAAGGTTTTTCCTAATTGTTCAATGCTAAAAACAATGCTAAGCAATTGAAAATATTTGATGTCACATCCTTTCTTAGAACAACTATTTTGCAGAAAAATGTTTTTAAAAAAACCCAGAAGAACTGTAATCAAGCTGTGCTTATAGGACCATGTTCAGCTCGGTTTTAAACACCTCTAAGGATGGAGACTTCCACCTCTCTGGAGAACCTGTTTAATTGTTTAATCACCTTCATAGTATTTTCCTGTGTTTGAACAGTTTCCTGTATTTCAATTTCTTCTTACTGCTTTTTGTCCATTCATTGGGCAACATTGAGTCTTGCTCCATCTTTGCTTCCTCCCATCAGGTGTTTACATATATCAGAAAGATCCCTCTGAGTCTTATTATGAAGCTAAGCAATCTTTATTCTCTCAGCCTCTCCCCTATGTTAGATATTCTAATTGTTTAATTATCTGATCATTTTCCTGACCCCTTGCTAGACTCACTCCATGTCCTTCTTGTACTGGGAAGCCCAGAGCAGGGGATGCAATTCCAGATGTGGTCTCACCAGAGCTGAGCAAGATCTCTCTTGACTTACTGGCAGCACCTTTCCTAACACAGCCCAGGGTGCTTCTCATCGTCTGCCACAAATTCTGGCTCACATTCAGCTGCTCACCTGCTAAGGACTCTGAAGTTCTCTCCTGCAGAGCTGCTTTCCACCTGGCTGTTGCCAGTGTGTACTGGTGCCTGGGGTCATTCCCACACCCTCTGGAGTGTGGAACATGACATTCCTCTTTGACCTTTATCTGGCTCCTGTTTGTGCCTTCCTTCATCCCCGTGAGTTGTTTCTGAGTGGCAGCATGACCACTGACTGTTACTCCAGAGAGTCTCTGAGTTTGGTGTACACACTGTCAGATGTCTGCTGCTGTATTTCACTTCTAGAGGAAATGCACATCTCCAGGTTGCATTGTGCAAATACACTTAATGCCAGCTGCTTCTCTTTATCATGGACCTGAGCCTACAGCTGCTACCTGTGCAAGCAGGGAAGACCATGGGCTTTTCCCTAAGCCTGCCAATGGTAGGGGTTGTCAGTTTTTCACAAATTCAAAATGTTTCCTTTTTAATGTCTTCCGTAGAGCTGTCTGTTTTAATACCTTCTTTCCTGCACTACTGAAGCTGAAAGGAAATTAGAGTATATGTCACTTGAGGACATGGATAAGCCTCCGGGGTATTTTTGTCTCTCACAATACAATGGGGGAATTTGCAACAGATACCTGTGTCTTTGCCTAGAAGAGCTTTTCGTTGCCACTTTCTGGAAAGAAGACAATAGAACAAAGTCCACCCTGTAGAGGCTGTTCTCACTCATGCCACACTGCTATTTTCAGCTTTAAAAAGCAAAAGTCAAAAAAGTACCTACAGTGGTATTATTAGAAATGTTTACTTTTCAGTGAAGTTCATTTGCCTGTATTAAAATGGCTAGATCATTGACAAGTTAAAAAAGTCTGAATATAAATCCCAGAATATTATGGTGCGTTACTGCAACATTTTCTTAAACTATGGGACTATTATTATATTTTGGCTCAAGTGTCTTTGCTACAGATGAAATGCTGACTGCCAAAGCAAGTCAGCAAACAGGCATCACAGGACAGAGAGCGTGTGGGTTCTCCAGGCTGTTTGGACACTGCCTACGTGTCTCTCTGGCTGTGTGTCCCTGTTCTCTCATCACTCTCACAGGAGAAATGTTAGAGATCTCCACAGACTAAGCCATTAAAAATTTTACTGGAAGGAAGTGCTAAGCAAAAGTCAAGGAACAGCAAAGTTTACCCTTCTCTGAGGAGCTTGTCTGCAACGGTACCGACTCAAACATTAAAAATCTCAGCCATTCAAACGAATATGCTTTTGATGAGACTGTGTAATAAACAATGTCTTGTGTTCTTTTCAGTTGTCCTCCAAGGTTTTGGGTCTGTAATGAATAGAGTTTCAGATGGTTTTGATTTGGCAGCCTCCAAATGAAAGCTGGAACTTGTACTTAGCCCCTTAATTACCTCAAGATTTGTTAAAACTACTTTATTAATAATTTTTTGAACAGGATTGAAGTTTCATAAGCAGATTTTGTGTGTTTGTATAAAAATACCTCCTTTCATTTTTTCAGATGCTGTCTCTTCACATGACCCATGCAATTTGTGGATTCTAGTTCAGTTAAGATTTCTTAAGATTGACAAAGGCTCTTTTGCTCTGCAAAGGGTAAATGTGACTGGTGGTAGGTAAACCAAGGTAAATTCTCCACTTTTTACATCCTCTGTGTTAGTTGGCAGCTTTCCACAGAGGACAAGGAAGTTCTTATCTCTGGCAGTGCTAGACTTGATTTCAGTTTAGTATGCTAATGACCAAACTCAAAGAATATATTTCGCCATAAGCACAGTGTTTGTCTAGATGACTGAAAATCCACTGACATTTACTGCAGCAATTCAGTATTATTTCTCCATGGTACTAAATACAAGTGGCCTCTAAGCAGGCTTGATGATACCAACACTTAGAGGAAATCAATAGCAACTTCTATCTTTCAGATGCCTTTAATGTAGATGTTGTTGCAACTTTGAAATAAACCCAACCAAATAAAAATCCCCACATGAACCCAAACCAACCCTGAAACTGAAAAACAGCATTTATTTTAGATCAGATTTTTTTTTAATTGTTTGTTATTATTGGTGCCCAGATGCATATTTTCATACTCCAGAACTGCCAGGTAAAGAAAAGGCAAGCTTAGACTCAAGCCAATTAAAACTCTGCCCACTTTCCAGTGGAAAAATCCATGAGACAGGCATGGCATTGGTAAAGATGTTTGTGTTGTGTTGTTCTTGAGGAAGGGTTCTTTGGGGGATTGGAGAATGTGGCTGTGCTTTTTCTCACCCTGGAACAGGTATCCTTAGGGGAGCAAGGAGGGAGTGCTCACTGTGTCTTTGCCTAGAAGAGCTTGCATTTTGCTAGGTATGTGTGAGGCCTTTGAAAGCTGCTCCTAATCCCTTACCTATGCCACACATTCACAGCAAGGTCACACAATGCAGGCCTCTGACATTTCACCACTGGCTTACTAGAACTACTTATCTGCAGGTACATAATTGACAGACCTGGAGGTTTAGCATTCCTCCACCCTGTCTTAATACTGTTTAGTTTGTCATGTTCCAAAACAGATCTCATCTGCCTGGGATGAGGACTAGAGCACTTGTAACAAGCATGATCCCCTGCCCTGAGATTTCTGCAGATCTGAGTTTTTCATCTTGTTGCCATTTACATGAATTGTTGTCATACCTGTTTAAGATTTCACTGTATAAATAATTGGGTAAAGAATCAATACATTTCTGTGGTACAATTTAATTAGCAGAGGTGCTTGGCAATGCTCACTTTATGGAAATTGCCTAAGGCCAGAAGGTGTGATACCCTTTGTTTAGTCATCTCATTACTGACACAATGAATGTTATGAATATTTCCCAAAATAGCATGGTATGGGCCTGTGAACAAAACCAAAATTTTTAACAAAAATAAAAATAGAGAAGGAAGGATTAGTTCAACTGTAAATCCATGAGATGGAAAATGAACTATAAATTTTGTATCTTAAAGTATCACATTACAGTGAGTGAGTATGGTGCCAGTTTGGAGTCCTGTCTTCCAGATCAAGGTGATTAAATCAGTGGCTGCAGTCATGCAATACAGCTCAGGGTTTATAAAGGTGAGCTACATCGTATTTAAATCCCACAAATCTGAAACATACAGAGTTTTAACATTATCTTCTTGTGAGACCACCTGAAACAGGTAAGATGGCAAAGAAAATGGCACCTTAGAACCTACCTCTTTGCCAACAGTCATCCTGCCCAGATCCCCGACTGGAATAGCCAGATTGAGAAATGATGGTGGGAACTCTTCTGAACTATCCAAGTGTGTGTTTACTGAATATGCATCAGAGGCTTTGGTATCTGGGTCATCTTAATGCTTTGATCTTCTGGTCCTGTGTCATTCTTTTGTTGTTCATACTCACTATTAATGCTTTGTCCTATGCTGTGGTCCTTTAATGCTGCTGCTTGTAAAAAACCCATTTTGTTCTAAATTTGATTGTAACTGGGTTTGGTCTGTGTGACTGTTATGAAGGGTAAATAAACCACTTATAAACCACTTGTGTCTTGAAGTGTTATTTTTTAGGTGTCACTATTATTCCTACTTTCAGGATGCTAAGGTGTTGCTAAGAACATGTTTATGTTCCCTATGACCTGTCTTAGCTCGTGAGTGAGTCACAAAAATAAGTTTGGATTGAAATAGCAAACATTCTAGTTCTTCTTGCATTGTTATGGCTAGGCTTTAAAAGACCTTATTTGGATACTTTGAAAAGTTTAAATATGGTGGGTTTTAATTGTTTGTTCTTTGACACTCTGAGGTTCAGTTTTGCATTCTCAATTTAAAAAACCCTGGTCTTTGGGTTTTTTTAGATCCATAATTCTTCTGAAAGACTTGTGCTGCCATTTAGCATGAACGTATATATGAGAAATAACCTAGTGCCTTGGAATTCTTCCTGCAGTTATAGTCAGACACTGTCTGCTATGTGTAATTCCAATCCTTCTGTGGTGGCTGCATTCACTCATTGAAAGGAATCCTGCAGGCACCACATTGTAATTTTAAGTGCTCTTCAGATTCCCTTTCTGTTCATTGATGTTTCCCTTTCCATATGGTTGGGAGAGCACTCAGTGGTGTTTCCAGTGGAACTCAGTCTCTCCCTGTCCTTGAGAAGAGCACACAGCCTGCAGGCATCAAGCAGCTCCTGGTTTTGGCAGGAGTGTCTATACTTCTCCAGTATCTATGTATTTAGCTGTCTGTATGGCAACGAATGAATGAATGCTATGCATAGGAGATTAGGACAATTCAATGTCTGTCTTGCCCATTATTCTTGCTGAAAGGTCTTACTCTAAGTATTTTACACAACTACAATGAAGACCAAAATCCAAACTCAACAACTTACAGTCAAACTAAACTTTTGGGGTTTTAACTGTCTAATTTCTGCACAAGACAGCCCTTGTGGGAGCCTATAGAGGTTTTTCCTTGCCTATTCTTTATAAACTTTCATATTATGTGAGAGGCTTTAATTTTTTCTGGATAAATTATATGTAGGTAAAATACTGATTTTTTTTTTTTAAATTAACATGTTCAGTAATAATGATGTTTAATTAGTTCAGACCTGCACTGCCAATTGACCTGGATATTTCAGCTTTCTCCACATATGGATTAAAATTAAGCTCTATGGTTTTATGATAAGGGTTTTTTTTTAAGCTGAAAACAATAGTCAAAAGGAGTAAACAAATGCGGGACTGTTCTGGTACTCTGTTTGTCCAGCATGTGATATTCTAAAATACAGAAGTACCTAAAACTACTTTAGAAACATGAATGTGGTGTTGATAAATCAAAGCTGAGGGGAGGAGGATCCTGTGGTCCCAGAAACACGACTTGACATGCTTCCAGCCTTCTCTAGAACTGTTATAGCTCACATTTTTCACCTTTGCTACTTCTGCTCCCTCATATTAAATTTCCGTTTTGGAGAGGTGTGCTGGGCAGAGAAAGCTGATGCTGGTCAGAAAGTTAGAGCTGTCAGCAAACAGCACACTGTACACTTCCCACTCGCAGTGTGCTTCCTCTCAGGCCACAGAGCCCTGGCCACATGATTTTATGATCTAAGGGACTTTCCTGTGATCACAGGAGGATTAGCTAACTGCCTTACTGCTCCTTCCCTCCCTGGGAGTGGGGGGAGGTTAGGATTTTATCCAAAACCAACAGAAGTCTGTGGACAGAATCTCATTGACACTGGTTTTAAGTCAGACTCTATAAATAGACAAATTCATGGAGTGGAAACCTTGCATAAGTGTGATCAACTGAAACAACTGCTCCCTCTTAAAGCATCCACCTTGCATCCAGCAGTCCCATCACCCTTCAGTGGGAATGTGTATGCCAGGGCAGCAGGAACACAATTAGACCTCACAGGGCTTTCACAAAATTAAAGATACATTGGACTTTTGTCAATTTCTACCCCAGCCTCCTGCTCAAGGCAGGAATGCTGGCAGTGTTGGATCACATCAGCCATGGTTTTGTTTAGCTAAGTCCAGAGGACTTTTAAAGGATGGAGACCTCTGGCATCTAGTGGCCCATTACAGTACTGCAGCACCTACCCAGTGAATTTGTTTGTCTGGCATCTGGCTTGGCCCTCTGAAGTAGAGACATCTGCCTATGCCACTGATGGTTATCTGCCACTATGGAGAGGAATTTGCCTCTATCTTCATAACTGACCATCAGATATGTGCAGGATTCTAACTGATATCCCTCAGCCCCCCACACCGCCGAAGCAAGGCCGGCCTGCTTAGCCTGTCGTGGGAAGGTATGTGCCCCAGGGCTCCATTTTGGTAGCTGTGTACCGCATCCTCTCCAGTTTGTCAACATTTTCTTTGAAATGAGGGCTCTAAAGTAGACTCCAGCATTTCAGCTGCAGCCTCACCATTTCTAAGTCCTGAGGCACAGTGACTTCTCTCACTTTCCTGACTGCATTTCTAATGCAGCCCAGCATGTACTTTCCTCCACTTGTGAGGAGAGCACACTGTTGGCTCATGATCAGCGTGGCTTTCACCCTAACCCCGATATCATCTTCAGCAGGGCTGGTCAACAGCCAGCTGAACCTGACTTCTCTGTGACCCAGCATTACCCTATGCCTGCCCAGCCTCTTACCAGAAATCCAGCATTGATGTCCTGTTTTAAGATCAACTTGGCTTAAAATTTTTAAGGAGTTTTTAACTTGTGCTGTCATCTTGACCCACTGCAGAGATCAGCATCAGCTGCACAGCTCCACACAATTCCATACCTGGGCTGTATCCAATATGATGTTTTACACTGTTATATACCTTTCCCTCTTGGTATTCCTCATGGAAGAAGCAGCTGTCCAACCTCTTTTTCTGTAATCACTCTCATCTACAGTCACTAAAGAGTTACAGTTTGTATATCCAACCAGGAAATGTTAAATGTTTGCAGGCAGCCAATAAAAGGAGAGATCAACAACCAAGCTGACTCACCGGCAGGAAAACTCGAGCTGTGTTTGAATGCGGCTCAAAGCCGACTCACACTGGGTATCTACAGCAGTTTCATTCCATCATTCCATAGTTTTTATGTTTGTATTTCCAGAGGTAAGTTGATTTTTATTTCCAGTTTCTTTCCCTAGATATTCCCTGTGTATTAACATAGTCTCTCATAGTAAGGAAAAATCTTTGCTATGAATTATTTTTTTTAAATGACATTATAAATGGAAACTTGAAATAAATGGCTTTTTAGCAGTCTTCATTATGTCCCTGCCTGCACAACTGGGGAAGGATGGCAAAGTTATCCGAGACTTTGTGTCTTACTAAAAAATATTACTAAAGCCTTCCTTGCATAGGTCACTTATGGAATATTGGTTTTGGGGTTTGATAGTGATATTTTAAAAAGATATAGGAGAAAAATCATTAAAAAGAGCAGAACTATTGAAAAAATATTTTGGTACCTTGCACTGCAAAGATGTACAAACTCAGAAACAAGGAGAATGGTGCTTAGCATGTCATAACATTGTTTGTAACTATAAAGATTGAAGAGGTTTTCATTTTGATTTTAAAAGATCTCTAGTTATATTAGATTTTGCAAATCCAAAATAGGAGCTGATGATTAGCTTTAATTCTTATCTAAGTAGCCAGTTAGCAGGAGTTTAAAAAACGCTTGTATCATTACTTGATTCAATTTTAAATAAAAATAAATACTTTCAGGAATTGTTTAGGTGGTAAAATCATTATTTGATCTTCCTTCCACTATGTTTGGAGTTGAGTAATTTTTTTTGGCTATTTAAATTATTATTTCTCGCTGTATATAATAAAAATGAAACACAATTTTGCTTCTGTCAAACTTTGAACTACCTCCTTTATATTTAGGATTGGTAGATTCATGTGGTCTGTCTTTGCAACTTTAAGGCATAATTGGCTCATTTAGAAAATTATCTTGTTTCAGAGGAACCTTTTCAAATTTCACGAACTGTTAATCTGTCAGTTTCTTACCATACCGGAGTTCTTCTTTAAGGAAACTCTCAGAAAAGCAGCTAAGGTGATTACTGCTTTCAAACTACAATAATCTAACAAAAAGCAAAAAAGTCAACCTGTGCTTTCCCATCACAATCAATTATGGTTAAAGCTGACCTGGTAAATCAAGTGCTGCATTTTTATTTGCATTTTGTTTTTGGATAGGTGAAAAACAGAGCTTAGATTGTGAATGTGCCTGCAGGGAGAGACTAACTGAAAAGAAATTGTTCATGAATTAGAAGCAGTTCAGCCAAGATCACAGGCTAATTTATCTCCAAGCTTTTGTTTCTATTTTACTTGTGGAGAAAAGGTCATCTGGACTTTGAGGCCTTCTGCATCCCAGGAGCTCTATTTGTAGAGCACACCTTCTAGAAGGACACAACTCACACTCACCAGTCCTTCACAGCTCCCCCATGTGTCTCCTTTTCTAGCCCTGGCCTACTGGAGGCCAAAGGGAGTATTCCAGTTTGAGGAGTTCTGACTCACTGACCACTGATCTTGCAGGAATCCTTACCAATGCCATCTGTTATCTTAGATTGCTGCTTTCCTCCTCAACCACTCACTTTTGGCTATCTCTACTTTAATGGAGTTTCACAAAACTAATTAAAACTGTTACTCATGTAATAGCAGAAGTTGTCTCTAATCCACGTGTGTTGCCATGCAAAGTGTCTGACACGTGCAGCTGGCCCTGGAGAGGTGCTGCATAGACACTGTACTGGCCAAATTAGTGCCTGCTATAAAGACACCAAATTTAGCAAAATTCTGACAGTTTACAACAGCAGGAAATTTGCCTTTTACCTTGCTTTTGCATTCACATGTAATGTGTTAAAGAAGATATGCAAGAGTGATGCAGAACATGATGACATGAGCTATTGAATAATTGCCTTTTTTATAACAGGCAAAGAAATTATTTGTCTGGCATGCAACTGTTAAATGCTAGTTTGTTGTCTATTTAACTCAGTATCACTTTTAAATCACATTTTATATTATAAATGATGGTCTAATATTTCAAAGTCATCAGATAGAAATAATGATGAACAATTAATTAGCACCTTGCAGCCTCAGATGTCAAATTATGGTCCAGACACTCCTTTGCAATTAGCTCATTTTTCCTGCCTTTATAAGGAAAGTCTGACTCAAAGTGGTGAAAGGAAGGCTCTTGGATTTGTTATTTGGGAAGTAAGGGGTGGTACAACTTCACTGTGCTTTGGTAATTGTTACAAAAATAGTCTTAAAAACTTTTTTCTGCCACATTTTTTCCCCAAGCCAGCCATCAAGAAATGGCCAGTCCATTACCTGTGGTAGCCCAGGAAGATTTGGAAAGCTTTACCTTGACCAGGACAGGCTCAGGCTTTGCACTCAAAGCCTTTCATATTTCCTGGAACACTCCCATCTCTGTGAAGCTGCTGACCAGCCAGGACACTCCAGACAGGTACGTGTCTTACCTGGGCAGCCAAGCACACAGGTGGGCAGCACAGACCTGCAGTGCTGGCACCAGAATGAACTGGGGCACATCCAGGATCATCTGATCCCTAAACACACATCCATTCCTAGGAATCCTGACTGGCCAAGAAAGGACTTGGAGGCAGTTTTTTTTGTTTTTTTACTGAGAAACAAGCTCTATGGGGTTTACAATTTTTTATAAAAGTAGAGCTTAATCCTAAAGTTGTGAATTATCTACTGTAATAATGCCTACAAACCCTGATCAGTAATACCAGTATGTTAAGGTGTTATCTTTCTGAAGGTCCCCGAAGAGCTCTCAGTTTAATTTAATCTAAATCAGCATGTACAGGTGAGAGTGGGGGAAATGGGAGGGCAATGGCCAGGGTTACAGGGCAGTGAAATGTGCATGGAAACACATCACCTTCTGGTAAATGTGGATATCACTAATAGGAAAGGATACAAGTTCTTGGGAACAGTAAAGGAAAAACCCTTGTTTTAGTCTTAATCTAGCATTTTGTATAATCCAGTTTTTGCCTGCCTTCACACTTCAATCCTGCTCCAAACAGTGCTCTTATGTTCATATCCAGAGCATCCAGAGGTCTTTCACTTTTTATTAGAAAATACAAATTTCACTTTATACTAGATAAATACACTATACTACAGCTCCTTCATTTTCTTAAAATTGTTTGAAGATTGTGTGATATTGGGTTTATTGTTAAAATATTACTAGCTCGTGTTCAACCATATGATTCTCTATTGTTTCGATATCCTACACTATCTCATCTCTAGCTGAAGTTCCCTTTAGTCTAACCTGCCTCTGCCTTGGGTTTTTTACAGGGACTTGAAGTTGCTACTTCAGGACATAGCAAGTGTAAGACACTATGAGTCTGAACATCTCCTGCCCTTTCTTGGGATTTACCAGTACCATGGACTTGTGGGGATAGTGACTGAATGGATGAACAACGGATCCCTCCACTCGCTCATCCACGAGGTAGATAAAAAATGCCATCTTTTAGGTGATAAAATTAATTACCAGATCAGCCAACAAAGAACAATCAGCATGTAAATTATGGACAGTAGTTAGAATCTGTTCTTCACTCTCTGCACTGTGCTCCCATATTGTAGTTGTTGTCAAATGAAAACGCGAACAGTAACAATTTCACACTACCAAAACCTGTCTTTTGTGTTCCTTAGCATCAGCTGTACCCAGAACTTCCCTTTCCCTTACTCATAAGGGTCCTGTCAGATGTGGCTGAAGGGCTGCATCACCTTCACAGCCTCGAAGCTGCTTCCTGCCACTGCAGCCTGAAACCCTCCAATGTGCTCTTGGATGCGCAGTACAGAGCCAAGGTAGGAGCCTCTGCTTTTAGTCCTTTCATGTAAAATCCAGTGATTGTCCTATTGTTGCATATATTGATCTCAATAGTCAACATTTAATACCAAGTCTTGATGTACTGTTACTAAAATTACTTTCTCTCCCATTTCTCTAGATATCAGATTATGGCCTAACCAACTGGAGGAAACAGCAGCTGAGGTCAGACCTGCAGAACTGCAATCAGAGGAACTGCCAAGATTTAGTGTATCTCCCTCCTGAAATACTTGAAGGGGGCCTTCCCTCCCAGGAAGGTGATATTTACAGGTGAATAGAGTGTCTAAGGGCCCATCATACCTTGTCCATGCTGCATTCTACAATGTTGCCAAAATACTTCTCTTCAAAGACATTACAGTAAATATGCTAGACCTACTATAATGCAGTAGGATTGTATTCCACATGAGGCCAATTACAGCAGTGAATTAAATTCTAAATTCCCATATTTGGTGAATAAGATAACAAGGTTAAGAACTGTTCTCAATGTTAGTCATATAAATATTTATATAATGGACTTAAATGTTTTAAAAGTGTAACACAGCTGCCAAAAATTTTCAGATATATTTAGAAGCCTCATAACTGCTTCACATAGTTTATAAGTGTGAAGTTGTTGGCTTTAGTTTCAGAAAGAACTGTTTATGCCTAGATGAGGCCCAGGTAAAAATAAGTCCTTTCCATTAAGGTCCTATGGAATCTCTGCTGGAATAACTTACTGGAATAACTCAAGTATTCAAATTTTTAATCAAGTGATACATACAAAGAGGGTGATTTCCTGCTGCCACATGTCCCTTTTGGGTATGTTGCATGCATTGTGGCTGCCTCAATAAATGAGATGACCTCAACTTGAGACTGCTCTGGATGGACACACATCATCGTGGTCAGCACACAGAGCTGGGGACTAATATTACAAATAACTTTTAAGGAGACCACTCCTCTGATTTCTGAGCTTTTGTGAAACCAGCAAATTTAAACTCATGCTTTACTGTCACAGAGGCAGGCTCTAAGATGAGTCAAGTAATTCATAACTTTGAGGAGACCTATAAATGATGTGACTAATCTCATGTTGTTCGCAAACATAAGAGTTTTGCACAAGAAGAGTGGAGCCCTACTGTCAGGTAGCATAATAATTTTTTCAAAATTGCATTAATATGTATTGTATAATGTATATATTTGTTGTATAATACATTTTATAATAATATGCTCAGGTGTGACAGGTGCATGTGATAGGTGTATATCTGAACAGTGGTGCAACAGAAAACAAAAATTGGTGTCATATATGAAATATTAAGTACATCTAAGTTACACATTACATTAATACTTTCCTAGGCAGTGTAAGTAAAAGCACTTTCAGATTTTTATGTGAAAGTAAGGCAGAAGAGGTGATGCTTTTAAACACTGTAATTCATCAGTACAGCAAGGTATATAAGTAAGCAGATAAGTTTGTCCTAGAACTGCCTTTTCTCCTTTTGATTGCTTTGCTTCTGAGTCATCTGTAGCCTGTTTTCTCTCATCCAGCAGCTTCCTCTCTTTGCCTCCAATTTTGAAGATTGATCTTTTTATCAAACAACTCCATTTTATACCGAGCTGTGGGTTATATGTATACATCTATGGTATCACTGCAATTATTCCTAGGATGTTAGAAAAGGAAAAAGGTATTTGGAGACCCATCAAAATTTTCTGAAGAAAATAGATATGTAGTGCATCAGAATCAAGTTTTTTAGAGTAACTGATGTGCTTGTTGGTACCTGCTGCAAAATACAGTTGATATTGAAATGACTTGAAAAAAAACCAAAAATGATAGACAAAGGAGAACAGAAGGTTCCAAAATTCACAAGTTCAAATGGATATAAGGTGGTAACCTGAAATGTAACTCTAAGAACCCATATTTAAAAAAATAAAAACCCCAACCTGATCATTTTATAAGAGCAACTCAGTTGGAAACTGAAAAAAATATCAAATTGGAAAAGACTTGGATAGGCTTTGTCTTGAAAAACTCCTTTCTCTTAAAGCAATAAACTTGCTCTTGGAAATGAGAACAGAGATACAGATTGAAAACTAATGAATGGTCTTTCACTGATTTGTTGGTTTGTTTTTTTTTCCAGTTTTGGAATCCTGTGTTGGGAGAGCCTAAGCAGACAGAAACCTTTTGAAGGTATTTATTGTTCATGTCAGACTTTGTGTTGTCCAAATCTTACCCACAAATTCTCCTGTTGTAGGAAATTGATACAAACACCACTGTCTTTTCAGATGTTCCTTTGCCTTCTCTTACTGTTCCAGCACGAAGATCCATATTACAGAATGTAAACAGTAGAATTCCTCAACAAATCCTTAATGCTTCCAAAGAAGCTGCCCTTTCTGAAGGGAAAAGGCAGAGCTTCTTCCCCCACTTGTATCATCAATTTGTGCTTGCTGAAGCACTGTCACTGAGTTGAGTTTTACACTTACCTTCAGTGAGAAGGAATATTACTTCTTATTTATCAGCTGGAATTTTAAAATCACTTACAAGTAGCTAATTGAATGAGCAGAATACTGTTTTTTTGCAGTTGCCATGAGTTTCAAATACCAATCCAGAAATGTCAGTTCATGCTGAACACTCTTAAGGATGCAGGGAATCCTACTTTCTTAGATGAAAGTATGAGCAGTTTTAAAGAACTTAGCTTGCAAAGCTTTGTATAACATTTGTCACAGTCTAGGAACAATTCCTGTTTCATGATCAGTGAAGGGCTTCTTTGCTATGGGCTTCATTCTGCACAGCAAAACTGATTGAAGGGCTCCTGTATTTTACAGACTGAGGACCTCTGAAAAGTACTGCATGGAACAATATCTAAATGTCCATACAGCTTATGGCTGCCATCTTGAGGCTGCTCAAAGTAGATTTTTTTTTAATAGTTCTTATTTTTGTTCTATTCTTATAATGTAAGTGAAAGGCTTTCTATAAAACCCTGCTTAGAATAATAACATGTATTGCTGAGGCATCTGTGCATGCAGTTTACAGTGCAAGTTTACATATGCATTTGTGACTCAGTATTTGGACAGGGTTCTTTATCTTGAAATGTCCTATTGCAGTAAGTAGCTATAGCTATTGTTAAAGGTTAGCATATCTACTCACAAGAGCATTAAATATATTTTTCCTTTTAAAAAAGCAGTCTTTGTTTTAAAATACACAATATCACTTACATTGAATGCAATTTTAAGAGAGTTCCAAGGTCTTTAATATTTTTTGTCAGTGACATTTTCTTTTAAATTGTAGGTCAAACCCCTCTGCTTGAAGTTTTGAGAGGAATCTGCAGCAGTTTGCGGCCAGGCATGTCAGAAAAGTTTATACCAAGCAACTTGCCTGAGAGGAATAGACTGTTGCACCTCATTGCTCTGTGCTGGTATCAAGAACCAGATTACAGACCACATACTGCAGGTAACATTCAGGATTTGCTTTCTGTGCAAATTTGTAATGGAGACAGTCTCTATGACAACATTGCTCTAGCACTCTGAACAACTGAAGTGGAAATGGTCTTTAGATTATCAGACTACCTTTGATATTTCCTCTAACTGAAGCTTCCTACCAGAAATTGATTTGTTTGTCTCCAAAACTGTGTTTATTTTAAAGTAAAGTATGAGGAAGAAGTTGTATTAAACTAATTTTCTCTTTTTCATCCACTTTCTCAATATAATAGTAAAGTTAGTTGCAATATGCTGATGCCTTTTCATACACAATGTGGTATTTAAAATGCTTTATTACCCCTGCAGAGTGTGTAGACCTTCTAAATGGAATTTTGACTAGTATAAATAAGGAGGCAATTTCTGCAGCAATCTACAATGTGGTGGATGCAAAGGTCAGTGCAACACTTTTTGTTCTCCTACAAGGACATTACTTGATTCGTTCAGTTGTAATCTTTGTGGTCTAAAACCAGGAAAGGCTTTGTCTTTATTTTTTTAATGGACATGCCAGAGAGCTGGACTATACACTTTGGCACTTCAGGTTCATTCAGAAATTGTAGAATATATATTGTGATGTTCTCTAGAAAATAAATCAATTGCTACCTGCTATTTTAAAAATAAGATAACTTCTTTCCAGTCACCACCTGGAGTCAGACTGGCAAACCCATGTGAATAAGAACAAACATCAGCTCAAGTACTGCAGATTAGGGCTAGAACCAAGGACAATTTTTTTGTATGTACTGGTTAGAAACCATTTAGTTCAAAACCTGAACACTGCTTGTACCTGTGGTAGCAATACAAGTACCAGCACTGTTCTGTACCCTTCACTGCTTCTAAATTGCCGTGCTTTCAGGCACAAGGCACTGCTCATCCTAGGGTCTCAGGGGCTCTCTGATACCACAGGAGTGCATGGGGAACAGCCAATGCCTGAGGGATGGAGCTGACTCCATATATGCTTATAATGCCATGGGAAATCTGGCACAAATGTGACTGCCACAAATATAGCTACATCCTATCTAGTTAACTCAGGCACTGTGAGAAAACAGTGACACATGAGTTTTGGCCCTTGAACAAGTATTCTGAGTCTGGCTGGAGTTACACAACCCATGCTGTGTTGTTGGTTTCGTTGCTGTGCCTATGTGCACTGTGTCTGTTGATACCTGTGGATTATTTCTGTATGTTGCAATCACATTCTGGGCTTATAGAACAGACTTGATCAATGTTTTAATAGGTGGCATAGTTAGAGTCAAAGTCATTTTTTACTACTGTTGAAGTTTATTTAAAATTGTACTGCCAAATATTCCATAATCTAATGCTTCTATCTCCCTTGAGCAAGGTTTTATTTTATTTTGTAAATTAGTGAAGAGCACTATTTATTGTTCAAATAACTGAACTGCTAAGTCCAAAATTACTGTGAAAATGACACTGAAGTTTCTGAAAAATTGATTGATTCACAACTGTTAAAGTATAAGAACCAAAAAATAGTTAAACAAATCTGCTGTGGAGGTACAAGCTGGAAAAAAGTTACAAGTATTGACACATCCTTACTGCAGACAGTTTGGCACACTGAACACAGGATGGCCATGCTGTTTGGCCACTTCAAGGAAAACATGTTATAGCTAGCCCAATCTCTCTCAATATAGGCTTATTTTCACCTTTCCCTGCACGATTCAAAACTAGGTTTTAAAATAAATTTGAAACACCAACAGGGTAGAATTTTGTCAGATTCTATGCCCGTTTGCTCTGTGCAATTCCCTGTTACTGTATATGAGCATGCCTTAGAGTATAAAATGTATTGTCAGTAAATGATGTTGGTATAAATCCTTGCTCCTGACAGCTGTGAATGGCACAAACCATGTCTACACTTAGTGGAGGTACTGTGCTTTTATTCTTCCAGGAGAGAGCGCTTAATGCCTGCAAAGGCTCAGAAACGTTCACGCTGCAGAAAGGCACGAGCAATTCAGAGGTGAGTACATGGCACAAGAGTCCTCAGAGTATTTCATGAGCTGCTTATTTCTCCTGACAATATCTAATGCAAACACTTGGGTAAAATGCTCCTACCCAGCATAACTCCATCCAACAAAACCCACTGTTTCACCTTGTTCCAAGCAGCTGACTCTAATGTTCTTGCAAAAACAACTTCCTCCTCTTAAGGTTTGTTCTGAACCTCTCCTGTTTAGAAAAGTTTTGGAACAAAAGTTTCCAAGAAGATAACTCTTCTCTATTTCAATCTCTTTCAGGTCATCTGTCCACAAAGACCCAAACGTTTAATCAGCAAGAAAATTCCTCTTGTAGTGCCAAGCTTGTCAACTGTTCTACTTGATAGCAGTGCAAACAATTCAGGAAGAGATAATATTGAGATGGGTCTGTCAAATACTACCCCACAAAATGCAACAGCAATGAAAGGTCTCTATCTTGAATTATATTCAGCTCCAGCTATTATAAGAAAAGGATAAATGTTACTAGTTGTTCCATATAGAAATGTTATTTTTAATTTAAAATTGTCCCTTCTCAGAGTAAAGCTGTGCTCTCTATTGGTATCATCTAAAGCATGAGTTCACTGCAGGAAACCAGAGACACTGCAAAGCTTTTTACATATAGATCAAAAAGCCATTTTTACTAAACTTATTTTTTTAGACTACTGATCTGTAAACATAGAGCTGCCTTCCTCTCACACATCAAATATTGCCTGCTGCTTTTGACAGAACAAGTCTCTCCTGGGAATCACCTTGCTTTGTGCCACCAGGAAAAACTATTTTTTTTTGCAATTTGCTAAGAAAAGAAGGTATGTTTTTAAAAGGCTATGTTGCCAGGAATGTGTGAAGGATTCCTGAAAATCATCATCCCTGTATAAATAACTTAAGCACAGTCTCTGGAGTCTTCCTCAATAACTTCCTTTACCCTTCCAATGTGGATTTGTCCTAGCTAAGTGTCTAAATTTGTGTGAAGAAATGATTGTCTGTATTTCTCATGCCTTTGAATACAAAAGTTGGGACATCAGAAGTCAATTCACTTGTAGCAACATCTGCATTTCCAAGCATGCTAGTTCTGATCAATAGCCATCAGATTTATGGACAGAATAAAATGTTCCATAACTTCAGTAACAAATTCCTACAGACAGCTTGGAAAAGTCAGATGTGTGTAGTAATATATGCCAAAATCTTCCTAAGAATGTATTAACAAGAGCCAAGGTAATTAGTAAGTGCTCTCAAGTCAGTCTTCAGTTTCAGTTTCCTGCAGCAGCTGACATGTGTAATGTTTTCTTGTTATTCAGTTTAAGGGTCTAATCTTGCTCATCTTGAACTTTTTCTAGATCACCCAGGCTCTGAGAGTAGAAAATCAAGCTCCTTTTGGACAACTGCTTTATCTGGTTCAACTGCAGGCAAAGAGAGCAGCCAGCATAGCTCCCCATCACTGGCTCTTAAGCACAGACCTCAACCAATGCACCTTGGACAAGCAGTGACAGGTGAGGCACCATTTCCATTTCGAGGTGGCAATATTCACCTTGGCCAGGTCTTAGTGATTAAATTGTTTAAAATTTGGAGAACACAGATATTTCTAAATTTTATGCACATTTTCAGGTATTTAGAGTAATAACTGATTCTAACTTGATCAAAATGTCTCATGAGTATATCTGTGTATAGCTGCTCCTCTGTTCTCAGAAGTGCAGGTATTAACCACTGAGAACATTGGCTCATTCTTTTCCAGGGTCCCAGTGAGGCTGAGAGCAGTTCTGAAAAGACCACAATAAAATTACAAAAAATATAGCACACACTGAATGTGAAATACATTCATTGTTTAAGTTTGTAATATTTTTTTTTGCAATCACAAGCTGTGCATTGCATACCTCTACAAAAGTAGCTACTGATTACAGAAACAGGTGACAGGGGACCATTCATTCCCTTACAAGGTCTCAGGTCTTCCTGCAGAACTGAGGCAGAAAGGGTCAGCTTTTGATTTGTTAAGACTCTTTGCCTGTGGGTGAAGCTTTGTGAGGTTTTTTTGCTAACTTTTTACAAACTGCCCTATAATAGTTCTCAACCTAGCTGGCCATCCTTCTCCACAGCAATTTACTTGAGTGATGACATAATTTCAGAATAAATCAACAGACTAGACCATGCAGGAAAAGTCCATCATAGAACTCTCCTGGCAACAATCAGAAATCAGAATGACCAAGGCACGTTCTCCAGAGAAACATGGTTTTTGGTTATTAAGTTTCTCTTGGTGTATGGTATTTACTGTACACTAAAAACACTAATGTCAGTTCTGGGTATTCTAATCATTCTAATCATTCTAATCAGATTACCTAGATCTAATCTTGGTAATCTAATTGTGAAAAGAGACACAACTCAAAGCTCTCGACCATTTTGCCAAGAGTGTTACTTCTGTTATTAGTCTGGCTTCCACATATATTCATTTTCCCAGTTTCATGCTACATGTTTCAAACACTCCTACTATCCTGAACTGCCTGCTATCTGTCCTTCCACCTTTACAGGAGGAAGTTTTCTCATCTGTGTCCAGCCAAGCTGCTTTGTATAAAGCTTGATACAGATGTTAGATGAATAGAGCAAGACTGGAAAATCTCCTCCCCTCATTCAATCTGAGCACTAACGGGTTTAGAAACACCTATTTGCTGTAATCTGATCTTCAAGAGTTTCAAACACAAGATGAAAATACTTCTGGACTAGTTTCAAACATAGAATGCAAACAAACAAACTCCTCCTTCCTTCCTCTGTTGATATTTCTGGTGTCGATGCTATCACTTGTAAAAACTTCTGGAAGAAAAAAGCACTTTGTTTATCTCATTTTGTTTGTTTTTTTTCACTCAAGGTCCTTGCTGCAAAGGAAACTGTCGAATACTTGCCTGCCAGAGACAGACCATCCTGAACTGCATGACAGAGGGACGCCTCAACCACATCCTGGATGTGCTGCGCTCCCAGCAGGCGCTGTCCCGAGCGGATTATGAAACCATCACCTCGCATCCCACGCTGACCGGCCGTGCTCGGGCACTGCTGGACACTTGCCTTTGCCTCGGGGAGAGGGCAGCACAAGTTGTAGTGACTGTACTTACAGTGAACAAATGTAGTCCTCTGGGACAAATCATTCATTGCCCAGACTGTCCTTTTAAGGCAAACAGGCTGTTGTTGTGACTTATTTTTTTTGCAGTCTGTTATATGCACCTGAGCTCTAGTAATTTGTAATGGCAAAGATTCACATGAATTTCTCATAATTTCCCATTGACTGAAGTCAATTCTTCCTACAGCTCATTATTTTAGTCCCATAGTGGAAAAAGCTAACTGGATTAAAAGGTCAAGTCAACCACTGCCAACAGAAATTGCCAAGACTGGTATAACAAATTCTAATTTGGACCTCAGAGAGGGGAGAAGTGCAATGTGTGCCAGAGCAAATAGAGTTCAAGTGAGATGACACCTTATTTCCTTCGTTTTTTTAGAAGGGAGAAAAATGGATCATGACTTTTGGAGGTCACACTATGGAAGAACAGGTGTTGGTAAATCCTTCCAAATAAGGATAATGAACAAGAGAGTGCCACAAGAGGAGGAAAAATTCACTGCCTTTCACTGAGCTCATATCTGAGCCAGCTGTTAGAGTGAAAGGCTTCAGAGAAGCAAGAAATAATTCTTCAGTAGGGCCTTAAGTAAGACTTAGAATTTTTATATTATGCATATAAATGACTTTATTTTCCCCTCACAAATGGTCATATGCGCTGAAAATGTAGCACTTACAGCAGTACTTTGGAGAGGTGGGACTTGGAGTACTCATTAAATGGAAAAATGTTATTACTTTACATCAATATATTTCTCTAAGTATGTCTGCAGTTCAAATGTAAAATTAAACCATGCAGAAGATGTGCCAAGCCGATCATTTTGAAATGGTGGTTCTGGTGAACTGTTGTCATGGTTGTACTCAGACGGGAGACAGCCTGGAACACTGGGAGCTTTCTTGCTTTGGCCTGGACTTACCCACGGTCACAGATCCTTCAGAGCATTCTGCTGCTGCTTGAACTCCCCCTCAGGTCATGGACCCTTTGACTTGGGTTCACACTGGAGTTCCAGTCTGTCCAGTACAGCAGCACAGAAACATTGCTGTTATCAAAATGTTCCCAGGCACAGTTGAGTAAGATGATAAGTGGTACAGCAGGCAGTGAGAACAACAAACCAGCCACGAACGAGTACCAGACACTTGGGTACAGAAGGCAAACAAGCCCCATGGCAAGCACAGGAGTAAAACAGATAAACATTCACCTGTGAGAAAGAGTTACAGACTTTTAAAAGAGAAACTGGCAATACTGTTGAAACTTAATATCAGCTTTCAGAATTATTCTATTCAATTGTTCTGCTGGACACTTTATACTCCTGTGAACGATGTGCTGGCAGGCAGGCTATGCTGCATTTTTGTCATTGTGTTTTCATACACAAACAGTTTTGGCTCTTTTCTAGAAACAGCTGCCTCCTTGAGAATACAATTTAATGCCAAACCTAAGCCCAGTGTTAACTGTTAATAGAGGAAATAGCATCAAAATAGTGGAAGCACAAGTGATCTGCTTTTCGAGTGTGATATTTTTGAAGGGATGCTACATGTTAATTGAAATTAAACTGCTGTTGATATAAAAAGTTTTGATACAAAACTAAAGTACAGTGACCTGGAACTAGCATCATTTTTTCTCACCAAAAATACAGTCTCCTAAGGCCTGTAATGGGTTGGCTGTGTAACAATGTCTCATGTTGAACACTGGTGTGAAATACCAAACTGCTGAAAGCTAACGGTATTTTGCTCCTGCCCAAGCTTGTTCATTAGCTAATTAGCTAATTTCTATTGTCCTCACCTCTGTTTTCTGCAGTTACCTTGATATTACAAAAAAATGTAGACTAAACGACACTGAGCAAGAGTAAAGGTAGAAGAATTAAACTGTTCTTTAGTATTGATGGGAAGAAATAAAGCTGGAATGTGAAGAACAACAGGAGTTGCAGGAAGGAAATTTAAAACATGGGTATCTCTAGAAAACAGCAAAGGGACTAACAAAATCACTTCAGGACTGATCATACAAACTGATTTGTAAAACTGTTGCAGTTACTCAGAAAAGACAAAACCAGAATTAATAGATGTTAAAAATGACAAGAATTTTATGACAAATTGTATGAAGACATTTAAATTTATTAAAGGGATGGTAAATAGAGTAGGCAGATGTTTATTTTTCTGACTTATTGAAATGTATTTTTCTTCTTGACACTAATTGCAGCTATCTTTTGCTGATTTGCAAAAAGATGACTGTCCCTTGCCCTTCGTCCTATCTATACAACACCTTTATCTGAGATGGGATAGTTTCTGCAATGTGAAAATGCCTGCACTAGAATTTGTTTGAAGTTGATTTGCGGAAAATTAATCTGAGGTACTGGAATGAAATGTTTAAGAGATTAGTCCTTCCAGTAGAGAGCAAGGCAAACAGAGCTATAAATACCACTCAAAAGTTGTTACCAGTGCCTGTTAAAAGCAGTTTCAGAGAACATCAGAGTAAGATAACAAGTGCATATTCACAAAATACTAAGCTACAATTTTTTTAAAAATGCATTAATGGACTACTAACCTACATAGAAGAATTTTACACCACATAAGTAATCTAAAATATACAAAACCTAAAGCACTAATGAAAACATACTAAACCTCAGGAATTCTTATTTTATTGTTTCAAGTCTGAATTCTACATAACCTTGTAATATTTTCATGCTTGCACAGGTTCAGCCACTTAAGCATCACATGTGAAGATTTGTAAGGAAGGTCAAGTGCATAAATAAATACTTGTGGGCTAGGTATGTTAGGGAAGGACCCAAACATCATCATGGCAGGCACAGAGAATTTAGGTTTCTTCATGGCTATTTACTGATTTCAGTGTTATACAGCTGTTAACTATGAGCTCCTCCAGTAATACATGTTGTCTCCAAGATTGCTGGGAGCTTTTATGCCTCAGGAAATCCTGCCTTGCACTATATTCCCTTTCATTCTTTTCCTGCACACAGCACTTCCCTTCCTCCTTTGCAAAATATTTTAGTGGTGCTCAAAAGGCCCTAGCACAGTTTGATTTTGCTCCTTTTCTAGAGAAGTAATCCCTTCATTGCTTGCCTGGAACTATATTTCCTTAACTGAGCACATGGTTGACTTGACAGATGGTATGTCAGCTGAGTTAAACAAAACTCCTGGATTTTGAAGGTTAAGTCCACCATAAATTAAACTACCTGTCAAGGTCTGAAAAGAACATATTTAATGAGATATTTGAGTGACATTAAAGTCAGCATAGCTGCAAGAAGATATTAACTGTAAGCATTTTGCTTAACCCCAACATGACAAAAATGGTGGATAGGGAGCTCAGACATACCACTGCCAGCTCTTGTGTGGATATGACAGAAATTTGTGATCAGTATTTTATTTCCTGCCTTTATGTCTCTTTGCCAATGATACATGCCAAGTAATATTACAGGAATCTATAGCCTCAAAGTGCCATTTTCACTGGGCTCTAAGGCTGATCTTTCTTTCAGAGTAGAGTTGCATCAGTTGAAGAACTTCTGGACTCCTTCAACCAGGAAGAATTAAATGGCAGTGATTTAGAATTAAAAACTTATTCACCCCGTGAAATGTGATAACATTCCGAAGTACCTCAGTACCTACTTCCAGCTCCTGCACTTGAACTTTCCACAAGGCCAAAGCAATATTCACACAAGGAGAAAGCATGCCTTAATTTCATCGTTTCAGAGGTAACCTGGCTGTACTCCAGAAAGTTCTGTATAATTAGTCCTTCCTTTAGATTTCAAGGAAAAAAGTGCCATATTAGTTGACAGAATGACTACTACCATTATATTTGTTGTCCTTTGACCAAAAAGGGCTCAAAGCTTTTTTCCAGTTCATTAGAATGTTACCTGGTGGGGGAAAAAAACGAGGAAAGTGACTAAGGAATACACCTGGAAAATATAAAAAACCCCAACTGTATGAGAATTTTGCCCATGTAACAGCTGCAAAGTTCCCAAAAATGTTCTCTTTATGCCACTTACGTGTGCTGTGATAGTGTCCTGTCACAAAAGAACAGGAAAGTGGGAGGAGAGCACAGTGAGGTGAGTGCCTGCCCTGTTCACTTGTGTGTGCAAGGTGCTGAAGTACCACTGTTGCCATCCCATGAAGGCAGTGTTTTAGCTGGGGAGCAGTAGCCAGCTCTGAGCAGGGACTGAGGAGAACCCAGAAGGGAGGAAAGCTGATAAACAGTGAGGAAACCTGGTGTTAAGGACTAGTTGATAAAATTGTGTGTGTTTGGTCTAGCAAACAGGACAGGAAGGGCACACACGAGTCTGGAGCAGAGGTGGTGAACACACAGTGAGGAAACAGAGCACCTGCTCTGTTCTTGTGCTTTGTGATTCTGGACTGGCTTTCAAGCAGGTCCTTAAAAAAGATTTAAAGATTTATGAAGACAGGCTCCTTCCCCACACCCAGAGAAACTAGCATTATTCATGAAACTTTCTTTTACCTGATCAAGAGTTCTTTACCTGCCAAAATTAATGTAAACAACAGTGATTTGCTAAGCTTTTCTCCTCAGCCTGCTCAGTTGATTTATGCAAACAATAAATGTTTAAAGTGATTTAAGGGAAATATTAATGTATTTTTGCTGGGAGCTACATAACATGAATATTTATAACTGCCCTGTAACTCAATCACTATTTATTTCACTAACACCTACCCGTGAAGTCATGTGCCTGTTAGCAAGTGACTCTCAGGATGATGGAATAGAGATAACTGGAAATAAAGAGCCCTGGAGATTATTCCCACCGTTTACAGTGTTGCTGTGAATTCTAAAAAGAAAAGAAGGCTACATTTTTGCTTCCCAGCACATTGTGGCTGGTCAAGTTCTCTTCAATACAATGAAATTTTTTCCATTTTTACTAAAATGCA
The DNA here is from genome assembly GCA_013398175.1 of Climacteris rufus. Lineage (NCBI taxonomy): Eukaryota > Metazoa > Chordata > Aves > Passeriformes > Climacteridae > Climacteris > Climacteris rufus. Next base: position 856,025 of record VZRZ01000650.1, read on the forward strand.
ATCTTTATCAAGCAAGATTTCTGTCAATCTATTAGATGTTTGCTGAGAGAGCCACTAAACCACATGATCTTTTTCATGTAGAAAATTTAAGGGTCTTTATTACCCTGAACCTTCTCTTGCCCTCTTTGTCTATCTTTACAATGGAATTCTCTTCGCATTAATCCTCCCTCTTTCTGCATGAAACCACAGGAACATTTAAAAAAAAGCCCTTATGACATACAATGTTAAAATGCAAACAAAATAATAGAAAAAAACATTAGGTTGTTACTTGTGTTGAACTGATATGACCTCACACAGAAATCTGATTGTTTTGCTGATAGACTGCATGTCTCAGACAGGTTTTATCAAACCCTGTATGAGACTAAAAGATTTACAGCCAAAGAAATATTTCAACTCAGGGAAGCTTTCTGCAAAACAAGGCATTACTTCACTCTCCTCCCTTCTGCTTTGACTCCTGCAGAGCTGGTTCAAATGCGGTCTGGCAACTCTGGCTAAAACCTTTCCTCTCCACTGAAATCAATCATATGCTGGTATTCAAACCTGCAGATTTATTTGTTTACCGAAAACTCTCACTTAAGTGCAGAATTCATGAAATGTACAAGAGAGGAGAGATTTGGATGCTGTTTTTGTATTATGTCTTTCAAAACTAAAATTACATTTCACTTTCTAGGTGATACATAATAGAGTTTGAACTCCTCAGCTGTTGCATTTTATTTTAATGCATTTAGTAGGAATGTTTTCCTCTATTAAATTTACTAGCATATCAATATAGCAATTTAATTCATTCTTAGAATCAGAGAAGCATTTAGATTGAAAAGACCTTTAAGAACATTCTGCAAACCTAACACTGCCAAGTCCATTGCATTCTTAGCTAGTCTGAGACTATTTATTTCGGTTTAAATCTGATGGTAACTGTCAGCTTCTTCACCCAAATGAGACCCCATCAGTGAAAGCTGTCATTTCTTGTTCAGTGTTCTTCATGTCCATCCTCAGTAGCAAGAGAAGGTGCACCTGGCCTGTGGCCAGACCTCTCCTGCTTACAGCAGTGCCCATGAACTGCACCACTTACTGTGCACAGACCCAGCTGCACAGGGAAAGGGAAAGGTGCACTATGGATTTGAGACTTTAGGATATGCTTGGGCATGTAGAAAGGATTCTTCTTGTTTGTTTTCACAGCTGACTAATCACAGATGTTGTTCTTGGACAAAAGAAGCCTTTTTAAGGAACAGAATAAAAGGTAATTATCAGGATTTCACAGCTGTAATTTTACTGCATGCCCTATGTTGGATTTAACTCTAACAGCAAGCAGTGTAGCTGTCTCCTGATTGTTTCAGTATGACCTAATAAAAATATTTGGGTTTTGTTTTAATGATACAACCCGCTATAGACGGCCAAAATTGGAGTTGACTTTTTTCTATTTGAAAAGTTAATTATTAATTAGAATAAGGTGTTAATTAAGATGGTGGTTGGTGTTAATGTGTTTACCATAGTAGTATTTGGGTTATTTTGCTATACTTGTCAGTTGTGGTTGTGCTCCTGGTTGGTTGTATGGTTTTTCACATATTTTTCTATTGATTTTCAAATAAAATTATAAATATAATGGAGCCAAGATGGCGACCGGGAGCTGAGGGCAGCATTCTAGAAAGTTCTTCTCCAGTGTCAATCAGCACATCAGTCAGAAGTAAGAGCCCACCCCATTGCCACGCTGGGCACCTTCTGTGAGNTGGTTTTTCACATATTTTTCTATTGATTTTCAAATAAAAAGTATAAATATAATGGAGCCAAGATGGTGACCGGGAGCTGAGGGCAGCATTCTAGAAAGTTCTTCTCCAGTGTCAATCAGCACATCAGTCAGAAGTAAGAGCCCACCCCACTGCCACACTGGGCACCTTCTGTGAGGCAGAGCGGGGCCAGAGCGCCCCGGAGAGGTGGGATAAGGGATGGACCATAATACGATTGGACACAAGTATCAAGTTATTTGATTGACACTAGGAGGGGTATAAAAGAGGCTGCACAGGTCCCAGAGAGTGAGCTTCTGGCAGCCACACACTCTGTATTGTACTTGGTTTTGTGGTGTCCCCTATTGTTAATTTTTATTAATAAGCAGTTAAATTTTTCATAAGTGAAGCATTGTTCTTCACACAGCCTTATGGTTAACTACACTGTATGTCTTTCTAGCACAGAATAATCCAAAATAACAATTTCCTCAATGACACAACACTTCAGTAATAAAATTTGTCCTTTGCAATAAGGCCAAATGCAGTTGTTGATGTAGTGTGACACTGAGCAGCCGACGTGAGCGGGTGACCGGCGTGTGGGCTGAGGGCACCGGCAGGACTCCAGCCATACCGTTTGTTGCATGAGATGACACTGATGACCCATCTTAACAATTAACTTGGCCATCTCCTATGGTTTCAACATAAGCTGAGGTCTGCCACGTTTTCCCATACTAATTACACTGAGGTAAAAATAACTCCCTGACCTCCAGGAGTGTAATATGACACACGTAACCATGAGGTTTAGTTTTCTTTATCATCCTGCCTGAGCTCTGACACTGAAGCCCTAGTGTTTGCTCTCACTTCACTTACTCTTCCACATTCATGTAAGAGTAAAGATGACAAGGTCACCAGTGCTCATAAGTGACCATGTCTCATTAAATCCATGTTACTGGTATTCAGAATGCTTGTAGCTTGTGGGATTTCAGCTGAGAAAAAAACAGTACTAAAAAACCAGCAGTAAACTTTAACAAAAGTAAATATTTTCTTCTGGAACTAAAGTATACCCATAAGTGTCTGTAGCACAGCTTTCAGTGTTTACAAAAGTTTGATTTATGGCATTTCACAGTATGTGACTGGGAAGCTGAAAAGGCTTTTCATAGTTCTGGGGATCTTGCATAACTTGGGAAACTCGGTAGCTCTTAATTAGTCCATTATGATTTGCTCCGTGGGACACTGTACACACCAAGTAATCAAGAGCCAAGTGGGGAACAAAGGAGCAAAGTGCAAAACACTCACAAACAGCCTGCTGAGAAATAATTTCTGAAAAGTTAGCAAAGTCAACCATCATTTTAATTTTAGGGCTGGATGCCTTCTAATATTAGCAAAGAATGGATTTGAAATTGGAACTATGCTGGCAGACAACAGCCAAAACCCATTAATAGGGCTATCCTATGTACTGCAAAGGCAAATGGACTGCCAATAAATCCCTAATCTTAAAGACTCTCTTACCACTAAGATATTTTACATCTCAATTTTTAAGGTTTACTTTTAAAGTCAGACATTCTGAAAATCTTCCTTATGGAATACACAGTCCTGGGCAAGAACTGAGTGAAAAGTTCAAATGTATTCTGATCTTGTATTTGTGAACCAACATGGTTTTCTTTCTTTTACAAGGTATGCCTATGCTATTAGAACTCATTTGTTCCTCTTCCAACATGTACATGAGTCTGTTCCCCTTAGAGGCAAGATGTATTAGATCAACAGGCATTGGCATATTTGATTTACATGCTTTGTGGAATCTATACAGAAAGGTCTTTGGGATTATGTTTTGGAAAAGTTTACTTTTAAAGGCAACCTAAATTTGGATCAAATACAACTACAGAATCCTAAAGAAGTCTGAAAGTTTAGGGAATAAACTTTGTCCTTACTGTCTGTTCATCCAACAATTGTTCCTACGCTGTAGAGTATTGTGTTATTATAAGTTTTCTAAGTAAAATGGCAGAGAACTTTTATTAAAGGTCCAGGTTTATTTGTATTGTACAAACATTTCAGGTTAATGAAATGTTTAAATTAATTAATTCGTTAATTAATTAATTCAACAATGAAGAGAAAAGTAACAGGAGCACACTAAAAGCAAAGATTGAAGAGTGTGATCAGCACTGATGGGGCTCTACTCTAACATGCTGGATTCAAAGCAGTTCTGCTAAGGAACATCTGGTTGTATTTAAATGGCAAAGTTTGGACTCAGCATGATAATACAAACAAAATGATGACATTGGCTTCAGCCTCTAGTAACCAGCTGCTTGCTGGTATCAATGTAACTACTGTGGAGTATGAGCAGAATCTTCGAAGCTTCCATACTCCTGCTTTTAATCAGAGAGAGAGAGAGGGAGAGAGCTACCACAATTATATCAAAAAAGGACTGACAATAATACAGGGGAACCTATAACAGAAAGGAACTTTGCTGTTTTGAAGAAAGTCTGAACAGACACATTAGAAGGTCAGAGTTACATAAGAGAAAAAAACACCCAACCCAATAGATGTCTTTAAACTGTGTCATTCTGAAGAAATTTATTTAAATGCTGGGGAACTGGGTTACAGACGTTAACTAAGGACTTCATATTCTTCAGTCATGGTACCCACATACCAATTTGGGACCTGAAACTAGAAAAAAATTATTCTTAAGAAACTATTTTTTACAGCTACAAATCCTGCTTTGTTTGTTTTTACATTTAATCACTTTTAATAGCCTTCAAAACATAGATTTACTGCCCCAAATAAATTTACCATCCCTATGAATAACTCCTGTGCCCACAGAATGTACATTTCAAAAGAAGCATTAAAGTGGTCCCAGGACTCACTCTAGATGGTAAAATTTCAAAAGGAACCAACATAAACCCTCAAACATGGCTAGGGGCAACATCTCCATCGTAGGCAATACTTTCATGTTGCAATGAGCACCACCTACATATACACAACAGCCCTGCAATGCTGACCCTTACAGAGCTCACTACACCCTCATTCTTCCATGAATGAAGTGCATAAGCAACACATTCTTGGGGGACTTATGCTGTAAGGATATGCTGAAACTCACCCTGCACACCAGAATGAACTTGTGAGCAAGCACAAAGCTGGGCATAAGGTTCCAAACTCACTTAGATTTAATCACAATTTTTTATTTTTATCTTGGTTTTGTCATGTTCTAAAACCATTTAATGAACATAATGTGGATTCGGTTTCCTGTAATCTGATGCAAGTTCAATTTGGTTTATTGAGGGGTATTTAATTGGTTTATTCCTCAAGCTTTTGTGTTGAATTACATTTTCCAAGATGTATCTAAGTGGCAATATTAGTTAGATATACAAAAGCAGCTAGGGCAAAGCTCACAGACCTAACCAAAACTCAGTTTGACTTTGTTCTCATTAGCTAAAGGAGATAAGATCTTAAGTCGATTAAATTAGCATCAGATAAAACAAAATGGAAACAAAATGGTTTTTAGCTTTTTCTGTCTGCTAGCACTTGGAGAATACACACTCCTGTATAAACCTAGCTTACCAGTGGCCATTTGTGGAGCACCAGGGATGAGCCATACAGTTTATGTAATCTCTAACAAGAGAAGATATAAAGTAAGGAGTCCTGATTTACATTTCATTTCCACAGGAAAACAGAAAAAGTCATTTATAAAGTATGAACCTTGCCAAAATGGTCAAAAATATCTATCTGGATGATTAGTCTGAAGTTTGCTTCTGTTGACTTGCACACACTCCAGAAGCACTGTCCAGCCCTATGATGCTGTCCTAACTTGGATCTCTCATACCAACCTCTACAGTTCTAAGTTTTCAGAACTCTAAGGGTGAACTTCTATTTTGAAACTCCCAAATGGGCATTTTTTCTAAGAAATCCTTTTCAAGGTTCTAAAGTAAAATATCATTCTCTATACTTCCAGTATATGCCTGATAATTTGTTTCCTATGTCTTTTCAGTTCTCACCTATTTCTTGTTCCTAAAGACAATTTTACAATTAGCTCACATTTTATGACTGTTTTTTTGAGGAGTGAATGTTGTCTTCAGTAGATTCAATCACGAGAGCTTAAAAGGCAGTCTAGCAACAACTGCAATCAGCTGCCTCTTTTACATTCACACACAATCCACTCTTTGGTTCAAGTGTGAGACGACTTGCAAATACCCATCCTGTGCTACAGAACACAGAGCACTAGCACATCTGTAGCAATGACTAAACACTATTACCATCTAATGACTGCTTTCTGGATCATATTATCTTTGTAACAACCACCAGTTTCATATTGTAAGAATTTGATTATATTCTGGGGACATCGTCTATGTTTTTATCTTCTATCAGTGCTGAATAAGTGGCTTAAAAACAAAGAAGTTGCCTATCAGGGCTGTTAAGTTCCCAGAAGGCAGCAGACTGGTTTTGTTTGCTGCTTTGCAACACTGTCAGTAGCTTTAGGAGGTAACAGATTTAGTATAGTTTCTGTTTGACAAAAGCCAAACAACGAGTTGAGACAAAGATAATTAAAGAGCTGAAATGATCAGGTTCCTTCAGATTATGACATACAAATGAGAGTTTGTTTGCTGCAGTGCTTTATAGTTTAGAAATAAAGTCTAAGTATCTTCCGTATGTGTACTTAAAAAGCCAAGTTCTACCAAACAAATAAAAACTTTCTTAATTAATTTTTATCCAAACACAATATAATTAATATTTGGAGATACAGATGAGGGCAGCAGTTGCTTGGTAGCCTGATTGTCTCTGTGACAATGAAGGAAAACAACTCTTTGATGAAACATACAACCTTTGAGAGAGGAAGTAGGATAAAAATCAGAAATGTAATGTTTGTGGCAATAGAACTGGACCCCACTATTGTATTTATTATCACTTTTATCGGTATTACAGTGCATAGTTTGCCTTTCCCTCTTCTTTTACAGCCTTGTAATTTTTATATGTCCCTAAGGTTTTTACCCTCTTGAAAAACTTCAGTCTGACTTGTCTGTTTGAGATGGTAGATAATAACCATGGACCAGGGGAGGGAGGTGGAACTGGGTTACAGACGTTAACTAAGGACTTCATATTCTTCAGTCATAGTACCCACATACCAATTTGGGCCCTGAAACAACAAAAAACACTTATTCCTAAGAAACTATTTTTTACAGCTACAAATCCTCCTTTGTTTGTTTTTACATTTAATCACTTTTAATAGCCTTCAAAACAGACATAGATTTACTGCCCCAAATAAATTTACCATCCCTATGAATAACTCCTGTGCCCACAAAATGTACATTTCAAAAGAAGCATTAAAGTGGTCCCAGGACTCACTCTAGATGGTAAAATTTCAAAAGGAACCAACATAAACCCTCAAACATGGCTGTTTTGAGTGAGGCAATGACTATCTTGTCTCCTGAGCCCTGTTGTCTTTCCAGACACTGACCATCCCTTTCCTCTCAAGGAGTGGCAAAAAAGGCAATAAAAGAACATTAAGAGGGGGCTTTGGCCTGAAGTTCGCTGGCTTAGACGGGGTAAAACTACTAACGTGCTAATGGAACACAAGAAGGCTTTCATTACACTACCCCTGATAAATCTGCTGAACGACCAATTCCTTATTATTAATTTCAGGCACCCTGGGCCACTTTTAATCACGATTCTGGAAGGTTTTAATGAAGCCAAGTTTTGGGTGTAGCTGTGCTCTTCTTGGGGGCTGGAACACACCAATGGTAGTATTTTAAGGGTTCAGTTTTCATTTCCATATCCACTATGACTGGTGCTTACTACCTATGCAGCAGAAACCCAAAATAAAAACAGATTCCAGTGTCCACCCTCTCAGGCCCCTCAGACTCGAGCCTGGGGGTCTCTCAGGTGTAACTCATGCGGGTGTAACTTTGTGCAGCCTCGTCCGCCGGGGCTTCACGGGAGCTCCGTGTCCCCGAGGCCCTGAGGGACCGCGGGCTGAGGGCAGGGCCCCTCAGCCCGGGCTGGGAAGAGGCGCCGTTCCCGCACCGTCAGCGCTAAGGCTTTTCTCCATCTTGCTGCCGAGAGAAACGGGGAGGCTGGTCCCCCGCTCCGGCAGCGGCGGGGGAAGCGCTCTCACCCACTCTCCTCACCCACCGGCAGCGGAGCGGTCGACGCGAGCTCCGCGGGGCAGGAGGGAGCTCGGGCCCTACGAACACCTCCCTCCGCACCAGCGGGTACCGGAGGGTCCGCCGCGACCCCGGCGGGGCGGCCGGGAGCTCTCTCACGTTCGCTGCGGCTTGTCCCTCAGGTAGACCAGGCTGCAGGCAGCGCCGGATTTCTGCAGAGGAAGGGTGAGGAGGTGGGGAGGCAGATAGTGACGGCGACCGCGGCGAGGCGGGACGGGGCGGAGCGTCCGCCATCGCGTGTCGGCGCGGGCAGCGAACGTTAGCATCCCGAGATAGCAGCGGCGGGAGCGGAGGTAGGACGGTTCCAGCAAGCACAGCTGGGCTGGGGTTTCCATGGCATTCTCGGCTTCCTTCAGCTTCCTTCAGCTCCCTTCGCCTTGAGGGGAGGCGGGCGGGGGCTGCTGGCGGCGGCGCCTCCCTGCAGCGTCCGGGGCGGCGGCCTTGGCGATCCGTGCGGCTGCAACTGTGCAGCGTTGTGGTGATAAATGCCATATGCTTTTCTGTTGTCTATAAAGGGTGTCCCAGCCCAGACATTCCGCGCCTCAGGCGGGCGCCTGGGGCCACTTCCTTCCCGGGGCTGTCCAGACTTGAAATCTGTTTGAACCTCGCTTATTTTGTAAGGAGAAAGAGGGTCACCACCGCTTGTGGAGGGCGGAGCGGCCACCGAGGGTCGAAATGACACCTCCGTAGATGACCCCAGCCTCGGGGAGACCCTCAAGGTCTCAGGCCCCCGGAGTGGTGCCTATGGCGACTGGAGGGTACATTTGGGAAGCCACGTGTTTGGTTCAGCAGCGGGCATCAGGGCTGGCACTCGGTAGAGCTTTTCGGTGGGTGCAGGTAATTATAACTGCTCTGTTAACGAGCTGGCGCAGGGCACTACGGTGGGCTTAGTGAGACTCTCAGGCCAGCACGCCTTTGCTTGCTGGCGTTTGGTAGTGATTTTGATTGTTATGTGTTTAAGTGAAGTGTATTTATGTACAGTCTGATAGGTGTGGGTGTAAGTGGCGCCTAAAGAGTACACATGGGTGTAGGTCTGTAGATAAACATGTACCTTTTTATTTTCCCCCCTTTTGAGAGGTTTCCACTTTTCTGCCCCAGCATGAAAGGTGAATTACCTGAACACACTCTTTTGTCCCTTCTGTCTTTAGCTGGGGCATATTGTATAAATTTCACCAGATGTTCCTCACATTTGTACACTCCCAACCTAAATCAAGATTCTCTGCTTGCTACAAAGTCCCTGTTGTGAGCTCGCTTCTCTTTTTTTCCCTTGGAAATATAAAAATAAATCAGAAGTGTAAAGGATATAGTGACAAGTTATTTCCCACTTGTAGCTTGCATGGTTTCCTAGCTTTAAAGTTACTCAGTTTAAAATCTAGGTTAGTGTTAATGACGTGGGTTTGTCTATGTCTGGTAATTTAGGAAATTTTGAGAAGTTCTGAGATGTTGCAAGTGAATATCTGTTGTCTGGTTATAGGTCTTTGGTTCATTTAATATTCATAGCCTTATTCAGGATGTGTCCAACCATGTGGATAGTATGTGTATTTTCAGAACATCTCTTTCCAGCTGTGTGACAGGTATTGTAGGACTTATTGCCATCACTGATCACCTATCAAGTGGAAAAATTGACATAGTAACTTCTCTTTCATGCCTTTTTACATGATAAATGTACCTTGTCCTTTTTTAAAAATAATGGATGTTACAACCAATTCTGTTTCATCGAAAGTTTGTTAGTGTTTTTTTTTATTATTGTGCTAAAGATGGTATGTTTGCATATGCAAGCACTAAAGATTTGATTGAACAGATTAGATCTTTACATTGGGAATTGCTTTTGTTGCAATGGCTTCCTGTCTGTTAAGCGTATGTATGGTAGGGCAGCGATTCTTCTCTCACCAGAAAGAAGAAAATCACTTCCTCATGTAAATGTTCAGACTGTGAGGTGCCTAAACATATACATTGCAGTGAATAAGCATTTCTGGGACTTGCAGCCTTTGCTGTGTTGGTGCTTAACTCCCTGAAGACTCTGATGCTGTTTGCCTGTATAGAGCAATCTTGACTCTTGCTCATAGGGCCAATCACTGTTCACAAAGAGTATATCACTGTTCACATCTTGTATATGCGAATAGCCAAAGTGTGTATGTAAAGCTGTGTTACAGGAGTTGTTTTATGCAATCAAGAATGGAAGGCAGAAGCAACAACACTAGAAATCTTTGCTCATGAGCAGGTATTCTATAAAAGCACAGCAATACTTAGCAAGCTTTTAGCAGTTTGGTACTTCACCTTGGTCATTAACTCACTTGCAGGTTCACCCCAGGTCGAACAACTGACAACTGCTCAGTGAGAGAAAGAGGATCTTGGCAGATGGTTCCTCTCTCCCTCTCATAAGGGAGGGCCACCCTGTAATGCAGAGTTACATTGCTGACTGCATGTTAACCTTCATTAGCTCCGATGCAGAGTTACATTGCTGACTGCATGTTAACCTTCATTAGCTCCGTCGGTACCTGGCCAACGTGTGATAGGCCTTATCAGAATATATATTTTTGGTGAAACAGTGAAGTGATCCTGGTTTCAGGCCACTCTGTCCTGGTTTCATATCATAACTTTCCTATACCAAGAGCAGAGTCATTTCAGTAAAAAAAAAAATAAATCTACACATATCAGCAAAAAGATCACAGCTGCAGCGATCAGCAAAAATAAGTGAAGACTTTGTATTGCACAAGGGTGAGTGATGAGGAAATCCATGTGTTAGCCTGAGTGAAGGCAGAGAACCCTGCATTAGCCATAGCAGTCCTGTGGCCAGGCTTTGGCAGCATTAGTTTGTTCTAATGCAGTGTATTAGGATAATTGTATGTTAAAATATATATACTGTTTGTCTCTAGTTTTCCTCTTGCAAGCCTCTCTTCTGTTTCCACTGAAGTAATGATCTTGTGACAGAATCATTGATTTTAATATATGTGGTTTTTCTCTGACATAGCTTCATTTTTCTCTAGTCTCTGCTTTCCCTCTTCCTTGGTAAATTCTTTTTCCAGTTGGTCGAAGCTGCAGATTCTGGTTCCATTTAAGATCAAGTGAAGTACTTGTAGGAAAAACCTGCCGGCAGTGTTGATTTTGTTAGAGGTGCTGTAATGAGACACGTGACTCAGGCAAATAAGCAATTCCTGCCCTGAAGGCTTTAAAAGGCATAGAAAACAAACAAGGCTAGAGAAGAGAATGAAGTATCAACTCTTCAGTGAGTTGTTGCACACACCTTCATGCAAATCCTGGGTGTGGGTAGATTCCCAGAAGTGGGAATAACAAAAGCAGACTTGGAGAGGAAGGAATACTGGGGGACTCAACAGGCTAGTTTGAGAGATAGTGTGATTATTCTTTCCTGGGTAGAGATAGTAGGGCAAGAAACAGTCAAGGTCATTGGCAGCAGAACTGTATAGAACTGCAGTCATGTGCTGCTGATTGAGATGGAGGCATTTGAGCAGTGACAGTCTGAAATGTGCCTCTGAGCTCCAGACCGTGAGGTAAATCACGATCACTCTTAGTGCAAAGCTGCCTGTGCATGAACACATCGGGTTTGATGTGATTGGAATTACTCAGTAGACTTAAATCATCAAAATGCCCGAGTATTCCAAGTGATGTGTATGCTTCTGTTCAGTTCATACCTTGGAAGGTGTTCAGGAGGAGATGGGAATGGTGATTAGGCTATGTCAGTAAGAAGTCATAAAGCTGTGTAGTTATCACCAAAATGATGTTTTACATTAGTGATCAATTAACATATTTACACAGTTTTATCATTTAGCTGTAAGGGCTGAAAATGAACATGGAGTATTTTCAAGTGGCAGTTGGGTGTCGTAAAAATAGCTGTAGTATTCTTGTTTTTTCCGCTGACATTTGTTCAGGGTGAGTTGCCTTCTGAAAAACATTTGCAACTAGTGTCCTGTCCCGAGTTCCTTTCGTGGAAGAGACTCACTTTGGAGTTGAATGACATTTTTATGGGTCACAAGTGTTCTTTTAAATCCACTTCTTAGAGCCAAATTAGTCATGAGAACATCTGCTTTGAATATTTGTTCTGCTGTTTTGCACAGCTTTCTGATGATTGCATCATATTTATAATTGACTAATAATTATATTTATTTACAGATAATAACTGAACTTTCTCTTGTAAAGCAAACAAATAATTTGTGAATTTATAGGCCATGTCTTTTTGAAGACTTAGCTCTACTACACCGATAACAGAAAGTCAACCAGTGTGTGGTTGCAAATTAATTTGACACAGGATAGATGGAAGAGTAAATGACAAGGAGAAAGGTGACAACTGGTGTGATAAATTTGCTTTTTCTTTGCAGTTTTGGGCACACTCATCTGTAGAAACTGTGTGGATCCATCTCTCCTAGTTAATTTAATTTTGTTGGAGGTGCCTCATAATGCTCAAACTTTTAAGTTCTGAAATAGCAGTGATTAGTTTCTGGAAGGTTGAAGATGTTTAGTCTAATTATAAGTGTGACATTTGATGGCTTCTCATGCATCTGTGACATTAGATGAGATGTTGACTCATTATAAATGATAAAATGTGTATTTAGTAATTAACCATCTTTGAAGTTTTTATTTGGAGTATTAAGGGGAAAAGAAACCAGAAGGCACCCCACTAAACATATTGAGGATCTCACTTTGCATTATTTAAAATAACACAGTCTCTTAAGATTCATGAGTTGGAGATTAATGATATAGTGTGCTTCCATAAGCAATATGTACTCCATTTCAGTAGAAGTTACTTTTTTAATTGATTGAAAATAATCTTTATTATTTTCACAGCTTTACTCTCTTTTAGGGATGTCAGGTTGGATTTTCTGTACTTTAGTATACAGGTGTTGGTTTTATGATAAAGGAAGAGTATTCCCTCCAGGAAGGTGTGCCTGTTAAATGCAAGAGCTTGTGTTCATGTTACGAGATGCACATGTAGCTTGGGTGACTGCATGCTGACCTTTCAAAATTTCCCTCTTCAGGGTTTTTGTTCTCTCAGTTAGAAAACCTTTTGTAAAGTTAGTGTTACCCCAGAAAGGCCCAAAATCCACCACCCCACATTAGATCAGCTGCTTTATTCTAATTGACCTAGACTTTTCATTTTTTTCCTGTTCTATAGTAAATGGCTGCAGTATACACTAAAGGTTTAATCAGGGGCAGGGCAAATGAATGCTCAGGGCAGGGCAAATGAAATTAATTCTGGTCATTATGTAGGGCCTATTCTTTAGGCAGTTGATAAGCTAGTAATCTTAAACTTGTATAAAATGTGTCTTACTCAGCATTATCAATGTATTCTTGTGCTAAGAAATGTTATTAGCAATAACAGGCTTTTGGAAGGCACAGGACAATTTTCTGGAGACTTGAGAAGAAGGTGTCTCTTTTCCAAACAGCTCTGAAGCAGAGGAAAATGGTTATTTCATCTCTGTGTTCTTAGATACTGTTAAATACAGCTGCTAATGGAGGAATTTGGATTAAAAGTACAGTGGTTTTCTTCATGTACAGTCTGCACTTTTAGATAACTGTGAGACACAGGCAGTGAGGTCTGGAAGTGGTTGTGGGGAGGGAGCAAACTGCAGTATCAGTTGGAAGTCAGGGGTTGGATCAAGGGGATTCTGGAGTAAGTACATCTGCCCATGGCCCTTAGCAAGAGCCCTCACTGCATTAATAACGTGCAGCCCTGCTACTGGGCTCACTCATAAATTACATGTGTAAGCACAGTAATTGGATTCATATTTTTAGTAGTGCAATAAATCTATGTTCATGCTTAGAACTTCCGTTTTGATCTTGTGGCGCTTCCTTTTCTGTGTCATCTCACTGTGCTTCTGCCCTTTCTTCTGTTCTTCTCGAAACTGGAGCCTCTTAATTCTGTCCTCCCTACAATTTTGTTTGTTTTCCTACTGGTGGAAGTTCCTCTCTCATCTTCAGTTATATTGGAATTGAAGGAACAAAAGGGAATGTCTTGATTTACATTTGTGAATCATAGGATAAAAAGGTGGAAAGAAAATTTTGCAAGACAGTCCTGGGATAAAAAAATTTGTAATGATTTCAGCTGTCTGTGTTTTGTTTTAGATTGTGATTCGCAGTCGTGGAGATTTCAGAGTCCTCCCACAATGGCAGAAAGGACAGATGGTACGAAGGCTGAATACAGCCCTGTCAATAAATCAGAAAGGACAGATCCAAGTGGAACACAGGATGGAGACCAAAATACATTTCAACTGAAGAAAGAAATATCTTTGATAAATGGGATAAGCCTTATAGTAGGCAACATGATTGGTTCAGGTATCTTTGTCTCTCCCAAAGGAGTTCTCATCTACAGCAGATCTTATGGACTGTCTCTAATAATTTGGGCTATTGGAGGGATATTTTCTGTTTTTGGAGCTCTCTGCTATGCTGAACTTGGAACCACTATTACAAAGTCAGGAGCCAGCTATGCTTATATCTTGGAGTCTTTTGGGAGCTTCATTGCTTTCATTCGTTTGTGGACCTCTCTCCTAATTGTTGAGCCAACTAGTCAGGCAATCATTGCAATCACCTTTGCTAACTACATAGTTCAGCCCTTCTTCCCTTCCTGCGACCCTCCATATTTGGCTTGCCGCCTCATAGCAGCTGCTTGTGAATGTAAGTATTCCTTGACATTTACTGTGGTGAGTTTTTATTTTTTTTTAATTTTTGTTTTATTAAAACAAATCTTGCCAACACTTTGCATGCTGCATCTGCAATGATTTGAGTTACAGTGAGGAAAAGAAGAGTTTCCAGCACCTCAGTAATTTGCAGTGAACTACCATTTTCTCATTTGGAAGCAGAACAAGGTATTTAACTCTCCCAAGCTTCCTCACCTGGCAAAAATGGTGGTAAAAATTGTTTTCCCTTGGGAGAGGTATTTTAAATCAAACCTCAGGATACTCCTGGTGTCCTCTTGAGATATGTTGCGGAATGGCTCTTAGGCTATAAATTCTGCTGTCATTTGTTTTGCAGTAATTTCTCAATGGTTACATGCTTCAGTTACTGCACTAGTTTCAAAACATCATTCATTTAAGATTATTCTTTATGCTTGGGATTAGCTCTAATGTCAGCTCTAATGTTCCTTATTAGAGTTGTCTATGAAGGACTAGGAAAGGAAAAAGCCAGAGAGAGCAGTAGCATGTGCTTCAGAATTTTGACCTCTGTAATTAGTTGTGAAGATTCCAGCTTCCCCTTCCATTTTGGCAAGTTATTTGTTATTGTTGTGAAAGCACTAATGTGCTGAATGAGGTAGAGTAGCAGGAAAAATAATCACAACCTTCGTCCAAGAAATGTCAGTTTAAGGAGTTCTGTACCCTCCTTCCTTCCAAATGTCTCCTCACATGGTTATGACAACTTCAGGAAGGAAGCAAAGGGTGTGTAATGTCGTGTTCCCATTCCTTAAACAGATACTGTCCCAAGGGTTCCTGGCACAAATTTAAGAGTGTGGGAGAATCTGCTCTTCCATTTAAGGTATCCCCTCATGATGAGGGCATTTAGCCCGTATAAAAAGCCCTTATTAAAAAGCAAGAAATTAAGACAAAGTGATTCAATTATAATTATTATATAGTAGGTACAGAAAGACAGTGTGATGTGCTCTACATTTGCTGCTAAGAAAGGGGATCTAGCACCTTTTTGTTTAGTGGAGATGCATGACGGCAAGATCCCAATGAAAATTGCTTTAAAACACAAGTGTCTGGAATAAACCCAGTGAGCAAATACTCTGGTCACTAATACTGAGGAGTAGAGACTGAGCAGAGTTCTTTTTTTTCCTGAGGGCTCTTTGGGAGCTGCAGCAGTCCTGACTTTTGAAATCTGATACAACTGTTAGTTTTTTTTTCCCCTCATCTTGCCAAGCTCAGTTGAATCTCGTTCAGTGCCAGGCTGTCTAACACACTAACCATACAGACTAACTAACATACTGCCATACTTTTCAGATCATTGCCTTTCTTTTGTTATCTTTTAAAAATTACTGTTTTCAATTTGGTAGCTGTGCTAAGCTCATTTTTATCTTATTAGTATCCCAGTATTCTTGGATTATGGGAAATGAAATAACATATCACATATTTTAATGAATTTCTTTTTTTTTTGCTACCTTATTCCTGAAATAATCTGTTGCTCTGGCCGCTGACCGCCCGGTAGTCTCAGCCAGCGACGAGGTCAGGTGTCCACGCGGCGTGGCTACCAAAGAGCCGTCGGGCTGCCTGAGAGAGCGGCAAAGGCGGGCTGCAGGCAAAGGCGGGCTGCAGGCAAAGGCGGGCTGCAGGGACAGGCAAAGGCGGGCTGCAGGGACAGGCAAAGGCGGGCTGCAGGGACAGGCAAAGGCGGGCTGCAGGGAAAGGCAAAGGCGGGCTGCAGGGA